>CM030896.1:31833262-32366221 GCA_018136845.1 Heterotis niloticus
TGATTTTGTGTAGTTGGACAACTTGGTGCTGCTTGCTTGTGGGAAGTGAAGCTCAGTGACAAGAGCCCTTCCAGGCTTTTTTACAGTCATTGTTTATAGTTCTTTATTCATTTAGCTGTCACCTTGATTTACCCATTTATACAGCAGGAGAGTATTTGCTGTTAGACTGCAGGGTAAGTATTGTACCAGTAGGATTTGAACCTGGGGCTCTAACCACCACAATCTGTGCTGCCTGCTGTGTCAGTTACACAAGAAAAGATATTGTCCTGTAACTGTGGTCTTGTTTTGGGTCCAGAGGGCATTTCTTTAGAGCTGTGGCCAGGTTTAGATGCAGGTGGACAAATAAAAACAACGGTGAGAAATGGCCTGTGAGAAAGGTGGAGGGGTGGATGGAGCAACCAGGTGGGGGCGCTACGTGTATATGACAACAGGAGTCCGGATGTTACACCTGCCGACTGGGGTTCACACATAGACAGTGAGGCCTGGTTGAGCTGTGTTCTCATAGTGACCATGAGAGTGGGTGTTTTTTCACGTATGGAGCACTGGCAGCCGGATTTCCGTTGGGCTCTGCACTGATGGTCCCGCCCCCCTTGTCCCTGCACAGGTGATCCGCCGTGGCTGGCTGACCATCAACATCAGCATCATGAAGGGTGGCTCTAAGGACTACTGGTTTGTGTTGACTGCTGAATCGCTGTCTTGGTACAAAGATGAGGAGGTAAGCATGTGTGAGTGCGTGTCCTTTGTTCGGAAAGGATTCGCTAATGACATAAGTGGCAGTAAAAGTGTGGTAAACTGTGATAGAAGAATATGATCTATGTGATATATTAATGTGGAAAGTTTAGAGGGAGAGAAGACAGGTGTGTGTTTTTTTTTTCTCCTTTCTTTTTCCTCCTGTGCTGCAAGTCTACAGTACACACACACACACACACACACACACACACACACACACACACACACACACACACACACACACCCCTCTTCCTGCTCTGCTGTGTGAACTCAAGCAGCAGGCAACCACTGGAGTGTGTGTGCTCTTCATGGTTGACAAGAAACATCTGGAGATGGTTCAGTGGGCAAACTCCACAGACAGAGGCCTCAGTGTGCCAGCAGTAATGTCAGTGAGTGACATACAGATGCCTACAAGCATTTCCTGCCACATCACTGATTCGGAGGATACTGGTAGAAGCCAGGAGTTTTTGGAGACCCTTTGTCATCACTAAAAATCGACATGACTCTGTGACACTTGACAGGACCAACAAGGTTGAAGAGGAGTTGACTCTAGTACACCAGAAAGTTCACAGCCCTTTGAGCATGATGCAAGAACTTTCTGGACTAACTGTATGTGGTCAACATATTGACATCATCACAGCACTTATAAACACTTTACATGAGAGACAGGAAGGCTGAGGAGAAGTCAGAATGGTATGGGAAGAGACGAGATGGAGGAGCTGCTGGACCGAATGCTTAGGTAGACCTTGTGTTTGATGCCTTGTTGTTTTCTTTGTGTGCACACATGTAGGAGAAAGAGAAGAAGTACATGCTACCTCTAGACAACCTGAAGCTGAGGGATGTAGAAAAGGGCTTCATGTCCACCAAGCACACATTTGCCATCTTCAACACGGAGCAGAGGTGTGTCTGTGTGCACGCTGCAGAGATCATGGTGCAGTGTGCATTTTTGTCAGTGTATAAAAAGCTGCGGTTCTGTGTGTGTGTGTTTGTGTGTGTAGGAACGTGTATAAGGACCTGCGTCAGATCGAATTGGCCTGTGACTCCCAGGAGGATGTGGACAGCTGGAAGGCCTCTTTCCTGAGGGCTGGTGTCTACCCTGAGAAGGACCAGGTCCAGTTGGTTGGCCTCATGTCTCCTCTGGCTTCCTGCCTGTGCGCTGCTGGTGGTTGTCGACAGGCTTGATTCAGCTTGTGTCTTCTTCCCGTCTGCACAGGTGGAGAATGATGAGGGCGGTCCAGCCGACACCTTCTCCATGGACCCCCAGCTGGAACGGCAGGTAGAGACCATCCGCAACCTGGTGGACTCCTACATCGGCATTGTCAACAAATCCATCCGCGACCTCATGCCTAAGGCCATCATGCATCTCATGATAAACAACGTGAGTAGATGTGAGTGCTGACATCCTACCAGGCATGCACCGGGGCTCCGCTGACATATCCCCATCGTGCAGACGAAGGACTTCATCCACTCGGAGCTGCTGGCCTACCTGTACTCGTCGGGAGACCAGAACAGCCTGATGGAGGAGTCGGCAGAGCAGGCGCAGCGGCGTGATGAGATGCTACGCATGTATCACGCCCTGAAGGAGGCGCTGCTCATCATTGGCGACATCAGTGCCACCACTGTGTCCTTGCCCGTACCCCCGCCAGTGGACGACAGCTGGATCCAGAAGGAGACCAGGTGGGCTTCCTATCTTCTCCAGTGTCCTCTTGTTTTAGTGTTACCGTTTGTCCCATTTTAAAATGTACATTTAAATGTTCTTGAGATGTTTCCCTCAGGTTGGTAGGACTGACCTTCACCTGTTTCTTCTGTCTGTCATCTTGCTCTGTCAGCCCCCCCTCGCAGCGCAAGCCGTCGTCGAGCGCCCCGGTTCCCACACGCCCACCGGCAGTGAGGGGCCCCACACCGGGACCCCCACTGATCCCCACGCCTGCTTCTGCAGCCCCGCCCATTCCATCTCGGCCAGGGGCAGGCGGTCAGGAGGCCTTCCTCGCTCCCCCGCAGATACCCTCCCGGCCAGCCCGTGTCCCCCCCGGCCTACCTCCTGGGGTCCCCAGGTAAGCTGACACAGCGGGGCAGCCTTCACACACACACACACGCTGCCCCTGTGACTGGTGCACCTCCCTTGTGACAGTGCCGTGCCCTCCTGAAGCCATTTTGTTTTATCTGCTGCTATGATCTTGTTTATGCCTGTCTGACCTGTGGTGGGGGGTGTCCTCTTTTTCTGCTCTTTCCCGCAGCCGTTGGGTGGTCCTCCACTCTGCTCTGTCTTGGTAGCAAATAATCGTAGTTCTCACCTTCTCACCCTCTCACTGTTCTCTCCCCTGCAGCCGGAGACCCCCAGCAGCGCCAAACCGACCCACCATAATCCGTGCATCGGAGCCCTCCCTACTAGACTAGGCCAGAGTGCCTGGTTAAAGAGCATCTGCTTTGCGAGAGCTGCCTGGGGGGGGCAGAGGCACAAGTGGAAGGGCTTAACACAAGGGGGTGTGGTCCCCAGCCAGCCAGTACTTCACTCTATCACTGATCGCTTTTTTCTTTACCTTCTTCTTCTCCCATTCAGACATGGCCCAGGGGCCCTAAAATCCAGATAATAACCAAGATCCTGCTTGAAAATAATTTCAGTTGGTAAGACCAGCAACCACGGTCCTTCTCACTTCAACACAGCTTCAAAGCTGCTCTGGCTCAGTGGCTGGTCTGCACCCCCAGTGACGTCCCAACCCATGACCTCTGACTCTAAATTCATTTAATACCCTGAAACACATTAGCCTCTTGTTTTCTTTTTTTTTTTGGTTCCTAACCTGATTCAGGATGACTTTTATTGTTATGTTCACGAAGTTGATTCTTTTTTGCAGTGCTCATTTTAAAGGTCCCGTATGTAGCTTTAAAGCCATTTTCTACTGGTTTGCAGATGAGAGTGATGGTGTCAGCAGGTGGAGTCATGTGTCCAAGAGGCAAATGTGTGGGTTTACAGCACAGACAGCCCATTCGCTTTCTTCGTACCTGGCCCCCTTTGTCTGGGCGTTAGGTCTCTGACTCCTGCACCAGCCAGTTAGAACCTGCCCTGTGGTAACAGTGCAGTAAAGCCATGTAGGGCAGTCATTGACTGTTGACCACCAGAGAGTGAGCCCAGCATCTAGGTGGTCTTCTGTGGTGCCAGAGATAAAGTGCCTTCCTGTCAGGCCCATTCAGGTCACTTGGGACATAAACCAAAGACCAGTCGGCGCCAGAGCAAAGCGATCCGAGGTATGCCAGTGGTTCCCAACAGCTCACTCTGCGATAAACCCTAACTATGGTATTTGTAAATACATACCTTTGTAAGCATGACACAGTATCTATGCAGGACAAGTATTTTTCTATTTTTTTTTTTATTTCAGACATATATCAGTGTTTCTATACTGAGTTCCGTTGTCTTCAGGTGGAGCCTGGGGGTATCTGCAGGGTCTCAACAAGAACAAGAATGTTATTGGTTATAATAGTGGGAAAATTACAGCGACATGAAGGGCAGGAGAGGAGGCATCACGATACCTGACCAGTTAACCAGTAGGGTAGTAGCTTTGCTGCTGCTGGGGCTGGGAGGGGCAGTGAGTGGCAGTGGGTCTTTGGGGCGGGGGGTGCAAGCAAAAGTTGTGCTGACAGAAAGCAAAATGAATAACTGCTATGGAAATGAAAGTCCGCCATGCATTCTAATAGGTAATCACTACTAAGACTTAATACACTAACCACATACGAATAGTCTGTGTTCACTGCAGCGTCTGGCCAGGGGTCAGCATCAGACGTTACCCATCATGCTTAGGGTGTGGGCCACAGAGGGAGGGGTTGCAGCTGGGGGAATGTTATGTGTGTATGGAAACTGCTTTTGTTTCAGGGCCTAGAGGACAGTTGTGTGGGACGGACTCTCCCCACTCGTGGCTGCCTTCCCACGATGCTCCACTTCGCTGTGTGGAGGCTCCCCACGCACGTCGCTACCCCTTATGTGTACACCTTGTCCCTCAGACCTCTCCTTCCTGACAGTGGTTTGATGACTTAATGCCCTGAAACACCTGCTGGTGGTCGAATGGAATATGTAACACGCAAACAGTGAATTAAATAATAAGAATAACAATAACCCATAAAAATGAGGGAAATGTGTTGGTAAAGAAAGCGTCCAATAAAGGGATCGGCTGTGGAACCTCCTGCCTGAGTGATTGTCTTGTTCCGGTGTCCCCACGTCACCTGCCCTGACCAGCACCCGCAGTGTTCAAATCCCATCTGCACGTCCTCCTGTCCTCACTCCCAGTGTCCCTCAAACCGTCCATTTGAGCGTTCACCTTTGTGCTCCTGCTGTTCGCCTGCGTTTCTTGCCTAGTTGGAAGGAAGGAAAGCTTCACAGCGTTTCCTGCAGCATTCCGGTATGGCATTTAGTTACTGGGGTCATTTTTACTGTGCTGGGTCAGGGTCTCTACCTTGAACAAGGTGAGTGCGGCAGGAACCTTCTGGTTACAGTGCCAGCTCTGACCACTATGGTACCCGCTGGCCACTTTTGCACCCGCGGCGTGCGATATTCACAGCAGCTGCGTACGATTCCCCACCTCCACCCTCCATCCCCTCACCGTGCCGGTACTGTCCCTCCAGCCATGTCCCTCTCATTCCTCTTCTTTCAGCTCTCATCTCAACTTCATCTCAACTTGTTGGGCGTCTGGGAATTCCAAGTGTCACCTTTTGTTAGCAGGGTGTCCCCAGTACAAGGATGAGTGATTGCACTGCTGTTGCTGGGTCTCCCATGGGATGACTTCTGAGTGGGTTCTGGTCCCCATGCAGCTCTGGAGGTGGGACGTTCGGCTTTAACAAGAAGCTCAATGCTCTGCCCTTGTTCTGGTGTTGTTTACAACAGGAGGCCCCCTCCACACGTCCCCAGCCGCCCAAACCATCGGTGAGTGACCCGGTCCCAGGGACAAGCAGGATTCAGCTGCTGCCATCCTGGGTTCGGGCAGCCTCTTGGAAACCAGGGCCAAGAGATGTTCCAACATGAGAAAGTGTTAAGATTAGTGCTTTCCCTGGATCATTTGGTTGTGTGTGTGTGTGTGTGTGTGTGTTGCACTGCTTGTCCTCATCGCCATAGAGTGAGGGGCACGGAGACGTAACTTTCCTTCTCGCTTGGTGATGTGGAAATGCTCTTCTGGAACTGGCAAAAATGCATGGATGGCATGAAACAAAGAAAGCGCCGGTTCTTCAACCTGAAACAGCTGGGACCAGAAGTCTGCTGCTGACGCGCAGGTCATTTAAAGAAATGCTTCTTACGTCTTTAATATTTTTCATTATCTGTGACCTGTGTTAAAATTCTTTTGAAAAGGCTAAAAAGTGTCTTCAGAAATTCCTGTTCAACACCAATTTTTGACCAATTTAACCTACGAATGGACAATGCTCCTTATCATAGAGATGAACGACACCGAGGAACACCACACGAGCGGTAAACACCGTGGAAGGAACTGGAATCAAGGTGGCTCTGTGTATCTACAGTATTCCATTTCTTTGCTCCTTATTGCCCACTAGTAGTGTGGAGGCTAAACACGGGCCACAGCTCCACCGCAAATGAAAAAATTGACTGAATTTAAATGTACTTCTGAAATGTTTCTGAAATTTATATTTGTGTTTAATCATTTCCCTTATTTCCAAATTGCATTTACTGTAATTATGGAGAAGAAGCCTTACTGTGACTTGAGGAAGTGGTTTAGCTGGAGTCTGCGTGCGTGCGTGCGCGCGTGTACATACACACGCGCACTCAATGCCACACATGTCACCAAATGTCACCGAGAGTTACTATAATTCACCATTAAATATCACGGTACTTTTGGACACCTGGAGCTACTCCCTGCTTTGTGCTTTAGAAAATGCCGTTTTTATCTAATGTTCCAGTTTACCACGGTACAGTGGTGTTGTATGCAGACCAGGAGCACTTGGGCACAAACAAAATTTTGTAGTTCCCTCATAGTTGAGCACAGTAAAAAATGACTGATGTCTTCTTTTTGCTAAGTTTCGTACCGCATTATGTCATAAGCATTGCTTCAGTTTATCCAAAAACCGATTTCATAATTGTGGCCTCTTGTAAAATTTCACAGCCAATGAAAATGTGTTTGCATCGTCTGGCAGGTTTGTTGGAATTTCTGTAGTGCTCACTTGTGTTCAGCAGGGGGTGCAAACAGCCTGTTGGTGCCGCTGTACTCGGCGCGCTAGCAGCGCGGTGCCGGTTCTCGCACTGCGTTGAGTGGCCTGGGCAGGTGGGCCGTGTGGCCGCCGGGGGCATCTGGGTCTCACCCGCGATTCGCTTCAGATCCGAGGGCAGTTTGTCGCTTGCAAGGACTGATTTGTGCTTTGCCACCTGACCCCTGGGGGTGATGAAGCTTCACTGCGTTTCTGGGGGAATTTGCAGCTCAGCGCGGCGCTTTCTCCAGTGTGTGCGAGCTGAAGCTGGGGTCCAAGGTCTTCTCTGAGAAGATGAGGCTAGGGCAACATGTGCTGGTGGCCAGACAGCGTAAGCCCTGGAGGAGCTTTGACTGACAGTCAAGATGAAGACAGGTGGCGCACGCGTGCGTTACGGAGGATCCCCGCCGCATCTTTGTATTTTCCTCTTATTTTATTCTGTTGCCCATGAAAGTGTGGTCCTGCAAGCCTTTGATGTGCTGCCACTTCAGCCCGAAACACAAAAAGGAAAAAACAGTCAACAACCAAAGTGAGATTATCTCAGTTTCTTATAACCTCTGCTGCGACGATGGCGGGAAAACCCACAGCGTCGGGCCAAAGGAAGGATCGGCCTTTTTTGGGTCAACAGCGGCAACAGGAAGAGACGAGAGCAGCGAAAAGTTCCTTAGCAAGGTTGCACGCGCCCCGCAGAGCAGAGCAGTGTGGGTTCCGCACCCAGGAGTTGATGGAAAGATTATTGGTTGTAATGTGATTGAAAGCGACAAGATGCCACCCCTCCCCCACCTGCACACACAACTGGGACCGCATGTCACCACACCTCTGCCTCTAAGTTCCACTGCTGAAATAAGAAATATGTCGTACACACAAACTCCTGTTCAGGATGGACTGTGGAAACTCAGGGACACGAGGCACAAGGCACGGGTTGTAAACATGGTGGAAGTGAGTTGAATTAAGACGCTCACGCAGTGTCCTTCTGTTGGCTTACTGAGCAAACATGGGGCAGCTTCACTCCTCTGCAAGCCCAGATTGTGGAAAACAGATCAGTGAAGAAAGCAAACCTAAACAAATATATTTTTAACATGTTTTTTTATTTATTTATTTTTTTTTATTTTAAAACCTGAGAAGCGTTTGCATGTCAAAAAATTCAGCACTTGGGTTTGCTCTCACCGATGGTTTAGTTTCCCTTTTTTAGCAAGATGCTGCTGCTGGGACGACACGGGGGGGGACTCGAACCAACATCCTTGGATGTACAGCTCTAGCTCCACCTCTACTGCAACTTGCTAGTGCAATTTGTCCTAAAAAGAGGGTGCAGACACGACTGCATGGCCTCCTCTGGGCCTGGAGCCCATAAGCTCTAGATCTTCTCTTTCAGTCATCTGCAGTCCTAGGTCTTTGGAGTGTGGGAGGAAACCAGAGCACCTGGAGGAACCCTCATGTGAACATGGGGAGAAGAAGCCAGCGCCACACAGACTGGGATGGGCTCACGTCCATCCTCATCCTCACCCCTCCGTGATGCTCCTCATGTTCGGGCCATCCGTGTCCTCCGTGTGTTTTCACGTCAGCTGGGGCTTCCAGTCGAGTCACTGACTTTCTCTTCCTCATCGAGTCCAAATGCTTCATTCTCCACCCAACGCTTTCGGTTTTGGTCTTGAGAAACGCACAAAACCGCTGGCAGAACAAAGGCCTCATTGACACGTTAAGAGAACATCTGTGCCCAAAGTCTTGGGGAAGCACAGGGGATGTCTGCTGGGCGCCTTGTGGTTGAGGGGCCACATTATGGCCACGGGGAAACATTTGCTCAACCTTCCACTGCGGTTGCAATTCCACAGCTCAGCGGAACCAAAACCACTACTAGATAAACACCAGGCACTGAACCAAAGCCCTCCTGTGGCACCAGATCACTGCACGGTCACTGTCCTGCCCTGCATGAGTGTGTTGTGCGCCCACCTCACCAGGCTCCGCTCCCAGGGTGTGTTCACTGGGGTGTATCTGTAGTAAAAGCACGGTCTAGACGCTGTAGACACCCAGATTTGTCAGTGACACGCCGAAGGTTGCTGACTCAAAGACCTCACGGTTGCTCCTTCCCGTAAGCGACAGGTGGGCCGAGCCTGGTGGACCGAGCCCGACGCCGGTCTCAGTCCAACGGCCTTAGGAGCAGAAGCCTGAGACCGCAACTCAGAATGGGGTCTGTTGAAGATGTGACTTTTGTTTCAAAAGTCATTTTATTTTACTGGTGTTTAATAAAGCAATAAAAAAAGTCATAATCCTCTTAACTGATTCTTTGTAGCAGCTTCACTCACGTGCCATTGGATTCCAGGCAGCAGGGGGCGCAGTAGTTAGAGATGCTGGGTGTCACTGAAAGAATGCCGGTTTGAATCCGGTGTCCTTTGACCAAGGTGCTTACCCTGCTGTGTAAAGGGGGAAATAAGAAGAAGCTTTCGTGAAAAAGTGAGAGTTAACGGAATAAAGAATAATCATTTGTTGGTTTGGGCTTGCGCCGGACACGCAGTTGGGCTGTGACCCAGCAGTCCGCAGGCACCTCCGCTGCGGACAAAGCCGACGCCGTGCTGGACGTTGCCTTCAGCTACGCTTGGATAACCGTGGCAACGAGGCCTAATGTGGAGCGTGCAGGAAGAAGGGGGTAAAGGCGTGGACGGGCTGCGGAGGGAACGTCAGCGCGCGTCTGCACCGAGCGAAGCGTCGAGGTTTCTCCTCTGTCAAACGGACAAACTGTGGATTCGCCAAAGCTTCTCAAGGGGCGCCGAGAGGGCGGCCTTGCGAGCGACGATGCTGCTGGGCGCCGCCGGGGGATTCGCGCTTCAGTGCTGCCTTTTCGGCGCGAGTGTCGCTGCGCGGCGCTCCGAGGTCTTTCGCGAAGATGCAAACTGTTTGTGCTTTGTGTGCGAGACGTAAGCGAAGTTATTTGCTCCGTGTACAAAACTGTATCCGACAGACGAAATTCGCAGGCACAACGCGCGTGAATGAAGCATTCATTTGGTCGGATGTGCACTCCACCTTTTGCTGGGTTGTTTTTTGGGGCATCCAGAGGTTCAGGAACTCTGCGCTGAGAGTGGAAACGCGCAGGTTACGGCCACGTTGGTGCTGGCTGGGATGCGGCCTTTATTTTGCTCTTTGTACACATAATGAAACGGCACATTTGTAATCTTTCTGGCTTTCAATGTCGTTCCCTCCAGCCCAGTAGGAGCCCCACACTCCTCCACCTCTGGCGCTCAGGATCCCACTCACAAGATAAAAAGTCCGGCTCAGTTCTGTCCCCAATGTGATGGAATGATCTCCCGTGTCCCTCAGAGCTGCTGAGTCCCTCCCAGTCCCATCTCCCTCCTGACCTCCTGGCAGCCACATAAATGAGCCCAACCCCACCTGCTGTGATTATCTGTGCGTTTGCTGTCTGAGGGTCACTCCTGTAGGCGGCTGCTGGAGGGATGCGAGCCAGCAACCCGGTGGTGCCAGACACAGAGGCTAGGCTCTGATCATCATCCTGCATCTAGGGCTATAGCTCTTCCTCTGCTGTTGCTGCTGCACTTTGTTTATTCAGATTTATACATCAATGGACAAAAGCAGCTGTTAAATGAATAAATGCAATGCAAGTCATAAATCTCCTTATTGGACCTTTGGCAGCTTCTTCTCGCAGCCTTCGTGTCTACCAGCTCTTCCAGTGCTTGTGAACGTGAACTCTTTACGAAACCACTTTAGGAAGTTTAAGTTTAGGGAAGCTTGCATTTAAAGGAGATGAAATGAGAGGGTAACCGTGACTATGACGCCCGTCCCATGCCAACACTGATGTGGCGGTGCCCCATTTACTCCCACTTTCCAGGAATGTCCGTGTGCTTCTCTGTGTTCATGTCATCACCCGTCAGTGAAACTGCGCACGCCTGAGGTTGCTGGGATTTGACAGGCACAGCTTTCTGGCTTTCTTTCCCCACCGTCAGCCTTTCACATCCTCCTGGTGAGGCTGTGGTGGGGAAGTCAGGGCAACCACCATCGAGAGGCTTGGCGGGACAGAAACCATCAGGGAGGGAGGGTCGCTCTGCAGGGGGCTTTCAAGGGATGGCCGCATGTGCCCACGCACTCACTCTTTAACATGCGTGCTCAGCATCCCAGTTTTGACACAAGAGCGTACACTCCCGGCCTTTGACCAACGCAAGTAAATGACCATTTTCAGGGGGCCATGTGGGAGGGACTTTTCTGACTTTTTTGTCACCGCTGCCCAATCACAGTCACACTGGAACTCACGGACACAGTGCATTACACCTAGGGGGAGGGGGGTGGTTTCCTCTGAATTTATGTGCGTGCGGGTGGGACAGCTTCAGAACTGCGCTAATTCATGCCTACTTATCTCACACAGTGTGACACTGCAGCAAGGAGGCAAGTGTGTGTGTGTGTGTGTGCAATGCCCAGCCTGTCAGATGCTCTCCAGCCGGGGATGCAGCACAAGTGCATCCAAGTGGGGGTTGTAATCTCACCAGCTGTAGGGCTCTGGGTTCGAAGTCCCCATTCCTGCTGTCCCTCCCTTGACTCAGGCAAGGTCCTGCATAGGTCGCTGTGAACTTGCTTATCAAACAGTGTAAGTTTAGATGAAGGTATGGGATAAACATTAGTAATGTTCAGTTTCCTTTGTCACCTTTCATTTTCCTTTTAGGCTTGAATGAACAGATGGGATTTTGGTGGGATTTTCGCTTTTCATTTTTCTTTTCCTGAGAATTACATACTTTATAGCTCCACAAACCGACACGCTGGATGTGCTCTGCCCATGGAACATCATCAATTGTTCGCAACGATGACGGGCAGCGGAGTCGGCGGGGTCGCGGGCCGAGGACCCGGTCACCTGCACGCCGGACACAGCGGCTTCTTCACAGCGGCAAAGTCCAAGAGCAGAGAAGCTGAAGAGAAGCCAAGTGGCTCGTCCTCCCTTCCGATGTTTTCAGAAGAGAGCAACAAGAACAGAAGAGTGAAGTCTGAATATGATGGAGAGAGAGAGCGAGCGAGTGAGAGAACCCAGCAGAGAGCGAGGCAGGAAGTGTCACACACAGGGACTTGAGCCGGTGTGAGGGCGTGGCTGCAACAGTTAAATAAACCCTCGGGGTCAGTCGACGTACAAACACACACACACACACAGCTGACCTGTTCTGCCTTTGCACTCGGGCGCTTTGCTGAGGAGCCGCTGTTCCCCTGCTGCTGTCACGGCCGTCGCTCTGAAATGCGCTCCTGTGCGTCGGCGCCGCCTGCTTTGCGACAAACAGCTGCTGCTGACTGAACTCATTCACCCGCCAGCTCTGCGCCGTCACCGCCACCGCCGCTCCACGACCCCTCGGCTGAGCTCCTGCGATGGAAGTCGCCTCTCAGTGTCCCCAGGTGTTCGTGGTGGACAGCCAAGCCAGCGCTCCGCAGCCCCCCGTCCTCACTCCCCGCCGTGGCTCTGGGATGGCCTGGCGGCTGCTCTGGCTGCTGGTGGCTCTGGCATTGCTGGGCATGCTTGTTGAAGCCTTCTTCATCTACCACCTGTACCGAATGCCATCGGTAAGTAACCGGTGCCCAGGGGGACCCAGCAGTACCCGGCACCACAGACAACACAGCAGGTTCACTCATCTGAGTTGCTCCTTTTCACTGCTGGCCTCCATGCACATCTCACACACTTTTGCTTCTGCACACTTGCAGCAGCAAGTGTGCCCAGACAAGAAACCCGCAGTATGGAGTGCTCGTGGGCAGCAGGTTGCACGGTGGCTACAGTTACTGCTTATGTGTTGGGGTGTTGCAGGTTTAAATCCCCCTCCTGCTCTAGTACCTTCATTCTAAGGCACCTACCTTGAATGGGTGGAGTAAAAGTTGCCCTGTTGTATAAACTGGTAAATCATTGTAAGCTGCCTAGCAGAAACTCATCGGGGTCTTAATCTCACAACCATCCTCTGTCAGTCATGTGTCACTGGAGCCGAGCGGTCGAGGCCACTTACCCCTTCGTGCAGCAGGTGTTACTGTACCAGCTGAGGCCGAACGCCTCCTTCCAGGACACAGCAGCGGGGGGGGGGGGGGGAGGATTTGAACCGCCTGCTGCCCTTAGGTTGCTGCTTACAGCTTCCGGGTGCCGACTGCTCTTCTTCTAATAGATCACAGCGAAAGCAGGGGTCACTCAGATCAATTCAAGAAGCTTCCACAAGTGCCTGTCTGTTGCTCTTCATTTGACCATTATGAATACACTGATGTGGTTGGTAGCGCAGGAGCACTTTTCACTCTCGGTGTCACAGGAACCGCTGGTGCGCAGAAGTTGTTCCATACGTGTGTCTTTGCCATTTTTGTCGCAGTCTTTGCGTTTGCAGACTTTACCACGGTAGGATTGATTTACTGCATCCGAGAGCTGGGCGGAGAGGTTGGCTTATGCCCCTCTGCTTATGAAATAGCTTCCTGACCAAGTGCCGAGGGCACTGAGGTCTGCGTCTGGCAGCCGCTCCTGCAAAAGCAGCGCTCGGTGCTCCGCCCCGCAGCCTCAGGGGCATGGATCACCTTGTGACAGGGTTCGCAGCCCTGAAGTTTGTGCCCCAAACTGGCAGGTTATGGACTCTGGGCCTGCAGAGGTGTACAGGTCCCAGGCTCCGGACGCAGGAGTTCTGGAGCAGAGGCGACCGCATTTAGGTGAAAAAGCACTGAGAGGACACGCGTTAGCGCATTGCTAAAGATTCATTTGAGCCACAGGAAAGTGAGGAAAAGCACAAAAATAATCACCTTGCTCAAGAGGGGGTTGAGCAACAGCTGCAATAGGAAAGAGAAGTGAGCGGAAAACATATTTTGGTCACAGCGTGTTTTATTTCTGCGCGGCCTCCATTAGAAGAAGAGAGACTTCTGGTTTCTGCCCTTTGTACCTCAGCACCCCTGGTCCAGAGCTGCTGAAGATGAAGATGCTCTGGGTTTGGGTCTTAAGGCTGGGTCACGGGACCACAGATCACAGGGCGAGAGAAGCTCTGCAGGGGGTCATGTTTTTGCCAGGCATACGCTGGGGCTCACGGTACCTTCAGCCGGTGGACAAGGAAACAGCCAAGATGCTCAGAGCTGCTGAGTCCCTCCTGGGCCCGTCCCTCCGAGAGCCACCTGCCTGCCGCATGAGTGCGTGTGGTGTGTGTGTGTGTGAGACGTCTGTGTGGAAAACACAGCGGAATGTCAGCAGGAATCTTCTGACTTTCTCAAGCGTGTTTGTGTGGTTTTGCTGTACTTCCAGGTGGTTTCGGGGCTCCTTGCTGCCCTGTCCTTTAATTCTCACTTCCTGAATCACAGGCACTTCTTTCACAAGAACAATGACCGCTGCATAAGCCATAAAAATGTCTTCTCCATAATAATAATAATAATAATAATAATAATAATAATAATAATAATAATAACAATAATTTTACTACAGTGACTCAAAGCCTGAGACCGCATGCTAATTATTTTCCAATTTGTTCAGCTGGATTTATGCTTGGTTCATTGGAAAGAGAAGCAGAATCTGTCCTGATGCTCTCTTCTTCTGCAGGGAGACTCCGGCTCCATCTCTGCGCTGAAGGCCGATCCAGGTAGGCCCACGACCTCGTGCAGACCTTTGTGTGCGATGACGGAGGAGCTGTGTAGCTCCGGCTTCCTACCGTACGCCTCACTTCCTGTTTTTATTGTGCTTCAGCACCTCAATGATGTTTCCCTTCGCATTCTCTTTACAGGTGAAAAAGAAATTGAAATTCCATCGCTGAAAAAAACGAGGACAGCCGTGAAGCCGTCCAAACCTTCAGCTCACCTCATAGGTACGGAGCATCGTGCTGCTTCCCACGCCTCCCTCATCCAAGTGGCCGCGCTCATGTTGTTCTCGTGATTCATTAAAACGCTTCTCTTTTCAGCCCAGTCCGGCTTCCTCCTCCTTCGGGGCTGGATTCTTGGGTCTGAGCAGAACATGCGTCTCAGAGTCAGAGTCAAAGACTTTGGGTGCAGCAGCACAGGAGGCGCTGGAGTCAAAGGGTTAAAGGGTTCAGGCGGAGGGCAGCTGAGCGCGTCGGGTGCTCATTTCACAGGGGCTCTGCCTCTCCGAGTCTCTCAAAGTTCATCTCAGTTGAGGAGGTCATGCAGGCCTCACGGAGGCAGTTGTTGCTTACGGTGCTTTGCAGTCACTCTCCCGGTTCCACAAAGGAGTTAGCGTAACAGTTACTGTACCCGGTGGAGCCAAAGCATCTAAAATGTTCTCGGGGGAAGGAGTACAGCGCAAGTTCAGCGTTCAGCAGCCGGTTCTCATCTTATTATTGAAAATGGGAGGGACTTGACAGTCCTGTGGAGGAGATAAGAGCTTCTTCCCTCAAACTACTAGCAGCGTGCACACTGGTTAAACCCCTAAAGAGCAGCCTGGGTCAGGCTTGCAGTGCCGGAGGGTGACAGGCCTGGTTGCTCAAGATGTCAAGACCCCTACCCGTGTCTTTGACAGACTGAGTTTGTCCTTTGCGATGTAGATCCTTTCTGCTGCAAATGGAACCAAAACACTTTGAGAGAAATGGAAAGAAACTCGAGAGCCGTCTTGTGGAAAGTAAGCTCACATAATCGTGCGTCTGGCTTGTAATAGATCAACCGCTTCCTTGACTGCAGTGGTAAATCTTCTGCAACCCAAGGTTACCAGAGCTCTTCTCATTTTGTGTCACTCTTCTCAGTCTTCGGTGAGATGGCGCTGAGGTGCTTCCCCACACGCGTGAATAGAAGAGCGTCATAGTGAGAAACACACGGTTTGACAGCAGAGCCGTTTACCGGGAAACTGAGCCCCGGCTTCTCCTCTTGGCAGCTTCTCCACGTTGGCGCTTGCGCCTGCGCGCTTCCATCATTCCACTGTGCTCAATTCCGCTCGAGAGGCTGGAGCCCCCCACAGTAGTTTTTGCCCAGTTGTTTGGCTGCCGGATTTTTACCAGTGTAATTCAGGGTAAACTCGTTGCTCAAGCAGCAGGAATGGGGACTCTGCTGAGCCATTCAGCTGGCTGGTTAGGCTGTCAGTGCTGCACGCCAAGCTCTTCTCTGAGGTTCAACAGCAGGGCCACGCTTAAGGCTGAGACCTTCAGCATACCTGGTCCCTGTCTGTGACCGGAGTCTCCGCAGCCTTGATGAACCCCTCCATCCCTCCATTGTTCCATTCAGACCAACCTTGACGCCGTCCTCCTCCCTCTGTTCTCTCCTTTTTTCCTTCAGGGAGACCCTTGGATAGAGCTTTTTCCTGGGGAGAATATGGCGATGCCTTTGTCCATGGCATGGGGGTCAGAAACAACGAGCTGCTGGTGCAGACAGAGGGCTACTACTTCATCTACTCCAAGGTGCACTTCTCTGAGGTCAACTGCTCCATCTTCAAGCACATGGTCCTGCAACGCACGCAGCGCTATGCTGGAACCATAGAGCTCATGAAGGCCAAGAACTTCCACTGCCAAGGTCGCAAGTCGGAGGGAATGCACAACAGCTACCTGGGGGGGATATTCCACCTGCACACCAACGACAGCATCACGGTGAAGGTGGAGAAACCCTCCCAGATTCGCCTCCAGGAGACGGCCGACAACTTCTTTGGGGCGTACATGATTTAGGCTCAGGGCACCTTTTGGGGAGGGAGGAGGGGCCCCGGGAAAGTGATGTTTCCACCAAAGGTATCTTCGAAACGTAAAGTTGTGTGTGTGTGTGGGGTGGGGGTTACTCTGCCCCCTGTGAGGGACATCAGCTGCTTCTGTCTAGTTCCCCTTCATTTGTCAGAAAGTGACCCAGCGATGGAAGCCGCTGAACAGCTTCTGTGGCCGACCTGCGGTATCTGTTCAACTCTGACACCCAGTCAGCTCGAGAGGTCTCTAACTGAACTGGTTTCTTGTTTTATGTCTTCAGAAATGCAGATTTTCCCATTTTATTTATTCAGTTTTTACCATGCTTTCTTCCTTAATGTACCTCACTTCCACGGTGTTTACAGCTTTTTTTGCAGATGATCTCCCCAAGTGTTGGTGGTCAGCAGAGGAACTCTGAACTTGTTTATAAGATGGAAGTGCAGTCAACGTATTTTTCATTTACTGTAATTTTCAAAAAAGTTTCACTTTGCCATTTTCGGGGTTTTTTATAGCCTCATGCAGAACCCATGAATAAACGGGGGGATGCCTGTATTTATTATTTTACCGATCGTGACCCCGGAGTTGCGCACGAAGCAGCGCACAGACAGACCGCTCCCGATCACTGTTTTGTTCATAAGCTGCGGAGCCAGTGTTTGCCTTTAACTCACCTGCACACCTGGGGGCCTTTGCACGAGCAGTTTCTCACGTTGCTCTGCGTAACCCAGAAAAACTGCCAGGTCTGTGGTGTTGGTGCTTTTCCTGCAAAACGTGGTACTGCTGGATCAGATGCCATCGTAAAAATTGTAGTTGTCGCGGGCTTAGTAAACGTGGTGAGAGTCACCTGATATTCAGGTGTTCCCAAAGTCATTCACTGGTCCTGCTTGTCCAGCTGCGGTGGCTCAGCGGCCCTTTGCTAGAGAGAAATCGACGACATTTACCGTTATTTTCCCTTCGAAAGGTGTGGCTGTGGCGCCGGTGGGCACTTCGCTCGACATTCACAGTCGACGATCGGTTTCAGTTCAGGTGTCGAAGTTCACGACAGAAACAGGACTGAGAAATAATGCAAGACAGCACTTGTGAATAAGGAATGTGTTGTGATGTATTTTGCACTTTTGTAATGCGGGATTGTAAAAGCTCTTCATTTTCTTGTTGTGTTTATTTATACCAAATGCCTGTACATTTCAGCAATTTATATATACAGTATATATTTTTTTTATATCTCTTTTATATGCATTTTTCTTAACTTAAAGTCACAAAGATTTGCTGTTGCTACTGCTGTTTTAGTGTAATAAATAATTCCAAAAGGCTGATAGCATAAAAGTATACTTATTATTTATTATTTATCCTCGACGCATCACTGTAACTGCAAACAATATTGTTAGCGCCACGGTGGGGCTCTTATGAATCAACCTCAGCGCGAGCAAACTGATGCAAACTGCACGATGTTGTTGTATTACTATTAATAGAGGAGGAGCTTTAGTCCCAGATGCAGGATGATGATCAGAGCCCAGCCTGTGTGTCTGGCACCACCGGGTTGCTGGCTCGCATCCCTCCAGCAGCCGCCTACAGGAGTGACCCTCAGACAGCAAACGCACAGATAATCACAGCAGGTGGGGTTGGGCTCATTTATGTGGCTGCCAGGAGGTCAGGAGGGAGATGGGACTGGGAGGGACTCAGCAGCTCTGAGGGACACGGGGAGTTCGCCACACCACACCGGGATAAAACAACACCGAGTGGAGTTATGATTGTGGACACCTTGAAAGCTCCGTCCAGGGACGTGGAAAGATGGGAGGTTCACCTTCAGACAGATTGGCGGTCTAAGAAAAACAGATAAAGCCGCAGTGAAACTCAGACACAAATGATCTCAGAGTCAGAACCCAGATCACGATTACGAGACACAAACTGAACGCCAGCATCCGCTTCCCAGCCTGACACACCGTTCTGCTGACATCTCGACGTGGAGATCTGACAGAGATGAGAGATCTTAAGGGGCTTAGAAAGCAGTCTGATGGCGACTCAGGGATACATTTCAGTGTCGGATTTTTCAGTCTTCGGCGATGCATGTGGAGGTGAATGTGCAGATGAATGTAGCTGGTGAGGCAGTAAAATGTAGAGAAGTGTGGTTTCCCCGTGTGTCTTTGCTGGTCGGGTTTGACGGATGCTCTCGTCGAAAGGACCTGCGTCACGGTCCTACGCGGCCGAAGCCATTAGAACGCCCGTCCCCTGCCCGCTACCTGCCACCCCACACACAGGTAAACCGTCTCCTACGTTCCTTCCTTGTTGAGATGCTTGGGGGAGGTGTTGCTGTAGCTCAGGGACTCAGAGCTGCGCTGCCGAAACTGAAACATCTCACACTGTGCCAGCTCAGGGGACCTCACCGCCACCTCACCTCCACTCTCCTTTGGTCCCTCATCTCTGAATTGACTCAGCAGTTTATAGGAAACACTGCAGCTTACATTCAGCCGAGGACTCGCAGTTTCTGCGAAACACACACACATGCACATACGTAGGGTTTGTCTCAGATGAAATGGTTTTCATTCATTTTTTGAGGCATGAGAGAACAAATGGCAGATTTGGGAAGGCGTGTCAGGTTTCCAGCCTCCGTCACAGAGACCGACATGTGTGAGGCCAGACATCACGTTGCTGCCCGAGGCGTCCAAGCCACTCGTGGTATTGGAGCTGACAAGAGAGAAGGGAAGAAGGTTATGAACAGAAGATGGAAAGGTATGAAAAGCTGGTAGAGCAGAGCGTCTCAAGGAGCTGAAAGGCAAGGTGTCTGTCCACTGAAGTAGCTGCAGGGGATGCTGGGAAGTCCTTGCATTGGGATGATCAGAGGAGGAAGGCTGTGAGAGTTGTTACTGACGCTGTGCAGAAGCTACCTCCATATCAGTAGGTCAGGAGCAGGGAGCTGTGGGTTCAAGGCCGTGCTACCTGCACACAGGCTGGCACCTGGTCGACCCTGCTCAGGTCCCCTGGGCCACAGTGTGCGATGGTGATGAACCTGGAACTTCTCACAACCACAGATCACATGATGATGCGGCCAGGTGCATTCCGGTACAAGAGGTGGCAAATACGTCCGCATGGGCCGGTCAACACAGAAGCACACGGAAACGGCACACGTGTGTTGGGCAAAATGCAAACAGCAGAGTCCCGGAGCAGCCAAGTCAGAAGCCCCAGGTCTCAGTTAATGGAGAATTTCTGGGTTCAACGCTGCCGTTTGCACACACCCACATGCCAGCTGACAGAACCCGAGCAGTTTTGGAAAGAGGAATTGACAAAAACCGCAGAGGCGGACGCAAACAGGCCCGATTTTCAGGCCAGTTTCCCCAGCGGATCCTCGGTGAAAGCCTGACTGGAGGGGGTGAATACTTATGCCGGCGAACTTTCTGAACTGCTCAGTGTGAAAAAGCCACATTAAGATCCCCTGCGATGTGAGGAAGAAAACATGACAGAGTGCAAGGGGGGATACTTTTTATAGGTGGTGTTCATCTATTTACTGACACACATACACACACGCAAAGCATAAATAGCACGGAGGGACTTTTGCTATTTACGGGAGCCAAGAGTGGCCGTTTTCCCCCCGCTCCCCCGCGTCACAGCGTTTCCGCGTCAAAGGCGAGAAGCAGACATTCCCACCGCTGCCGCCTAATCTCTTCTGTTGGGCCTGTCGACAAACACGCAGATTTTACTTGCGAATCATGAGCGCTGCCACAGTTTCTTATGCGCCGATGGCCAATGCTCCTCGCCAGAGGCTTCTCCTTCTCGCTCTCTGCTTCGGTCCGGCTGTATGGGCATCCTTTACTGACATGCCAGTTCCTGTTAAGGACATTGGGTCGGTGGCAGTGGCCCTGGGACACTCATTACCACGGAGTGACAGGCAGGCAAAAGCAGCACAAAGGGAAACCTGCCACTGGAAGGCATCATCAAGAAAGTTGAATATGGAGCCAAGTGTTTGCTGGGGGTGCAGAGGGCAGTGAAGAGAGTGCAGGGCATTGGAGGGTAGAGGCAGTCAGGAATGGAGCAAAACCCTGAGCAGAGGTGAAGAAGCTCAAGTAGTGGGAGGTGCAGACAGTCAAAGACAAAAGGTCTAAAGAGTTTGGCAGTGAAGATGAAGGCTCTAGAGGCAGAGATGGACATTGGATGGAGTCAGGGATGTCAGCAGTGATTATGGAGCCTGAGACTGTAACTGCGTATGAAGACGGAGGCAGCAGCGATCTGGGGGTGAAGGAGTTGGAGGTTGCAGGGGGTCCAGTAGTGGAAATTAGACAAATGGTAGAGAAACGGTAACTACGGAGACCTAGGAAATAGCAGGAGGAGGCAGAGATGACGGATGTAGGAAATGAACAGTGTGAGAGGGTGCCAAGGTGGAGGAGGCAGAAGATGAAGACCGTGGAGATGTGTCTGAAGAGACAGTGGCAGTAAGAGTTGAAGGCCGTAGGAAGGCCACGAGTGAAAATAAAAGCCGGACGCATTAGGCAGGTGGAGATGGAAGCTGCGTGGGAGTCAGTGATCTTGAGAGTGAAGCAGAGATTTTTCAGCTTCTGCAAGTGTTTTTATGGGTAGTAGAGTGTGGAGCCAAAGCCTTGCGTGATGCCAGGCTGTCAGCCTCAGTGACTGAAGCTGGCTGAGTGCAAGTGTGTGAGAGAGAGAGAGAGAGAGTGTGTGTATGTGGGAGAGTGTGTGAGTCTGCCCTGAGGATGTTTGTTTGATTTGCTTATTTTAGTATCAGTATTGAGTATCTACACCACACACACACACACACACACTGCGGCGAGGCTGTCCTACTTAAGACAAAACTGTGTGTACTCGATGCACCCTCTAGACAGGCAGTCCACACATTTGGCGAATAGTTTCTCACCTTCCTGTCATCCTGCTCACCTCCTGTGTGTCCCTGCAGGCCTTATCTGCATTCTGCTTACTTGCAGTTTCCTCCCACAGTAAACAGCAAACCACTCGTGTGTTTCGTACTCAGCATGGAAAGGAAATGGGGGTGGGCAGGGGGTAGAGGCCAGTGCTGAGTATGGCTCTCTACTGACTCACACTCACCCGCCTGGTGTCTGCGGGCTTCTCACTCAAACTGTAACTGTGTGTGTGTGTGTGTGTGTGTGTGTGTGTGTGTGTGTGTGTGTGTGTGTGTGTGAGAGAGAGATGTGTTTCTGCAAATGTGTGGGTGCAGCAAAGGTGAGGGAATCATGGCTACTGTATGGTTGCCCCGTGGTGATTTGTAGGCGGGTGCCAGCAACATGGGGTTTTGGAGCAACATGCAGCCATCGAGCCGTCCCTCCATTCTGAGAATCCGAGAACACGGCTGGCACCCAAGAAGGCAGCTCAGCAAACGGGGTGGCGGCGAACCCAAGCAAAGCAAGCAACCCAGGTTTAAATGATGACAGTGGGACTTAACCATCCCGACAAACCTATTAACCTTTATGCAGTGGAGAGGCACTGGAAAAATGTACACACAGCAGTCAAAAGCGAATATTCTGGCCAAATTCTCACATACATGGGCTAATGTGTGTCTGTGTAGGTGATGCGTGCTTCTTGATTCGTATCGTTGTGTTTTTCCTGTGATTCAGGTGTTTCTACAGAAAGAAGAGATTTGCTCAGGATGAGATCTGTGCTGCTTCACTGAGGTGTGTAGAGTTTCGCTAAATGTGTGTCACACCTGCAGACTGTGTGGCCACAACAGCAGCGTGCTTATGACTGCGGGGACAAAGTAAGTGGCTGTGCAGCGTTGACCTGAGCTGCTGGCCACTTGGTGAAGTCCTTCAGTCACTGCGTGCACCCAGGTAGGGAAAACCACTGCAAATTGTGAATCTTTTAACTGAATGTAACTTAATGATAAAACGACTCCAGAGTTCTGCACAAATGCTCCTTCCTTCAGGCTCTCCGCTCAACTGACTTGAGTTGAACTCTTTCGCCTCCCATAGACGTGAATGTGAAGGTGGCGAAGACAAACAGTGCCCTCTAGTGGCCGAAAAAGTGGCAGCGTGTCTGTGTGGCGGTTACCATGGTCACAGCGCATGGAAACTCCCTCATCCATTTGTGCGCACGGTGCTCTGCTCCTCTGTGTGTGTGTGTGTGTGTGTGTGTGTGTGTGTGTGTGTGTGTGTGTAAGGGAGGCCCTCAGGCTGCCCTCAGCTGCAATTTCTTGGGCAGGAGAGGCAGGGAACAGCAGGGTTTGCATACAGGAAGACATCTGATGGATGCATCATTATCCATGACCACTTGGCCAAAGGCAGGGACTGAGGTCCTCTTGGCTTTTCGGTCATTCCTGCATAGTTTTGGTTTTTCTGCATTTGTTGTTCTCTTGAGTCGCTATGGGAGGCGGGAGTTCAACTTGAGTCGCTGCCAACAGCAGCAGGTGTTCCTCCAAAAGTTCACTTTTCCTTGCCTACATTTATGTCACCCTCTCTCTTACAGACCCTCGGAGGCACAGCTTGAAGGAAGCACCCCCCTGCATGATACTGCCACCACTATGTTTCCCAGTGCAGACTGCATGTTGCTAGTGATGAGCAGCGTCAGCCTTACGCCAAACACGGTGTTTCAGTTCAGAGTCCAAAAATCTCCTTTTTGGTTTCAGTGGACCATAGACCCTTCTTTCGAACCCATGCAGTTGAAATTCTAGACAGCTGCGTGTTTCCAGCTTTGCGGTCACAGTTTGGGGAAGAAGGTTGGTGTGGAAGAACCTGAGTGGCCGCACAGAGCCCTGACCTCAACTCCACCAAACCCCTTTGGGATGAATTGGAATGCAGACCGCAAGCTGGGCCTTCTCGCCCGACCTCACTGATGCTCTAGTGGCCGAATGGGCAGCCTTCCCAGAAGAGTGGGAGCTGTAATAGCAGCCAAGGGAGGAGCAACTCCGTATTAATGCCCATGGGTTTGGAATGGGAGGTTCAACAGGCGCACGTGGGGGTGATGCTCAGGTGTCCTCATATTTTGGTAATACAGTGTGCATCTTTCCCTTCGCTGGTACTTTTCCAGAACCTTCTGTTGGCTTTCTTAGAAGGTTCCGTTGTGTTTTTCATGCAATTTTATTAGGCAATGGACTACCCAACTATGTGGGGTCACCCTGTACACCACCTTGGAAGTGCACTCAAGGTAAAGGGCACAATGGCAGGGATTTGACCCAACAACGTTCGTGTTATGACCTTCATCACCTACCAGTCATTTCTGTGTACACTCGTAAGCATGGCTTCAGTGTGTTATTCTTGGGTGGAATCCTGCTTTATTCTGTTCCTGCACACCTGTCCTGAGATTCCAGCCCTGGGTTCATGCTGAATCCCTTCTGGATGTCTGATATTTGTGCCATGTTTTACCGCGGGCATCACACACATTTTGTCCCCGTTTCTTTGTGTGCTATTTTAGTGTGTGTTTCTGTTTGTGTGTGTGTTTGTCTGCTGGAAGCTGCGACTCATCTGTAAAGTAGCGTGTTGCGTGTTTGTGGTGAGAACCTCCGTGGCCTGTTCCAGCTCTGAAGAAGTCTATCAAGCAACATCAAAACGCCGCCAGAGCAACAAGAATGCAGCAGCATCCCTCACAGTGACCGCATGGGACTCGGCCACCGCACACTCATACCGCGAAACGCTTCGATCATCTCTACCGTTTCCCATCTGAGACTGAGCCGTGGCAATTTGCATCTTTCGCCCCACGTCTGTGGCGGGAGGCTGACACCCGGCGAGGGAAAGTTTTCAGGGTGAGATGGAAAGAAACGCGGAAAAGAAGTAGAAAAAAGCGCCAAAAGACGGCGTGCGGAAACAGGAGTGCGCGAGAGAAGCCAGGCTGCGCTGCCCGTGGGCCGAGATGGGGAAAACAAGCAGATATCAATGACGCTCGGAAGGCAGCTTCTCCTGGAAGCGAGAAGAGAAACCCAGAACAAAGGCGGCTTGTTGGGTTTCGGCAAACACACACACACACACACACATGCACGCACACACACACACACACACACGCACACACACACACACACACACAAAATCCTTGCAGTCAGACACACAGTAACCATTAGGCAACTTCACGCTGCTGCATGACCACCAACGTGGAAGAGATGACAGCACTGTCCCCCTCACAATGTGGTTCAAGTGGATTCTCCTCATGTTCACATGACTTTTCTCCAGGTGCTCCACCTTCCAGACCAAAGATGCATTTCAGGTGGACTGATAACTATAAACCGACCATAGTGGTGTGTGTGTGTGTGTGTGTGTGTGTGTGTGTGTGTGTGTGTGTGTGTTAAATCGCTGTGCTATGTGAATGGGTGGATGATGGAAGCAGCGCAGTGAAGTGTGTGAACAATAACAACACATGGCCCCACCAGCAGTGTATAGCAAGTTATGTTGTTCTGCTAATTCGTGCCTCCCCCTCCCCACCTGCTTCAGTGGGAAACTGGAGCTGTTCCAGGAGATCCACAATCCACAGTCCAAAGTGGAATGTCCACTTGACCCTGGCTGCTAGCAGACTCCTGGCCAACAGCCGCACTGGGGCCAAAGGTCACTGAGTTTTGCATTTGGACCCTCCAGCGAAAGCAAAGACGTGGCCGCATCCCCAGACACAAAGATATACAGTACTTGGCAGGGGGCAGCAGGGGGCAGCAGGGGGCAGCGCAATTGGCTGCCAAGTCTCCCCCAGGGGGGTCCCCCAGCATGGCTCAGCAGCTGGGGGGGGGGGGCAAAGGGAGATCATTGCACTGCATCAGGGCAAAACCAAGGTCTTCAGGGGGACAGCAAGTGGCCACAACCAGAGTCTTGAACCTGAAGATTGTAGCTACAGGAAACTAATGGGGAAAGCAAGAAGCAAGATGAGCTGGTGGAACACAATGCTCATCTCAGGCTTAGACAACCAGGAGCTCCTCCCTAAGAAGTCCATCCAAAAACAAACTTATTGCCAAGGACTGGAAAAGGGGTGACATAAAGACCGATCGTAATCATCAAAACAACCCTCCATCGGGGTCTCCGCACACCGAAAATGTGGCCTGACAACGAAGTGGAGAGTCGGGGACAGAGGTGGTCGTGGCCCCGGTTACAAATCTCAGCATTAATGGCAAAAATAAACGTTCCTCTTTCTGTAGCGGTCACAGGATCTTCTGTGAATTGGGTTTCAGGCAGGATGTGCAGGCCAGTAAGGTGAGGGAAAAAGCGCTGCGTGGCTCCAGCATGGCAGCCTGTAACACAACACTGATGGAAGTGACTCACAAAATACTGAGAAGCACAGAAACGGCAATCTGGGATCAAAGGTCCTCCTGCACACCGAACAGGGTTTGCACACGTGAACGTGGGATGCGGTCGGACGGTCGCCCAGCTTAACCGGTCACAGTGCTTTTCTGGGTGTGCCGTGCTGTGCCGTGTCAGAAACATTTTGCAGAAATTTATCAAGCGCAGGAAACAGGAAACGTGACGGCGGCCAGACTTTGCCTCTCGTACTGAGCTCCGTGCCCAGTTTTGATAACCTAGAGCTCCATCGGTTATTAAATTGGGGAAACTGAGTGAAAAGTGACTGACTGACTGACTGACTACAAAAAGCAAAGGCTGCTGTGAGCAAACGGGAAAAGCAGAATAAATCCTTTGCCGAAGTTTTCCCACATAGCATTTGAGCCCTTCTCAGCGTGTCTTCAGGATGTTGGCAGGGATACCTGAGCCATGCTTTCATTGGAATTGGAATCAGATTTATTTGGCCAAGTGCAGGCATGTCCACACATACAAGGAATTTGGCTTCGGTTCCCAATGACCGATGGTTTGCAGAACACAGCACAACACACACGCACGCACGCACGCAAACATTCATACAAGTGCAAAGATGTGTGACCGTACAAGAGAATAAGAACAAATAATGAGGAAGATACAAACAAAGGAGGTATAAATATTGTAAGGTGAAGGCTGCACGGTCCAGCTACAGTGCTGTGTTGTGTTGTTCTTTCAAGTAAAAGAATAAAAAAGTTCCAGTGTGAACAGAAGCAAAGCATTCCTCCCGGTGACTGAGTGCCTGAACAACTGTCCAGCGTCTGCTGAAGCCATGCAAGCATCTCTAGCTGTTGCTCATGGCCGGTGCGCCAGACAGCATGCATTTTGCAGGCTTTGTGGAAGTCTCTGAGGGTTCCAAGAAGTTGCTTTCCACATGACATATGCATTGCCAGGCCTGGCCCCAAACCCACAGAAACACATCCATCTTCTCAGAAAAATCGTGATTTCCGTGGCAACTTTCATCTCCTGCGGTGCCGGCAGAATCCTTCAGCTCCGTCAGAGGGCCGCTCCCAAGACGCGCAGGCCGCTTACGGGGTTGAAAGCCCTGGCTGGCCGTGATCAAGACCTCTGTGGCTTCTGCACGGTATGCACTGTAACCATAATAACAGAACTGGAGTGCATCAAAACCTCATATCTGCACTTGTGTCTGAACGCAGATCTTTTGTTCTCTTGCAGTTTGCTCTTCCTCTTCCAAGCAGCTCTGCGGACAACAGTTCCAGGCAATGATGCAGTCGCTTAAGTCGTTGGTTCCATCGGGGTGCACGGAGGGCAGCGCGCGAGCGGCGGGAAGACGGGCCCTCGCGCATCCGACTCTTTCTGGCCTCTTTATGTGGGACGTGCGAAGCGCTGCGGGGAGATGCGGCAGCTGCAGCAGCATTCCTTCTGAGCTTAGTCATCGGGCCACCGTGGTAGCCGCCGGTCCCTCGCCGTCACAGCTTTGCCAAAAGGGGAAAACGGCGCGCGCTGTAGACCCGTTCGTAAGCCGCTTTAGCGACGGGCCTCCCCCAAAGACCCGTGACTGCGGCTTGACAGGGCTGCCGGTGAAAGTCTGGCTTCAGGCGCAATTTCACCTTCTTTTCCATCCAGGACCGAGGGACTCCACCGGCGAAGCACCGCAGTTCGCCTGCGTACCTTCGAATGTTCTTCTAAGGCTAGCTGTGACGTTGTTGTGGCAGCCACAAGTGTGTGTTGTTTTGGTGCACGGAGGGTTTGTCCGTGGCTTTCTGACTCTCAAACTGTTACTAACTTTTTCCAAGTCATTCTGAAGCTAAATCCCAGTCACATTAAACACTCAAGCAGAGTGCAGGGGATGAGCAGGAACACACACACACACGCACACACACGCACGCACGCACGCACGCACGATGGGCTTCCTTTGTCTGAAGGAGCAGATGCTGAGAGCAGACCTCTCCTTCCTGCCGGTGGGATTTTAGGCACGCATGTCGGTCGGTGCAGCGCACATTGCGTTCGATTGACCAAACCCGTGCGATTTTTCTTCAGACTCGTGCCCCTCCTGTTATGAGAATAACTTTTCGGTGAGAGAAGACGATCGCTGCAGAGAGCTCCTCCGTGGGCCAGCGTGACCAGGATCTTTGGCCCATATCAGCTCTTCCCACTTCAAGTCAGAAGGATGACATCACAGAACAGCTTGCATGAAGGTGTACACAGGCATGATTTATTGGCAAACATGACTGGGAGAGTTACATTCTGAAACTGAGACAGCTGAAAACATAGCCAGCGCTATGTAGTGAGGAGGCTCTCACTTTAGAGTTATGTAGAGCTGAGGCAATGGAAGTTCCTTCCAACATTACACACTTTCCAGCTTACAATGGCAGAAAGACAAGATAAGCGCTGAAAATATGTTTTTAATATAAATTACTGAATATGTTAGATTACATTCAACCATCGTGGATAGAAAGAGCAATATGAAGAGGAGTGTTGGGGACTATGCGGCCATTCAGCGAAGGTTCCTGCAAACCCTCACAAAATGTGTTTGGAAAGCAAACTTGGTTTCCCTACTGAGTTCAGGGCAAAATTTCGGCCACGACCCCCCCCCCCCCAGCTTGAAGTGTCACCGCCCTCTTTGCTTGGCCACAGTAAAAATGCGAGGGGGCAGCACTTCGGTCCCAGGTGTCAATGTCCAGCAAAGACTTGGTGGCAATGACCGAAGCCCAGAAGAAATCCGGCGACCAAGCGGTGCTAGGCTCCGGCCTGCAGAACCCGGCGGTCCTGCTCTTTGGTGTCGACACCTGAACGGGGGCCACTTCTTGCCCTTAAAAATCGTATGCTTCTTCGAGATGAGCACTGCAGCAAGAAGACCACGAGCGCACCAGGAGCAGAACACTAACACTTCTGCCCCATGTCCTACAAGGTGACCAAGAACGCTCTGAGGTAGTTGGGCTCAAACTTTTGGAGCCCTCCTAATGATTCTTTTAAAACAATCCACAACAAATTTCATAAAAATATGTAAGACATGCTGGAAAAATACACTGGAGAACATCTCTTATTTAATAAAGATGTCCCTTACGTTACCCTCTCTCAAGAAGCTGAGAGAACAAATTCTAAGCCCTGTAAGAGGGCTGTTTACTCATATAGCAAAATAAATAAATAAGTTACAGCAATGGCGGTGTGCTGACCGCAAGGTTGTCAAAGTGTCTTAGTCTTTCAATCTATCGCTTCAGGATGACTAAAATTTCAGTTGAGGCCTGTAGATCCTCAGGGGCTGCTTGGTTTTAGGGTTAACTGTAAGATTAGTTCCAGAGGGCAGATGCCCAGGAATTGTTGCTCTACGTGGACAAAAGTTCAGTTCCAGCTGTAGATTCCTGAAGATGGATGGGTTTTGAGGTCAATTAAAACTTTAGTTCCAACTTGTTGAGCCTCTCACATTGTTAGCATTTGGGAAAAAAGAAAAGTTGAGTTCCAGTAGGTAGAACCTCAGGAATTGCAGGGATTCGAGAAAAGACAGAGGTTAGGTTCCAGTGCGGAGCTTCAGACAGCCGGGAGCTTCTTAGTCGCCCAGCAGGTAGAATCCGAAATAGGTTGCGGTGTTGGTGGTGTTGATGTGAGCGGCTGGGGAACAGGTGACAGACAGTGTGTTGCCAGCCAACAGCCTGACCTGCTTTCCCAGAAAGCCGGTACTGGCAGGCACATTCGATGAATTTCTGCCAAAGCGGTGTTCCAGAAGAACCGTGGATGCGTTGTCGCTGTGCTTTTTCACCTGCACGGTGTAGAAAGGGTTTGTATCGGTCTTCTGGATGGTGACCTGGACATACAGGAAGTAGCACCCATCACGGGAGATTTTCAGAAGGTCTTTGCTCTCCTCTGTCCTCCAGCTGATACCATCTGTGCTCAATGTTGGAACAGCAGGCAATGTTAGTAAGCTGGGCTCACGAGGTCAAAGGGCAAACCTGGTTAATCTGTGTGTATCTCTGTCTAAACTAGCACAGAGCAAAAAGAACACTCAAGAGCCAACCGTTCCTAAGGTGAGGAGCAAGCGGTCCCATTCATCTAATTCCTTTATCCCAAGCGATTTACAGTTTGTACACTAAGCTGCTTACAATAATTCCCCCATTTGTACTGCTGCGTGGTTTCTCCTAGAAGTGTGAGATCCTCACGTTTAACTGCCAGATTGCAGGGCCCAAATGTGAGCAATGACAAAAGCTCCAGGAGGCTCAGAGCACCTGGAGGCATCCCACACGAACACGAGTCGAACATGTCATCTCCAGAAGGACAAATCCCGCTGGAAGATGTGGTAAATAACTGTGTATAAATTAGTGTTCGGTGGTTGTAAGTAGGAGCCCATTCACACGTAGAGTGCATGTAGCAGGACACGAGAGGAGGGTCACCAGGCCCTTGCTGACCTGATCCAAAGGCGCACGGTGATCCATGGGTCGTACATCTACCCAAACGATCCACGGTGAACTCTCGAAACAGGCCTGCCAACACCGGGAGCTGAGCGCTAACCTGGGGTTTCTCTTCTGGAGCATCGCTTGTGGCTTTTTGCTGCAACACAAAGTGGGAGGAGGCAAGAGGAGGTCAGTTGTGTGAGTGAATGGAGACCTGAAGGACACACACTGATGCCGCTGTGCCTTCTGAGTTATTCGTGTAACTCAGCCGTATTCAGCAGGATGCGTCTGAGTTAAGCACAACAAGAAGGTGTCTGCGGAGATGTGCGGCTGTCTTTGGGGCTCACGAAGCCTCTTTTTCGAGCAGAACCCAGCCCGGAGACGCAGAAAATAGCAGCTTTGTGTGCACGTACACAAAATCGGTGCAACTTCAACCAGTGCATCTCTGGGCCGCAGAAAATGAGAGGCAGATCAAGCAGCCAACAGCATGTGAAGGTGAGAAAAGGGCTTCTTCAAGTTAGATTACAGTGCGGTACCCTCAAGTTAGCTGTAAAGAGACATAAACCTTCGTAATTTTTCTCTTGCTGGAAGACAAGTGTGAAGCATCTTTCTTCACAAGTGCTGCTGGAGGGGCCTTGCACACCTCCTCCTTCGACATCGTCATAAACGCGCACAGAGTAAAGGCGATGCCAGTGACAAAGGCCACGGCGCTCTCCATCCTGGCCGTAGGGCCACTGCTACTCTGACCGTGATGAGTCAACTCAGAGAAACGTGGAAGAGCTTTCTCATCAGATGTGCCAGCAGATCGTATCTCCGTTTCCGTGCTCAGAGCTGCTTTTGCTGCAGGGGTTTTCTTTAAATTGCCTGCCGTTCCCAATCTGTGATCCTGGGCTCCAAAAAGGCAGAAGTGCACATCTAATGCATTTGCAGCACAGATCATCCACAAGGGCACCTGCCAAGAGCTGGAGCACTGGAGTCAGGAACTTAAGGCCATTTCATATTACGGCTAAAACTGCTGCACTACTGTACCGAGTCCAGCCCTGTGGAGGAAAAGCAGCTCAACATCCTGATAAGGCCTGGGGCAATTCTAGCACATCCGTCCATCCGTCCATCCATATGTATCTCTACGGCATACCGACACACACACACACACACACACACACACACACACACACACAAAAACGGACACACAAAAAAGCAAAAAAGCTGAAGGATGTCCAGAAATTTATTTGACCATCAAGACAAAGACCTGGGCAACTGGACTCATCTTAGTCACCCAGCAGATATTTGCCTGACTACGACACCCAAGTCCATTTTGGATCCTTTGCATGCGGAAAAATCTCAAAGAAACCCTTCAGCGGAAAGGACGCAGCCGGTGGTAGAAAGATGCAGATCCACACAGGAGCGGGCCGCATCCTCAGAGAGGGAGGAAAATTCCACGAAAGAGGCCCGGGGAATGAAAAGGGAGATGCGAAAGCGAAGCCCCAGTGCTTGACCCACCGCTGCTTCCGGTTTCAGAGTGAAGCTGCAACTTTTTCGACTTTCCCTGCCCAGCAGCCAATGGGGCAGGGGGGAGGCATTTGCGTATGAGTTTCGGTCCCAACGCACATGGTGCAGAGCGAAGCTCCTGTCAGCGGCTTTCGGTTCCCCTTCTGGGCAAGAAGGTCGTCATCAAGAAGGGAGAACCAGAAGGCAGATGCTGGGACGGAAGTCAAACCCGAGGTGAGCTCAGCTTTCTCTAAAGGCACTGAGCATCGCTGCTGATGCTCGATAACCTGCTGTGTTTCACTAGAAGCTGAGAGCAGACTATTTATGGCGACTGCTTTTGTGTGCTGTTGCACATTAGGACTCCCTTACGCACATGCGGTTTAGTGTTTTCCTGCAGACACACACGCTTATCGGCGCACGAGAGAGGGAGCAGTTCCCCAAACACTTTCTCCGCACACCTTGGTGACGCACACAGGGCAAATGACAGCCACAGCCTACAGAGCAGCACAACAGGGGGCAGCAGAAGGAGCCGAAAGGAGCAGCTCAACAGATGAAGACGCCTCGGTGTCCCAAGGTGGGAGGAGATGAGGAGAGCGAGGAGTTCAGCCTGGACCACTTCACTGTTTGCTGCCCCGAGCACCACCTGAGGACAGAAACAGCCTACAAGCGTGTGTTTACCTGCCTGCCCGCCTGCCTGCTAGTCAGTACATTCATGCGTCTTTCAGCGTCTTCACTTGGCTGCTGTCTACCCAATATTTGCAGCTGCTGTTGTTCTGCAGCTTCTCCAACGCGAGACTGTTGGCAGGCGGCCTTCGGCTGGTTCCATGATGCTGTCTGAGGGAAAGAAACACTGATTTTTTTTTAACTTGTTTGTTCCTGTACTCTCACCTCAGCGTCGCACATGTAATGCAGCACCGACGATTCGACTGCGCGCACACGCGCATGCATGCACACACACTTCCATCTCTCGCCAAAAGACTGCAACAGATGCGTAAGCACAGAAGCACACGGCGTGCGCGGACGGACGGGTTCTCACACGCAGCTCCGCACCGATACACAACAAATGCTGTGTGTTAGCGCCGCTGGGAGGAAGTGTGTCCTGTCCTGCTGCGTGAGCGCTGGTCCACCGATAGGTACGTTTGTAAATAGACAGAGCGGGTCACACGACGTCACCGGTTATCCATCATCGGCCAGCCGAAAAAGCCCGAGGCAGAGGATGGCCGATGGCGCCGGGAGGAGAAGCCGTTACGCACGGATGCTTCCGTCCGCGGCAGACCGGCCTCTGCCTTTGCTCCTCATACCAGGATGTGCAAGGTCACCGTGTGAGACTCATGTTGCCATAAATACTTGTTGTAATATTAACATTTAGTAAAATCCAGCAATGACTCATACATGGCAGCTCTTAAGAATAGTCCTGCCACCTACAGCAGCTTTTCACTCATTTCCTCCTACTTTATCTTTGTGAGATTATCCATTTTTCTGCAGTGGCCTCTTCTGCCAGGTGGCCTTATATGCACACAGTGAATTCCCAGACTGTGTGGTGCGGCATCACCAGCAGGTGAGCCAGCAGATAAGGAACTCAAGTTCGTACCCACAGCTTTCCTGTTAAACTCCGGGAGAACTACTGTTGCACACTAGGCACTACTTTTTAAAAAATATATAGCAGAAATAATTTGAGAAAAATGTGTCCTACAATTGCCATTTTTACCTTTTTTCTGCCAAGTAGCACCCGAAAATTGAAAAGGGCACAAAGCTCTGTGAAGCAGCAGCGTGGGACTGCGTTTGAGCTGGGCTCATGGAAGCGCTTCTTCAGTCTCCGGGGTGCCACGTGCCACTGTTTAGAGCAGCTTGAGGAAGCAGCACTTAACCGTAGGCTGCTGTCTGAAGCCCAGCCAGGCTGTGGACATCTGCCTGAGGCTGCATGCAGACACATATGCCTGCGCAAAGTTGTCTGAAACACCATGCAGCTGTCCACACCTATGGGATGATACCTGAAGGTATCGAATGAAGCTGAAGGTCCCTCTCTGGGGCTACCTGAAGCCCTGTGGAGGGTTATGTGGCTGTCTGGGATGTTCTGAAGATGGATGTTGTTGTGATATGTTGGTGCCCGAAGCTGCGTGTACTTCTACTCGGGTGTCTGTAGCCTCACGCAGCTGCGTGTATCTGCGAGGAACCGTGCGCGGGTCGCAGGCGACCGCGGCCAGGTGTGCCGGCTCGCCATGGCCTTACCCAGGTGAAGAGCAGGGTGAGGGTGGTGGTCTGGGCCAGGGAGAGCAGCGTAGCCCACAGGAGGAGGGCGCGCACCAGCCGGCGTTCGCGGGAGAGGGCCTCCTGGAGCTGCTCCTCGGCAGACATGATCACCCGGCGACGGTCAGAGACGCGCGCGCACTGCGAGCAGCGAGCGAGCGAGAGAGAGAGAGAGAAGATGCGACGCACAGACCCTCGTGGCTTCTTCTCCTTTGTCCTGCGCTCTCTCTTCTTTTTTCTGTAATACACAGAAAAAAAACAACAACAATAGAAAAAGTGCTGGTTTCCTCTTCTCGGGGCGTGTGTCCGCACCTGGCAACCGCTTCCTGGGTTCCTGCGCTCGCTCCTCAGCTCTGGGGTGGCAGGTGCTGTCCGCGTGCACGGCGCCCGCGAGAGCCACGCGCACTCGATTGGCGCAGGGACGATCGCTGAGCCTCCTAACAGGATGGCAGCTCGGCGCTTCTGCTGCAGATAGGGATCTCGCTGGTCCTATTCAGCCATGCCATGATGTCACAAATAATCAAAGGGAGAATCACGCTATAAAAGAAGGTGTGTGTGTGTGTGGGGGTGGGGGTGTGTCTGTTTGTTTGCTGGCATTTATGTGTGTGTCTGCGTCTTTGTGCTTTAAATAGACCGGGGCCTGGAAAGATGAGCCATCCTTGTCGGCCCTCGAAAGTGATGCTTGTCGGGCGCTCCTACTTGCGGTGCGACTTTGACCGCGTTCATCACACAGCGCGCAACTCCCTGATGCGGCTGAGGACTGCGCATGGCAGAAGCTCCAGCTCAGGAAGGAGAGCGAGGCGCTCCTTGCGCTCGCTGGACGTCACCTTCTCTCTTCCCTCCAAGACCCTCAGTCGCAGCACTCCCTCTCAATGGCCTTGTCCTCCGCTTCTTTAAATGTCTCCATCCCACGTGCAAGTTAGACTGAAATCCGCCAGCCATTTTCACACTTATACCATTCGCACTGTACCGAGAAGATGCAATCTCCGCCATCGCTGCATGAGGTCATCTCCTGTAATGGTATGTATTTATCCATACATCTAATTCAGTTTGACTACTGCTTCAGTTTGATCTGTTTCATCTGTCATTTTTGTGTGTTTTTGTTGGTACTTAAATCCACTGACTCACAGTTTATGCCACTTGGGGTGAAATTTGCCTTACAGGCTTCTCCAATTGACCTGCTCTGTTGCATTTATTAAACCGATCAGTTGCATGCTGTCGTGTTGCTAATGAACTCTTCTTCTTCTTCTTCTTCTTCTTCTTCTTCTTCTTCTTCTTATTATTATTATTATTATTATTATTATTATTATTAGTACTGTTGTTGTTGCCATTGTTAGCACCTATCTCAAACCATCTGGGATGCCCTTGACAGCAACCAGACACTGATACTTCCTGGAGTGACTGGTAGGAAACCGGTGGGTTGTGGGTTCTGTCAGCTGTATGGCTGGTAGCCTAGCTGATTAGCAAGTTGTGTTAATACCAAGGTTATGGGTTTCATCTAGCAGAAGACGGTGAGAAGAGTACTTGGAAAAGAGACCCCCATGAAGCAGGAGCTACAGAACCCTTCGGAGATCCTGCTGGCCGAGCCCTAATGATGCGAATGAAGCTAGCAGAGCCAATTTTGGGAACATGTAGACTGCTGGTCAAAAGTTTTAGAACGCATCAGTTTTTTTTAGCTTTTATGGCTATGCACACAGTTTAATGTCAATGTTTCATGAAATCAAGGCATAGAATAAATAAACAATGGCAAATAAAAAAATAAACCAAGGAATCATTAAGTATACAAAATTTTATTCAAATTTTTCATTCAAAGTAGCCACGTTTTGCTGCTATACCAGCCCAACACACACGACATTCTTTCTATAAGGGAAATCAAATATTGGTCAGAAAGATCTTCCCAACACTGTTGCAGAAGTTCTCTTCTCACAAATGTGTTGCACTTGTAGGTTGTTCTCCTTTCACTCTTCTGGAGATTGTGCTGGTCATTCCATGTTTTGAATTGTACCTTCTTGTTCTTTTTTTTTTTTTAAACATAATTCTGACATAGCCTGGAGGTATGTTTTAGGTCATTGTCTTGCTGTAGGATGAACCCCTGACTTACTAGACGCAGACCAGAAGGTGTTGTGTGGTGCTGCAAAATGCTGTGGTAACCCTTTTGATTCAGAATGCCAGTTACTCTGTGCAAGTCACCAACTCCGTTTTTAGCAAAAGAACCCCAGACCATCACACTTCCTCCTCCATCTTTGACAGTTGGTGTCACACACTAAGGAACCATCCTTTCACCAACTCGACGGCATACAAAGACCCTGCGTGATGAACCAAAGATTTCATATTTTGATTCATCGGTCCATAAGGCTTTCTTCCAGTCTGCAGTAGTCTACAGCTGGTATTTCATGGCCTAGGCAAGCCTCGCTTTCTTATTTTGTCCTTTAAGGAATGACTTTCTTACTGCCACTCGTCCTGTCAAACCTGCAGCACAAAGTCTCCTCTTCACAGTAGAAACCGAGACCTGCTTTTTTCGACCACTGTTAAACTGTGCTTGAAGCTGTTGTGCTGTGAGATGCCTTACACGCAAGCTGGTGACCCTCAAAAACTTGTCTTCTGATTGGGTTGCGACTTTGGGTCTCCCTTCCAGGTCTTCCTATCAGAGTTTCTTCCAGTTTCCTATTAGTTGTTCCCTGAAGATGCCCCATCTGTAATATTCTGAAATGTCTTTTTTTCAGTTTTTGCTAACCTAAACTTTAAATTTAAACCTCTGGCAGTTTACTGCTTACGTTTTCACCATTTTAGGTCATTCATTGCATTTCAACTGATTAAATTTGAAGAAAAACTGAGGTGTTCTAAAACTTTTGACCGGTAGTGCACACTGCGTTGCTATGAGTGAACCTGGGGGAATGCCTCACACTACAGAATAGACCCCGCACCATCTTCAGAACATCACTGTGATGGCAAGAGAAGAAAGAAGCCCATGCTTCCTACACAGGAAAATCTTGGAATTCAACTCACTGCTCAAACCAGCATTTCCATGACAGCACACTTTGGAAAAACTAATGGGCAACAAACTCTTCACAGGCTTCACACATCCATGAAAATTCCAGACAGCATCACAGTTCTCAAGCACAGGCTCGGGGAAACTTGGATCACGGACCTCAACGAGGCCTCTGGCATAACCAGAAGGAAGTTTGGAAGGAGAACACACTAGCTCACACTAAAACAAGCAGAAGACATCATCGGGGTGGCCCTCCAAACAAGAGAATAACAGCACACTCTTTCAGACCCTGGAAGAACGTCCTCACCCTCAAACCTGCAGCCCCTGGAGGTCTTCCCAGGCCATGCAGCAGAAACAACCACAAAGAAGAAGGAGAGCAGCACGACAGTGGGTGACGGAGCTTCAGTCCACAAAGCAGAAACGCTCGCAAGTGCCAAACAGGAGGATGTGCACAGCTTACCAACACGGCGGGCGTCCCTCCACTGCAGGGGGATGCACAGGGAGTCGGGCCCACACCCACACCCACACCCAGCCCAACCCAACCCTCATCCTAACCTTAACTGAGAAGGAAGGCGGAACTTAGGCTTGGACACCCCCAAAGCCGGCCCTCTGTCCTCAACCCCGGTGCCCAAATGGCAGCAGGCCTAAGAGAAATGAAATATTTTGGGAAACCCCAAAGAACCATTTGTTGAAACTGCGTGTTTGCACATTAATATTTTGTGTTGTTCATGCGTCAAAGGTGTTTCGTATTACGCAACTTTGTTTCATCTTATGCACACTTTGTGAATGAGTTCAGCACATGAAAAGGAAGCTAAGCAAAAACCTGCTAATTCATTTGTGCAGGTATATTTCCTGTAAGTCAGGAGGTGTAGGTTTCATGCACCAGCGCTAACTTTGCTCTTTCTCCGCACTCTGGGAACAAAGAGGCTCTCAAATGGTGACAAGGGGACAACGTGGGTGTTTTTGTGTCTCGGTGTGTGTTCTGGTGCATTTCACTGTGATTGTGGTTATCTATTTATGTCATCTGCCGCAGACCTGGAATGGGTAGAATAAGTCATCAGATGAATGTCTGCGGGGTGTGTTTGTGTGGGGAGGTGGACAAGAGCTGGATAAGCGCTCATACACATGCGCTCAGTGTAACTGTGGGCCTTTTAATCTGGTCGTGTAGTTTCTAGACTCTGTGTTTCATGCAAATGTATCTTTTCACACCTCAGCAAGGGAGTCTGCCTTGCACCTTGGAAAGTTAGACACAGTGAAAATATTCTCGACATATTTGCTGCTCTGTGTACGGCCTGCTGCCATTTGAGTGCTTATGGAGCCACTTTGCGACCCCCGACATGCCTGCTTCTCTTGCACGTGGGGCACACGGGCTGTCGGGGTCCTGGTGGACAAGACTGCTGTGCTCCAGACTCCAGTCGTGTTGTTGACTTGTCTGTTCTTGGCAGTGAGTACAAAACCCTCAGTCTGGGGTCTCTGGACCTCTGAAGTAGAAACTTGATCTGGCAGCAATTTGAGCAAAGCTGAGATGCGCTAAGTCCAGCCCTCCCACTGTCTTCAGGCATTTGTGACGTCAGAAGAACTGCCCGACACTTACTATGAACTGGCTCCAGAGTGGATGTCACGAGTTCTCCACATCACTGGGCCTTTCTAGGCTCAGGCTTGGGTTCCAAATTTACTGGAAATCCCTGCAGCGGAGTGCCTCCCATTCCTTCAGCTCAGATTTATGCCATTTTCCCTGGAAAAGTTTGCTCATATCTTTTAAAAATGGTATTATTGAAATGCTGGATCCGTCAAGCTCTCCGTAATAGTAAATGTCCATGACACCTTAATAAACGGCACCCGCTTTCTGAAAGTCTGAAAACAGCTCAAGAACAATGAGGAGTTACAAGTCACATGCTTGGCTAATGTTGCAGTACATCCTCAAGTGTAAATTGCTCGAAGGTTTACCGATCGGCTTACCGTTATTCTTACTTTTATTGTTATTCTTATTGTAATTCACAGTAACGTACGACGGTGATAAATGACAAATGAGCGAGTGACAGCTGCAAGTTTGTGCCCTTAGGTGTTAACACGATCACTTTCTAGGTTTCAACTGCGTGTGAAACGAAGTAAAGTCCTGTTTTTTAAAGCTTTGCTCTCTTAACACCTCGGTTGATGGCGCGAATGCAGCACAAACAGCGCCCCCTATCAGCGTCACTCCAACTGCACAAAGATGGAAGTAACTGCACTTGGGAACTTCTGGTTTTTGGTGGCTTCTTACAGTCAGTTCCACTGTGATCACTCAGCTTAATGTATAGATTGAATCCGCGACTTTTTTCTGTAGCTCTCAGACCACCAGCATGGAGGGCTTGTTGGGCAACCACTGGGTCTCTGCTTTTGAATTCCTGCCTTCTGTCCTCATTGGTCAGTGTTGCCTCTGTGTAGAAGTTTGGGGCGTAGCCTCAGTTTTCCCAACAGAAGCACCACTGGAGTCTGAGGCTCCATCCCTGCCAGCACTGACCGACCAACCGCTGGGCTCCAAATTGCTGAGCTGATGCACCTGCTAACAACAGCCTGATTGAAGTCAGACCTTTTTGCAGCTACCGCATCTGGGAAATTTTGGGAGAATTTTTGTTTTTTTTAATATCAGATCGCTTTCTCCTAAAGCAGTTACCGCATAAGATTGTAATGCCTGGAAGCCACAGCGGAGCCGTGTCACACCTCTGGGATCCTGGTGCGCTCGAAAACCTTCATCAGGACAACATGTGCTCCCGCTGTGTCTGTGCAGGGTTTCCCCCTCACAACCCCGCTTATTGTTTTAACCTTTGCGTAGGCCTGTAGTGACCATGGATGGTAAAGCTGGGACAGGGGCAAAACATCCTCTGGGGTCCAAGAATAACGCACTGCTCAACATTCAAGTTGTGTTCGGTGAGCCACGAGCCTGGCTGTCCGGTAGTCGGCGAGACATCCTGTCTGGAAGGGTGTCCGGTGGGAGTGATCAGACTAAAAGGACAGAAATGAGCACACTAGTTGGTGTCAGAGTTCCTGCTCTGGCTTTTGGTGGCAGGCGGCACCAAAGTGGCTCAGCCTCTTAAAACAGAGGCTTCTTGGCTGCTGTCCCGTGCTTTTATGTGCCAAAATGCCAGGATTCTGCTGTAGTGTGTCGTGATACTCCAGGCGTGTCACCCTTGTGCACTTTCTCTTGTGGGGGGAGGGGCTGTGACCAGAACAGCCCACCCAGGGAAATCCCTGGACTTCCCCTGCAGTCTGGCTTCAGCCCAGAACCTTTTGGAAACAACTGCTTTCCTGCGGCACTCAAACTGTAGAGCAGTGACTCAGGAGAAACTGCAGGCAGGAAGTCGTTGTGGCCCAATGGGGTGGGAGACTCTGGTCTGTGTGTGTGTGTGTGTGTGTCTGTCAGTCAGTCAGTGGGGTAAAATTTGTAAATCTCACTGCTCAAAGGTATCTGCTAGATTAATAAATGAGAAGTTTGGCTGTTAAGCATCATTTCTCCTGTATTTCAGGACAAACAGATGTCTCAAATTCTGTGTAACAAAGAGAAAAGCTGGACAGTAAAAATTAACTTCAATTTTCACTGTCAATAATACGACAACAAACTCACAGGATACCAAGATTTCCAAAACTCCCTTTAGTTGTCTGCTTGTTGGTTTACAATTTGTGTACAGTCACTTGTTGACAGTCTAACAAACACCGTAATAAACTGCCGTCCTTTGCTTTCGTTTCCCACTCCAACACCATCTGTCCATCTGCAAATCCTCCAGAATGTAAAGGCACGTTTCTGTTCCATAACCTTGAATAAAAAAGTTGCATAAAAGGAAGACGTGGAGTTTCTTCAGCAGTCACGACAGCAGTGAGTAGTATTCCGCCCTCCAGCACGTGGCTCCGTTGCATCACCGTGTTGTCGCTGTTGCATCACGTCGCTTTGATGCCCACGGGCCCACCGTTGAGTCACGACAAGCCGAATCCCTGTGAGTCACGACCGGCCGAGGCCTCCTGAGTCAGGTTTTGGCCTTCGAGTTCACGCTGGGGTCGCGCCAGGGGACCCCCCGGGGTGACATAATGTAAACAGAGCACCAGGGATGATGGGTGGATGACGGGTGCGTGAGGAAACGTGGCCTGCTGCGGTCGCCCTGAGGCCTACAGCACCTCAGACACACTTTGTGGCAATGCGCAAGCATAAACTCCCTCCCAGCAGAAGCAGAGGTGCATCTCCAAGGCACCGCTTCAAATGTAAACCACGCTGTCATTGCAAATCTTTTAGTGTTGTCTGCATAGCATACGTCATAAATACATTCTACAATCAACACCAGCTGTATAAATACATCTATCTGTTAAATGAAATACCCATAAGTTAAATAGTTATTGGGGGGAAAAAAAACAAACAAATAAATAGGAGGTTCAATGAGCCAAGTGCTGGTGAGCCATCCCAGCGGCGCCCTCTCTCGGCTGTAAAGAGAGACGCACGCAGCACCGTCCTGAGTAACAGCTTTGTGCAAATTCAGCTTCAGTGTGCAGTGCCCGAGGAGCCAGGAGACCCTAGGCCAGCTCCTCCAGGAGGACGATGCCCAGCTTGGAGTCGTTGGGGTCCACCTTCCAGTTGAGGTCACTGTCCGTCACCCTCATTTGGGCCAGCAGCTTCGTGTCAGATGGCAGGAACATGACGTCCACGCACTGCTGGATGGGACCCTCGCGGAGGTCCACTTGGCACTTGAACTTCTTAAAGTCCAGGGTAAACTTGCCGCTGGCTTTCTTCTCTCCTTTGCAGCTCCCGCTGGTGCAGGAGAACTTGAGCGAGACGAGCAGCAGGTAGCTGCCCCCCTTCTTCACCGTCAGCCCGAACTGCTTGCTGTTGTACGAGTAGAAGGCACCCTGGGAGTGTCCCTCTCCGTACTGGACGGCCTTCCAGGACACCATGGTCAAGTTCTTCACTTGTCCTGCGCGGGGGAGACCAGGTGAGCTTCGCTCGCTTTTACAGTGCACTAAGCGGGCGGTCGGCAGTGACAGTGACAGCTACTCACCGGTTTCGACGCGCCAGAAGGCCACTTTCTCCAAGTGCGCCTGCAGCAAAACAGAGCGACACACAATTTCAGCACACGCTTCCGGTCTAGGGACTGCTTTCGAGCACATTTTGCGCATCGCCCTACGCAACTGCGCAGACGTGGCCTGCAAGCCCACCTTTAGCGCCCGTGTGCAGCAAGGCACGTCGTTCTTACGCCACCCGCACCTGGGCGCGGTGCTCGCGTCTCTACGTGTCTGTTTGTCGCTGACGGCGACGTTCAAACGTCAAATTATTTTAAGGCGATGAAATGAGGGTCACCTGACGTCACGCAAGGCACTTTGTGCGGGGGGCCATGTGGAGGAGGGGGTCATTAAAGTAAAAGCCCCGAGGGGGGGCTGTGCCAACCGCAACAACAACACATAGAAATAATAAAATAAAATAAAACATAACAACAATAAAAATACATGAAAAGCCCAGTGGCTGCGCTCGGTGTCGCTGTTTGTGCGCCTTTTCCGTGCGCTGTCAACAACACCCTCGGCTCGGCTGGCAGCTCCCGCTCCTTACCTGGCCATTGTGCAGACCGCTGGCCTTGCGGGCTTCGGGGCTCCGTGGGGTCTCCTCCGTGGGGGGCACCTGCGCTTCCCCTTCCAGGCGAAGGTAGAGCGCCGTGTACACAGCGCCCCCCAGGACGCACAGGTACAGGAAGGCGACGGAGGCGACGAGGGCCGCGTCCAGGCACCTGCAGGAGCGCTGGGCGGGGGGCCGCGCCGCTTCGGCGTCGCTCATCGTGCGAGCGCGCGGACAGGTGGGCAGCCCGACAGGTGGAGCTCCAGCGCGCAGGAGGAGCAGCGGCGCGACGCGGCCAGAGATGCTGCTCAGATGCTGCTCAGATGCTGAGGAGCTGCGAGGCGACGCGCTCCCTCCTCCGAGTGGCAGTGATCGCCGCCCGGCCGCCCGCTCACGCTTTTATGGGGTGGGAGGTTGGGGGGGGGGGGCGCAGGCAGGAAGTCGCGAGCTTCTCTCCTCCTCCCGCGAGCCGCGCTTTTCCGCTCGCAAAGTTGCGCAAACGGCGGCTCCTTTGATGGAAAAGCGTCAGCGGTGGGGGTGGGGGGGGGGGCAGCGGAGGGCCACAACCCCCCCCGCACCCCCGTCTCTGACGCGCGCACGCTCGGCGGCCACTTTATTAGGCACACCTGTCCGGTAGGAACCCCTTTAGGCCCGCGGGGCTGGGTTTGGTTCCACGGCGCCGTCAGCTTTGCCGCTTCTGCTCAAGTTTTGGTGTCACGTTCATTCGGCTCATCCCAGATGGAGCCTGCAGTAAAGTAAGGTAAAGTACCGTGCTGTCATGTTCGTGGAAGTGCAGTGATACTAGACGTGCTGGACCCCCAAAACCCCACAAAAGGTGCCTGTGCTTACCGGAGTCTGTTGTTCTGTTCACCCTGCTGACGCTAAAGTTTTAGACGAGAAGTTTTTGCTCTGAAATTTCACGGTTTAACATTCTGGTGGGCAGGCCGAAAAGTGTCGGTCAGCTGGAGCCATTTTCCTGGGATTTTTGGAGGATGTCATGAGAGAGCTAAAGTGAGACATTCGGCATCACTCGTGCCCTATTTTTAGCCTTTTTGCTACCGTTTCCACAAATCCGCAATAACAGGCTGAGCTCCTGTAAACTCCCAAGCTATTGGGGTGAAGACGCCTCCCGACCTGAAGAGGCGCTGGGATGAATGTTCTTCCCAACCCGGCGTTCTGAGGTGTTCTGGTCCGGTGAACCACGAAGAGGTCCGAGCTGCAGCATCTGACCGAGTCGTGGTCCTGGGGCAGCAGCTGCCGGTTGCACAGATGTTAACCCGATGCAGCCCAGTACTTTGGACCCAGTATTTAGCTCCATAATGGTGAAACGTTTCCCCCTTGGGTCAGCAGTCAAAACCCCACAGCAGACCGGTTTCACGCAGCCCGCGACCCTACCCTCTCGCCCTCCATCGCAGAACCCGCCCCCAAGTCGCTGTCACCAGACTCCGGCATCATGGGTGAGCGGCTGATGGTAACGCTCACACCCCCGGCCAGGTAATGACCATTATGCGCTCTTGGGTAACGGAAGAGAAAATACTGCAGCGCGTGGGACATTTCCGTCGGGGACATTCCCCTTCCATCCAGCCTTCGAGCTAAGTGCGAAAGAGACCGAGAGGAGGGGAACAAGTCCACAGAGGATGTGAAACCTGCCTGGTTTGTGTGTGTGTGTGTGTGTGTGTGTGTGTGTGTGTGTGTGTGTGTGTGAGGGCTTGTGACAAAAACCTTGGATGTGTTCATACAAACGTGGGAAGACAATTGCCAAGACATGTCGGCCAATCAGGGCGCAGGGAGAGTGAAAGACAAGGACCGAAATGAGGAGTGAGAATTGCGGGGAGAAATGACGTGAGGAACAAACCGACGGGGATGGAAGATCTGACTGGAGCGGCTCGGGCCTTCGGGCGGGACCTTCAGAAACGCTCGGCCTCCCTTAAATCCCGTAGGTCGCTGTGGGGCGAGGGGATCGGTGGCCAAGGTCATCGTAAAGTGCGCTCGTGATCAAGCTGAACCGTGTGGCTTTACGATGGCCCAGTAGAGAACCTGTCAGACTGCAGGGGGACGCAGGGTCACAAGCTGCCATCCTCTGCCTCTGGCCTCGAGTGACACAGCTCCCCCTCAGTGCAGCAAGAGTGGCAAAGTCAACCCTGGCTGAGTGTGTTAAAAACCCTGTTTGTCTGTGGTCTCCGGTGAACACAGTGCACGCTTTGGCATACTTGCGGTGGCATTTGCCATGAGGCTGTCTCCACGGGGGGGGTCATGTGCCCTAAAAAAGCAAACCGCGGCAGATGCCGCACAGCAGCAGCCGGCGTTAAAGCACGAATAGCAGTAAACACCAACGCACACCTTGCGCTCACCAAGCAGTGGTGGCTTCTCGCCCTGAAGTGCACTCTCCGCTAAATGCACACATGTAGACGTGCAGCTTTTCAGCCGCTTGCCAGGGCGTCGTCTGGAATCGCCTGTTAGCTTCTGCAGAACACAGCACCCGCAGGCATTTCCAGCTCGGGCAGATAAGCCCCGGACGCCTTGTCCTGCAGCGCCCAGACGCTCAGGTCAGCTCTCAAGACACTAAAACGCGTAGGAAGAGGCCGACTTTGACCCTTTGGGCCCCGCTGACCCTTCGGAGCCCCCCTGCTCAAAGATGGGACAGGCAGCTGTGTGGTATCAGGAAGCCGAAACTGCTTTGTGACTGCAGGACGATGAGAAAGCGAGATATGACACCCTTGCAGCTGCAGCTTCTGGTCTGAGCAAGAAGATAATCGCAGCATCTGAAGGCCACTTTCACGTTGAAGCGGCGCACGGGAGCTACAAAGGACCGCGGCGGCCGGATGTTATCGCCATTTGTTTGCTTGAACGCAAAAACCCGTTCCCCCGTCTTGCTGCTACAGCTGTATTCTCTGAACTTTCCATGTCGTGGTGTCGAGAAGGACTTGCTGCCCCCGTTTCTTTCTCTTTTCCTCAGGGGGGCTGAGCTCTGCACCGGTCTACAGCACGAGCTGACCTCTTGGTTTCTGCACGGCACTTAGTGGCGCAGGTAGGGCACCTGTGGATGTCCCTGCTGTCCAGGCTGCTCGGATGGCATCAAGCGTTACTCTGGGGCTGGAAATCTGTGTGCTCAGTGGGGAAGCACACAGGTGCTGAACTGTGCATTTGGGCAGGGATTTGACTGCAGCTCAGTCTCTGTGGCGTCTGCATGCTCTTCCTGTGCTCACATGGGTTTTGTATGACTGCCCTGGTTTCCTCCCACAGCCCAAACATGTGTGTCCCACAGTGAACCCACAGCTCTGTACTGCGTGTGCGTGTGTGCGTGAGTGAATGAATATGCTGGACTGGCACCACTTGACTGCGACCCGCTACGGGGCCAACAGTGTATAATGAAGGACTGAATGAGTGAATAAATGAATATTCCCTTGCTTTATGTATTGTGGCCAGTATGAAAGATGCTAACAAAGCAGAGAAAATTTCATCTTTTTGACAGCTCTGGGGAATTAAACTGGGCCAATTTTGAGGAAACGGGAGGATGTAAGCGTCTGGCCCGCAGACAGAAATACTGCACTCAGAGCAACCAGCTTCCAAAGGATGAGGAACAGCTGAAGTCAACAAAATAAACAGACAGGATTGAGCCAGACCGGCGCACGTTACCCTCTGCTCTATGCCCTCTACACTCACGACTGTGTGGCCACGCACGCCTCCAACTCCATCATCAAATTTGCTGACAACACGGTGGTGCTGGGCCGCATCTCCAACAACGATGAGACAGCATACTTGGACGAGGTGGAGAACTTGGCATCATGGTGCCAGGAGAACTGCCTCCAACTGAATGTCGGCAAAACTAAAGAGATGGTGGTGGACTTTGGTAGGCGACAGCAGCGGTCCTACACCCCCCCTTAAAATCAACAGGACCGCAGTGGAGAGGGTGAGCAGCTCCAAATACCTGGGCGTTCATGTCACTGAGGACTTGACATGGACCGTACACATCCGAGCTCAGGCCAGTAGAGCAAAGCAGCGGCTCTACCACCTCAGGCAGCTGAGGAAGCTACAGGTCTCTCCGGCGATCCTTAAAACATTCTACTCTGGTGCTGTACAAACTGTTCTGACTCAGAACATCATCTCCTGGTTTGGGAATAGCCGTGCTCGCGACATCAAGGCACTGCAGAGAGTGATCCAGGTTAGGGTTAGGGTTAGGGCGGAACGCCGCATCAGATCTGATCTGCCATCCCTACAGGACATCTACACCAGGAGATGCAGGACCAGAATGACTAGGCTCATCGGTGACCTGTCTCATCCCAGCAACCATCTTTTCATCCTGCTGAAATCAGGCAAACGTTTCAGAAGCATTATGGCCAAAACGGAGATGTTTAGGAGGAGCTTCTATCCACAGGCCATAAGACTTCTGAACCCGGACATGCCATCACAATCCTCAAAAACCATGGTCTACAACATCCTCTAACTGCCTCCCCTCACTGTCACTGTTAAGGTCTGTTTAATATTTAATTTAATTTTATTCAACTTTATTTATTTTTTATTTACTGTTTTGTTTGTTTGCTTATCTATTTGCTGTGTCTTAGATTTCCTTTGAGTGTCTCTTGTCGATTCAGTGCGTATTTCACTGTATGGCATACCTGGTTACCATGTATGTGACAAATAAATAAATCTCTTTGATCTCTTTGATCCCTTTGAAATTTTCTAAATAACCTCATTGTCTTTTGCCGAAGTAACACATCTGCAGCGTCACGCTTTTAAAGTGCCTTTGTGGTTCATCAGAGATGTTCTACTCAGGAGGAATCCATCATTCATCAGAGTGCTGTGGCAGCTCAGATCAACTGAGGAGTAGGCAGCAAGGCTAGGTGGACCCGCAAGGCCTGGTCGTGCTGCCGGTGGGGCAGCAGAGAGGTACGGAGAAACGAGGGACCAAGAACGTTTGATTTTCCTCATGAAGAACATGTTAAAATGGCGGGTGTTGGGGGGGTGGGTAATGCTAGATGGTGAACGTGGTATCTCCACTGCACTGGGTTCCTGATGTCTTTCTTGTAGCACTAACACTTGAGATCTTGAGATTGATTTTTGGGACTCTTGCGATTTTTCTTTTCCTCTTTGGGGCTTTGCATCTGTCGGCTGTGTTTTTCTATGCTTTTCCCAGCTTGGCTCACTGGCTTCACTGCCAAATGTAAGGCTCTGTTGTGTGTGACAGTGACACCGTTTCTGAAACCCCATCGCCCACAGTGTGCCAGTAATTTACTTGTCTGCTGGTTTGATGTGCCGTCCTTCGTCCAAACTGGTGTGTTCACGTGGACCGTTCTCCGTACAGTGTCTTCCTTAAAGCGTGAAATCGTGACTCACGTGACTTTACTTGCTCCCTGTTTATTTACAGGAATGTTTTCTGAATGTCTGAACACGCCGAAGAAGACCTGGGCCGAGGTGGTTTCGTGCTGACAAACACATACGGACCGTAATTGTTGTCCAGCATAGCCTTCGTATCGGTTGTCTTCAGAAGACCCAACACCTGATGATGTCATGTCTTTCTCAGCAGCAGCAGTGAGCAAGTATAATTTAATGAATGTATTCAAAACAAAGCGCAGTTTATGCTCCCACGAATTATACTGAGCCTTTCCGCTTACATTTTACATCGAGGTGAGCCACCCTTTGCCCGGGGCACAGAGAAAAGGAAGCACAGCTACTTGAGAGGTGTGAGGCTGCGGACTTCTCGGATGCATCCGACTCCAGTGTTCTCCTCTGTGCCTCACTGCGGGAGGTGAAAGGTACAGCTTGTGTTGTAAACAACTGTGCTGACCTCATGTGTTGCTCTTAGAGCGAGAATCCAGTGACTCAGGCCATTAAGATCCACAAATTCAGTCCCTTCCATTTTATTTATCCAGAATCTGCATCTATTTCGCCTGTTCTCATGCCCAAGCATCTGCTAATAGCAAAGTCCAAGGGTCACTGTCTGTGCAAGCCTAGACAAAATGGTTCTCAGGGATCTCATTGGGTGACACTGATGTTCCACATCATTTGAGTTTAGGTTTTTTGGTGTCTACTTTATTATTCAGGGTCAAATAGCTGATTTGCTGCAGGAGAACAAGCCACAAATCTCATTCCAGCTTCCAAGACTGTAGCTTCACTTCTAGCAGCTTCACTGGAGGCCCTCGATATCACAGTAAACTCTTGCACTGGCATCGCTGTTCTGGCCTTGCGTCAGAAGAAGGATGCAGTGGAGTGAAACAGAGGCATGAAGCACATTAAGAGCGCATCCATCCATCCTCCAACTCCCCCATGTGCTTGAATGTCTGGTCTGATCTTCTCCATGTTGACGTCTGCAGAATCTACTAAATGCCTGCATGCTGGACCAGGTGTCAGAACAACTACTGGGCTGAACCACAGAAGGGCTGGTTCATTCCATTTATCCAAAGGTCGAGCTGCCAGCAGCCCACTGTTTTTATCCCTTGTACCAGGTTGCAAGGTTGGTTTCTTCTGGGTTGTCCCAACATTTTTCTCAACACATTTTCCCCATGCATCATTCCTGCTAACTGTGACTGGTCTCCTTGCGGTACCCGTATTATTGTCAAGTGGTCTGAAGAAAAGGGGTGGGAGGGGTGCCATACAAAAATAAACTAAATAGGATACAAGGAAATAGCTGGGACTCCAACCCCTACACAGGATTAGTGGCGCACAACAGTACAAATGGTACTTCCCTCGAAAAAGTGGTCTGCGACTGCTCGGAAAAAGATCATGAGAGCACCCACGCGAAACATTGGGTAGCAGTTGCCATAACAAAACAATTATGGTCACGAGTCTTATTGCTACTTCATTTCCTCACGTGGTGATAGGGAGACCGGATTTTCTGGTGGTGCCAAGAGCACAACAACCAGAACAGCAAGTTTTGACTTTGACTTCTTCTTTAAACGGTTCGGCCTTTTTTAAAAATTCATTTTAATTTGTGAGCCTTTACCCTATTTTTTCCTTCTCTCATTGATGGGAGTTAAGCTGAATGGTCCCAGAGTGGCACAGCTCCCCCTTGTTTTGTTCAGCTGCTACCTGGGTCCCGTGTTCATCTTTGCTCTGGGGCAGCAGATAAATGAGTAAATGTCCAAGAGTGTGCAGATAGACGTTCTCCCAGCAAATAAAAAGCAACAGTGACAGCTCGACTGGACTGCTGTGCCACCCAGAAGGTCCCCAGAGACCACAGTGGCCAACGTGATGTCACCTGCTGATGTCACATTCATGAAGAGACCACAGATTTTCCATCACTCACTTGTGCACATTTTAGCACAAGTTCACTTTTTGGATCTGCTCAGGTATAGCTCAGCTGGGGCCAGAAAATTTTTCAGTTCTATATAAATATGAATATATGTACAGTATATGCACACACATTTCACTACATGGTGTACTTGGTATAACTGTGTATGTGACAAATAAAATTCTTTGATTCTTTGACGCTGCCCGGCCAAAAAAAAAAAAAAGTCACCACCTGGATTTAACTTAGTGTTATGATGTGGGGTTGCTTCAGTTGGTCAGGTCTCAGTTCAACAATGTTATGTGCCCAAAAAATGAGGTGAGCTGACTACCTGAATATACTGAATGACCAGGCTTTTCCGCCAATGGACTTTTTCTTCATATTCCAAGATAACAATGCCAGGATTCATGGGGCTCAAACTGTGCTCAAAGAGTGCTTCAGGGAGCATTAGACATCATTTTCACACATGGATTGGCTACTGCAGAGTCCAGACCTTAATCCCATTGAGAATCTTTGGGATTTTGTGCTGAAGAAGACTTTACGCAGCGGTCCGACTCTCCCATCATTGATACGAGATTTTGGCAAAAAATTACAGTTTTTTTCAGTTGCTAAGAGACATTCTGCAATACTGAAGTGTTACGGTTCTTGTTTTTTTTCTGGTGGGGAATTGCGGTGTTTCTGTTCGCGCGGTCTCTCCATAGGGGTTCAGCGTTTGACCGGTCCGTCCGAGCCAGGATTGGTCCGTCGGCAGATGACGTCACCCCCGCCAGCGCTTATCTGTGCGGACCACCATGGAGGCAGCGGCAACAGCTTCGTCTTGATCGTGCTTTCGGGCAATCTATGTCTAGCGGGGGATTTTGCTGTTTGCCCTTGTTTTGTACCGTGTTAGCACCGGGGAGTACACACCCCCTTTATCTACCTGTTGCTAACACGTAGCAATCCGTTGTATTCTCAACCACGTTAAAAACATCAGGCGTAGGGGCGGTTTCCCATCCCTTCTATTTGTTTGGTGATTTCTGTAGTGGAGGTCGACTGGGCTCGAGTTTGTCATTTTTCTTTTTTTTCGTGGCCCAGGTCGGAATGTCCGTTTTGTCTTGTTGTTGCGTTTTGAGTTGGGAACCGCCTAGGTTTTGTGTAACTGTTTTGCGCCTGTTTTCTGGTTTTTGTTTGAATAGATATCTGTATATAATTTCATCACCCCCCACTGTAAATAAATGTCACTTGGTCACTGTATCAGGCTCATGGTCAAAGAAGGTTCTTCCCCTACCACCTACATTGTCTCCCGTTTCCCTTGTGTGTGATGATCCTTAAAATTGGTCCCCTAGCCAACGAGCCGGGTCGTAACATGAAGTCATTGTCAAAACTCTGCACACAGTCTGCAACACCAGCACACAGCTTGGCCAAACAGTCAATATCCCCTCCAAAATGCACTACAGCTGCCAAAACATTAGCACTGTGTGCCTTTCTTGAAGAACACTACATCATACACAAAGGAATGGCCTACAAAACGCTAAGAACAGACAGCATTACATAAAATATAATATGGGTCTTCATTACAGTGAAGGATTGTGTGTAAAGTAACTGATGTTATGTGTCACAAACACTGTAGTACAAAACAGAACACTTTTTCACTCTATGAAATGTCCAGGAATGAACAAACCATGCATCAATATATGTCAATGGTCTTTATTGCTGACTGCGGTCTACTGTAGTCACAGAATATTCATTTGTAATGGAAAAAAATCTAGAAAGAAAACAACACAAACATGTAGCAGTCCAGTAAACTCTATAGAAATGAAACATTCTGTGCAGATATATATGTTGGTCCACAACTGTCACAATACCATACATAGTATGTCATACTGTATTGCTATAATCCATCCTTTCCTCTGGATTCGGCCACAAGTTCTCATCTGATGTCCTCTCTAGCAATACATCTAGGGTAGTATCTTTTGCCACGTTTATGATCCATCCTTGACGTTGCTCTGGTGTAATATCTTGGCATCCAACAGTCATAGCATCCAGTAAGGACATGTGATCATGTGGGCGGTGGTCATAGACCTTCCACCTCCATGCGGAAAAGAATCCCCGAATGGGGTTCAGGTAGGGGGAGTATGGTGGCAGAAACAACGTCAACGTCCTTGGGTGTGCTGCAAAGGTGTGCTCCACTCTCATCCTCTGGTACCAGTATCCTGGAGAGCTCATCGAGGAACAAAATGAGGCGCTCTGTGTTGTATGGGCCAATGACTGGTTTGTGTGACACAACACAGCACACATGGTGATGTTGGCCCCTCTCTGTCCTGGAACTTGCACAGTTGCTCTTTGCCCTACAATATTTTGTGCTCACTGCCATTGTTTTGCCAGGTCAAACTCAGCTTCATCCACAAAGATGAACACATGGGCTGTTTGCATGGCCTCCAACTCCATGACCTTCTAACAGGAAAAACACAAGGTACCATTTTGTAAGGATTACATTACATTACGGTAGCATACATTACTGCGTTCATGGCTCTACTGTGTATGGTATGACCGTTTTGGTATACTGGAATTCAAACATTTGTACGGAACCTGTAAGGAAGACAGCCTTACTCAGAGCTGCGGACAGTTGATCCGTTAGAGGCGCAATCCCTCTGGGGCAACTCTGGCGTACAAGGGTCTTGTTCAATGGCAGGGTAGTTGGGCTTGGACTGGCTTTGTACCCTGAACTGCTTTATTCGTAGCGTTTTACCTTCAAACCCACAACCACTAAAGAACAAAATGCAGAAAAATTGTATTTTATATTATGTGGTGTTAACAATATATTTTAGAAGGGTCTTGATAGTGATTTATCTGAATTGTTGTCATTCACTTTTGAATGTCTTTTTGACAGTTTTGGTAACAGCATGTAAGCATGTGCAAAATGGCCTCTGAAAATGTAATGTTTCGATGGTGGTGGATTTTGAGCGAGAAAAGAATCCGCGAATTTTGAGGCATTTAGTCACCGACTGCATTTTGTTTGAAAGCGATGAGAACTGATCTGCAGTTTAGTCCACATAAACTGACGTTGTGGCAAATCTATGAAGAGTTTTGAGACTGTGACTTCAGTATTGCAGAATGTCTCTTAGCAACTGAAAAAAACTGTAATGCGACTCTGGATGGAAATGGAAATGTGGCTCGGTAGTGTGTGTGTGTATTTATATATATGGTAACATATATATAAATACAAAAACTGCCTGTTCCCTTGGCCAAGTGTGAATCAGCGCTGTCCTTCTCAGCCATGTCATTTCCAAGTGCATTCTTAACCAGTGAATACACACAAATACCATCAGCCAGTTTTGCTGAAGAATGTGCTTTGTGTTTACATCTGAGGTGTGGATCAAACTGGGGTTTTTGCTGTCATGGAAATCATTTCGGTGTTTATGGGGACGTATATTGTTGTCAAGACTGAATAGGAAGAAAAGTGAGCAGGCATGGCCAGAGGCTTTACCCAGAGTCAGATGTGTGCAGCATCCCCTTCTCCTCATGTCCTGGCAGAGCAGGTTATTCACAGCTCACCTTCCTTCTGTCAATAAACAGGTCTTTATGGGAAGTGTGGCAGCTGCTGAAGCCACTGTGTTTTGTTTACCATCACTAGGCAAGATGAGAAACTGTGGCATTTGCACATTCTACCACCCTAAGGCCTCACCTGCCATCACTCCACTCTCCATCCCTCTCCATATTGAATCTTTAATATATCGGATCCTACTGATGCGAATCAATAGCCAGACAAGCCAAAGTGAAACAAAGAGACTGTAAGGAAAAAGTAGTTTGAAATCTATTAGTAAAAGCCTACAGTTAAAACCTAGTTTATAAACTGCTTGGGACTGGCAGTTCAGTTGCCTCTGATACAATTGCCAAGTTGTGGCTGATGAGTACGGAGCTGAAAAAATGCTGTTTATTTCCACTTTGCAAACTAACAAGCCTTTAGCAAATAGATGAAGCAGCAAATACAGAGGCACCCCAAGACAAGAGAATCTGTTAGAAGAGATGTGAAATCACGGCAAAGCTGTGAGCGACAGTGCAGCAAGACTCCCCGGACCGCTTTGTTCCAAACCGTGAGCAGGCTTGAGCCATGAATTGGACCACATTCATGTAGGTTTTATGTTTGTTTCTCGCATCACTGGAATTACGTTGGGAGATTCAACAATCGCACGCAAAGTTCAAAGGAAAGGCCCACCAGGAAAAGTACAATACAACCCACGGCAACCATAGGACGAAAGCTGCTGCGTAAGCAGGGTTTCAGATTTCTCCCTGTGCGTTATTTTGCAATTTGCTTTTTATTTGCTTTCTGGCCAAAAGCTCTTCAATGCTTGAAGGAGCCTGGCTATGACACACAAAGCCATGACACTGGATCTGCAGCAAGACGTTCCAAAATGTGATCGACTGTGTGCGTGTGCGTGCGTGCGTGCGTGCGTGCTTTCAGTCCAGCGCTACTTGGAATTTTCTCCTTTGTTACAGCTGTTTGGTGCTTCCGATGTTGGGAGAAATGCATTTCACTTGCCAGGGATTTCCTGTTTAGTGGACCGGTGCAGACGGAATCTGGTGGAACCCCCCACCCGCCACTGTGTTGGTGCCAGTGACAAGAAATGGCAGAGATGTGTGTGTTACCAAGTTACAACGTGTCTCATTCACACCGATGTTATGGCCAAGGCTCAGGCAGTTTTCAACACAATTGGGCAGGAGGGGGGGTCCCACTAGCAGCTGTGAAACTAAACCATCAGTTAAGGCAAAAGACAGAGCAGACGCGTGTAGCGACATGTAGAGTCAAAGGGCAACAAGCAACGTGCCAACGCACAAACTGCAGTGCATCGTGGAAAGCCAGCCTCCATTCTCTTTCAGTAAGAATGAAGCGCCTACTCTCTGCTGCTAAAATTTTGCAGATGAACCCTCCTGTGTGCTCCAAAAATTTCTCCAGGCTCACGAAAGTGGGATCAGCATTCCAGAGCGCCAAGAGGAATTAACTGAATCCAGATGTGCATCTTTCCAAAAAGACCGGGCTGTGGTGTTGCGCTGCGGTGACGTCTCGCCCGCATCGGTGCAGAAAATGAAGCGGCAAGTGCTGCGCTGGAGCTGCAGACCAGCGGTCCCGTTTGAGTCACGAAGCCTCCCCGGCCCCACGGGAAAACCACACGCTACTGTCACTTGGAACTCAGACAGAACACAAGGCTCCCGTATTGCTGGGGCTGGCAAGCAATAAACCAGCAATTCATCTATGCGCTTCAAATGATCCTTAAGTTGTAGTAAGTTAGGAAATGGCAATAGTTGATTTGAAACAGCCGGCAGAAAGCAGGGTGTGTCTGTTCAGTGGATTTCCCACACTTCTTCTTCTTCTTCTTCTTCTTCTTCTTCTTCTTCTTCTTCTTCTTTCGGCCGCTCCCATTAGGGGTCACCACAGCGGATCAATTGTTTTGGATTTCCCACACATCACGTTTGTATTATGGTTATGGAAACGGTTGCCGTGAAGCCCGAGTGGCCGAGCGGAATGAATGCAGGAAGACGGTCATTGACCTTAACCGTGACTCTCACTCCCACACTGGTGGCTTAAGCTACGACCTGAAGGGGCCCTGTGTAAGGAAATGTGCGCGGAGCTGCCTTTGGCTTCCCGGCAGCCCGTGGGACACTTGCGGGTCTCTCCTGTCACCGCGAGCCCTGTTCAGCAGCCGCAGCCCGTGCGCTCGACAAGCGACTAAACGGTCGGCGCTGCCAACCCAGTCGCTGCTATGAGTCATCTCAGATCGGAGTCTCCTGCCAGCAGACACGATAGCCGTGGGCACAACACGTGGCAACCAATAAGCGGATACGTTTTCACAGCTTGAACACTCGATGACGATTTCACACCGGACATCTTAAAACACTGGGTTTTTAAAACAGCAACTAAAAGAGTCAGCTGGGAAATTTACAGACAGTTATTCCCTGTTTAAAAGTAAAACTGTTTATGTTTCTTTGTTGAATTGTTATTTCTATTTACATTAAGCAAAATTAACAATAGATATCAAATACGATAAAGAACAGCAGCGTGTATCTGAAATTCTGAATGGACCTTGGCCTTACATTAGCCAATCACAGTCTTTCACTGACCAACCCAGTCTCGACCGCTGATCTGCAAGGTCGAGGTACTTAAGGTTAGGGTTGTGGTAAAACACTGCTAACTGCTGAGAAAGTCCAGCTATGATGCCGCGCCCATCTACTGTGGACTGGCTTCCACTTCCAAAACAAAGGTGTGCGCTGGTCAGAGGTGGTCTGAAAGGCACCAGAGAGGCTCGGTGTGCAGCTGCAGTGGGGCCACAAGCGATGTCCGCACCCTGAAGCCGGTCGGCCTGAGGCCTCCGCCCGCTTCCCGATGCCTTTTCCACTTAATTTTCACCTTTCCAGGATATCAGGCATTTGTGTAGATGGACTGAGGAACCTGAGGGGGACCAGGGGTGGCAGCCCTCCAACTCGGGACCCAGTGTGCACCAGCTTCGGGGGGGGGGGGGGCTTCTGGAACACCTTCACGTTGTGCTTCGCTAGCTGTTTTCCACTGTGAGAAGCAGAGGAACAAAGGACAGGAAAGTGAAAGGACAGCCACGGAGGAATGCAGGAGTGGAGAAATCGTCACACCCAGCGCCATCGGTGGGGAGAAATGGGTTTCGGATGCTGCTGGACCACAGGCGATCCTAATGTCACTGTGCAGTAAGGGGGTCAAAAACAGAAAGTGGCGATCAAAGCAATGTTGTGCGATGAGTTTCAGGTCGGTTGTTATTTTTGGCATGAACCGTGTCTAAATCGGTCAGGTGAGTTGTTGCAAAACGCTTTAATTCCAAAAAGACGCCCCAGGGGAGTGTGTGGCTTACTCGCAGATGCCGACGTGTTGGCTTTGACTCACGGTGTTTCCTCACCGCTTGCTGCTATTGATAGAAGGTCACACCCTGTTTGACAGCTCCATTCAGGATGCAGCATTCCCCCCGGAGCCATGGCAGAGGTTCCTGTCCTACTGTTATTTTTACCCTGCATTTCTCTTGTGGTTGAAGAACGTGAAGCTGAGCTGAGTACCACAGGCCATTCGGTGATCCACCGTTTACACGGCAGGGTAAGTTTACCAGGGTCCCTCAGCAAGTACCTTGGACTGTGTCACTGCAGCAGTAGCAGTGCCTTTGGATGTGAAATGCACTTTCACCTCCAATGAGGTGCCAACGTCATCCTTTAAAAGCACGGCCAAAGCCTCAACACGAAGGCCTTCACTTCTGCTGCTGATCATGGTAAACGTTTTATTACTGCACGCAGCAACTTATTGAGCCGTGACATCAGCATTTAGATGAAATGACAACTGTCCTGCTTGCCTCATGTGCAGCTTTCATTTCTGCGCCACATAAGAGGGTAGCAGGTGGTGTGATATTTGCAGATGTATCCGTGCTGATGGAAGTCTCCACTTTTGTCCGGTTTCCACTGCTGTCTTGCCCTCCCTCAAGGTGATTTACCCGAACTACTCTGTAAAAAGGGTCCGGCTGTGAAAATGTTTTTCGTTTAACAATGAGTCAAAGGAGTGAGAAAGATAAAGGCTGATAGCTGAATGAAAATATCCTGGTTTGAGGCAGCAGACTTGAGGACAAATAAATTCTGCGTAGTTTTCTATCTGTGGCGTAAAATAATGTAGTCTGCACATTAGCAGTCACAAAAGATCGATAAGAGGAGAAGCAAGAAATTAAACTTGAACCGCTGTCCTTGTGCTGAACCCTGAAGGAGGACATGGTTCCGGGCAACAGCCCACAGCCCCTGAAATGCGCAACAATGCCCCTACATACCGGGACGAGTGCGGACCAGCTTTCTGATGTTCTCACAGACATCTTTAACATCACTCTGAGCACCACCGTCGTACCAAGGTGCCTCAAAACCACTACCATCATACCTGTACCAAAGAAGTCTCAATGACTACCGGCCCATTTCACTCACATCCACCATCATGAAGTGCTTTGAAAGGCTAGTCACGAGGCACATAAAGTCACAGCTGCCCCCCTCATTGGGCCCCTTGCGGTTTGCGAATGGTCCAAAGCGGTCAATGGACGATGCCATCACAACCACCCTTCACCTGGCCCTCTCCCATCTAGCGAAAAAGGACACTTATGTCAGACTGCTGTTAATAGACTTCAGTTCGGCATTCAACACCATCATTCCTCAGCATCTGATAGGAAAACCAAGACTGTTGGGCCTGAACACCTCTCTCTGCAACTGGATCCTGGACTTTTTGACCGACAGACGTCAAGTCAGTCAAGATTGGAAGCAACATCTCCAGTACAGTCACACTGAGCACGGGAGCCCCCCAAAGCTGTGTGCTCAGCCCACAATCTATCTCTGAACGTGGCTAAAACCAAAGAGATAGTTGTGAACTTTAGAAGAGCACAACATGCTCTCTCTCCACTAACCAGCATTGTGGATGATCCCACACACCCCTCCCACCCAGTCTTCTCCCTCCTGCCATCCGGAAAACGGTTCCGCAGCATACGGGCCTCCACTACCAGGATGGGAAAGAGTTTCTTCCCCGTAACCATCAGACTGCTAAACCGGAAAAAATGACAAACCGATCATTCTAATACTCCCTGCACTGTTGCTGCTACCCTTCTGTAACTTATACTGCTTATTTATTATATTTGTTCTGTAAATTCGCACTTTATTGTGTTGTGTTGCACCTTTGGTCCCGGAGGAACGCTGCCTCATTTTGCCATGCACTGTGTAGATGGTCGAAATGACAATAAACTCCTACTCGATTTGACTTGACTGTGCCGCTTCGCCGAGCTGCACTTGTCTGGTATGGAGCAGCCACTAAACAGGACAGAAACAGACTGCAGCGGACTGTACAGGACAGCAGAAAAGATCATCGGTGCCCCCCTGCCCTCCATCCAGGACCCATTTCTCCTAAGAACCAGGAAAAGGGCAGGGAAAATCATCTCAGATCCCTCACACCCTGGACACAGCCTTGTCGACTTGCTGCCCTCTGGCAGACGATATAGAAGCCTGCAGACCAGGACTAGTCGACACAGAAACAGTTTCTTTCCCGTCGCTATTTCCCTCCTTAACAACTTAACTCACTCGGTCTAAAGACCCCCAGCACTGCTACTGCACTTTATCCACATCTACATATATTTATTGTTGTAATCTTGTAATTTTTGTAGATAAGACTTAGACTATACTGTTACATGTTGTCTATATATTGTCTACACATGTTTCTATACATTGTCTGTACATGCTGCTTGTCTTCATATGTTGTTGTTTTTGTCTTCATACGTTGTTGTTCTATACCCTTGTGTGTTGAGCCACCATCTACCGGAATCAAATTCCTTGTTTGTGCTTGCTCACATACTTGGCCAATACACACGATTCTGATTCTGTACGCAGGTGACATTGTTTTTCCTTCAGTACTTTTGCCTTTGGGGCAGATGTGTGGTCTGAGCCACAGGTTTCCGGTCCCAGCCACACTTCATCCCATTGTAATTTCAGTGTCTGTGTAAGAGTGCAGCAGCGGCATCATCAGCACAGAAACAGTGATCTTCACATGCGAGCCAAGTGGAAAGCGACCCAGCAACCCGCTGCAGGACGCGTGTCGCCATGGCCACCGTGGCTCTTGCTTCCCCCCTCAGGTGGAAGCCCAGTTATTGGTTTCACACTGCATCTCATCGCTGCTCCGCTTGTCTCTTCCGTCGCGCTCTTTCCGGCCCTGTCTGCCTCCTGAGCGCTCCTCGGCTAACAAGTCTATCGTTTTGCAAAGAGGAAATAATGCTGTGCCAGAAAAAAGCAACACACACACGCACGCACACACACACACACACACACAGCCACCAAACAGTTAACCACACAGTTGCACACACATTTCATTCAATGCAAGCATTCCTCTGCAGTTAAATTCACCGTTGCAGAGCGGGGAATTTCAGCTCAGGTGCGGCGATGCCTGGGGGAACTGCCAGGGAGAAGGACACGGGAAGGTGGCCCACCTAGCGACAGGCAGATGGCAGCATGGAGAGCACAGCTTTACGTGGTGCCAAAGAAAAGTTGTGGTGTCGGGCCTGGCTTTAAATATACCGATCCTTTACGTCAGCTGGCAAACTTTTCCGCTGTTGTTGCCGGCAGTCCATTGTCTGATATTTGCACACAGTTGTATTTAGAGAAGATGCCAGGCGCTCTCTTGGTGGTGCAGTCGGTCCCTGTAGAACTCCAGTCCACGCAGGAGAAGCAGGTCATCTACTGCAATGACAGCACTGAGGCCTGGAAGCTGTGTCCTATAGCAAGACTACCAGCAGCTACGGTTAGCACAGTTTCTTTGGTCTGTTGTGTCTAAACACGTTTGTAATTGAAGGGCCACCACTTTTTGACCAGATTTACTGATCGAGAAAGAACTTCGGTCGCAGGTCTACAGCTACTGAATACCTCACAGTCTCACCTGAAGAGACAGCAGCAAAGTGTCGTGACAAACACATTATTTATGTTTAGGATAAACACGGTAAGCAGAGCCACTGTGGTTTCAGCAACTTTGCGAGGGCCGCGCTCCTCCAGACGTGAGACTCTGGAGACTAATTCAACCGCTTCCTGTTTGGTAACTTCGCTCTTGACAAGTTCAGCAGAACAAAGTGCCAGCAGAGTCTGATAGAGAAGCTGGTTGTCATGGTCATGGCAGACTTGCGTTAAGCCTCCAGGACCCATGGATGAACAATTGTGGAACAGAAAAAGATCATCTGGCGCCGGATGTTTGGTTGTTTGGTTGTTTGTTACTCGTGGAATGGAACCACGCACAGTCGCCTGTTGAATCAGGGCACATTTCACTACATGGTACACTCGGTAAGCATGTACGTGACAAATAAATTCTTTTCATGTTTGATCTTTGATTAAAATTGTGGTGCATGAGATGAGGCAGAAAGCAAATCTGGCACCGGTACGGGTCGGCTGTGTGCGCAGAAGCTGCGGGCTTATCGGGTCTGTCCCTTGGTCCCTGGCTTTGCCTTTTGGGGGCTCTGCCCCGTGATGCCGGGCCGGCGTGGCATCCCGGTGCATCCTGAGGATGCTGAGTTCCCAACTGGGACATCACTGAAACGGGGGATGACGATACTTGCGGTTACCCTCCGTGTGAGGTGGCTGACGTGGGTTTATTGTGACCTCAGCCGACACCAAGGCCCGGTTTAGCAGTCGCCAGGTTTTCACCTACCTCACCGTTCACACCCCCCCCCACCACGTGGGGGCACCACAGACAGGACCCTGAGGAGTGTACCGTGACCTCTGTCGACACCGGCATTTCGAGGGGTGTGTGGCTGCCCCTCTTGTGTAATGTGCTGTGCATATGTCACTCCTTAATAAAGAGATTTTTAACAGCATACAAGTAGGGCTGGGATGCTGGTGGCCCCACTGCTCTTTGTCTAGAGGTCGTGGATGTTCACGGGTACTTCCTGTAACAGTTCGACTTAGTCACACTTACCCAGAACCAGCTGCTAACTTCCTACCTGCCGAAATCTGGCTGTGACAGAGAGAGGTTCTGAGACCAGAAGGGATTCAGCCATTCTGAGGGACAGAGGGATGACCCCATTCTGTTGCACTAGGTATTATTTGCAGTTTTAGAAGACTGTTTAGCAGAGAACAGAGAAAAAAAACTCCTCTACATTCTGGGAGTCCAAGGCCATTGTCAGCCAGGCAGATGTGTACACGGCCTTGGTCCCAGGGTGAGGATGCTGGGGTGGAGACATTAACTGGGCTCAAGAACAAGCTGGGCCACATCTCTCGCTCTCATTCAGTTCCTTTAAACACGGCTATTTTCTCACACCCACAATCTGTGTCTCCACTTCACGGGAAGGCAACTCATGGGCTATCATGGAACAGCGGTCTCATGCCGCTTCCACTGCCCTGATCAAGGGGAGCAGGTCCTCCCAACAAGGCTTCTTGTTGATGCCACCTTCTTTTCCTCCAAGGCCAACCATGGCAATCTGGTGGACAGGTGGTCCAGGATTGACTTCAGGTCTTCAGAGTTAGAATCAGAAAATTTTATTAATCTGGACTTTGCTTTCTGCCCAGAGCCCAAACTCACAGCGCTGCCCTTTGATGGGAGCCCAGTCGCATCTATGGAGCAGCACAGTCTTCCCTCAGCTGCCCTTCTGCTAATGCTAGTAGAAGTCCCCCGTCCCACACTCTGGGTTGGGTCATTGCTGTATGTATCATTCCGGTGAGTGTCTGCGTGGGCGAGTGGCCAAGTGTGCACAGGATGGGAGTGGCCTTGGACTCCTTGCTGGAGATTTTCATTCACTGTTTTGCCATCGCAAAATGTCAAACGACAAATCATTTAAAGGGGAAGAAAATCTGGCGAATATGAAAAAGTTAAAAAGTAAAATTGAGCGCGAAGCCTTGGGCTCTGGACTTGGATGCAGCTCAGTCTGTATGAAGTTGGCAGGCCCTCCACAAGGTTGCGTGGGTTTCCTCCAGGTGTTCTGCTTGCCTTCTGTGCTCCACAGACCGGCTGGATGTTTGCGGTGTTGACCACTTGCTGAGAGTGAGTGAACCAGAAGTGCTGTTGTTTTGTGATGAACAGGTGCACCCTGTCTCATACCGTAGGCTTCCAGGAGAGGCTGTGGACCTCAGGGATCCTTTGTGGGGCAAGCGATCGCTGACAAAAGACGTATGGATATTTCCATCGCAGTCATGCTGCAGGACCATCATTTTCCAAGAAGAACACAGTGAGTCACATGAAGCTCTGCACATGTTGGTCGCCTGGACCGCTCCCGCTGCTACATGCAGTCTGACCTGTCGTGACCTGCCAGACCAACCCGCACATCCCCACCAGCTGTGGAAAGAGTGGGCAGCTCAGGGTACGAGACAGCCTCAGATGTGTCAGTCAGGAAATGTGGAGCCAGATGATGGTGATGGTTATGATGATGTCTTATTCGCTCGAATATCTTCCAGTGGGTGGACACATTGTGCAAGAGGCCTACAATGCTGTGGTGATAAAAGCATGTGTGATGCACAAGCTGAGGGTGGGGGCCAAAAGCGCTTTATTCCTGGGTCTGGTAGGAAGACAGGCGGTGTTCCTCCTGTATGAGCAACACTCTGCAAGACCATTGAATTCCTGCCCACAGCTCCCAGGAAGCGTGAGGTGCTTACAGCTTACAGCCCATTGCCGTGTTCAGCAGCTTCCTCCATTTTAGGATGCTCATTCATGCACCTTCTCCTGTTTACTGAGGTTCAAAGCTAAAACACATCATCTGAGAACAAAACCATGCAGCAGGCAGGAAAGCAATAAATTCCCAGCTTTGTTTAGCTTTTCTAGCAATGTTGCTGCATCCCAGGGATGCCTGCTATTGACCCGCCCACCACACTCCCAGGACAGTGCACCCTTTGGGAATTTTTGGGATATTTTCTAAGCAGTACTCATATCTCTGTCTGTCAGGTTACTTTTTGGATCAAAACTTGGATGAAAGTTGAATTTCCAGTGAGTCGTGGGAGGAAAGTACCAGAAAACAGAGTGAAGGGTTGCTCCAGTTTAGCTGCTGTTGAGAAAAGAGGGGGTTTCCGCTGCCAATGGGCGCACGGCAATACGTCTGTGCAGAGGATCGGCACCTAATGCCATGTGCGTGACCATCAGCAGCAACGTCACGCGTTCATTTTGGCCTGGAGAAAACACACACTTGACCCTCAGACACGGCTTCTGAAAACACCGCAGCAGTTGGATGACTCGGGGCGCGAGGTCTTACTTGGCCAGGTGAAGATGTGCGACTGTCAGGCCTCTCATCATTTGTGTTTCTGAAGCGACGGTGTGACCGAGGGCCTCGGCGTGGTACTGGCAAATGGAGCAGAACCTTGAGAAACCTGTATGGTAACTAAGCAGGCTTGTTTTTCATTCTTTTAACTGTTTACAAATAAGTCTGCAACCTGTAGCGGTGCAGCGGAAAAAGCTGAATCGCAGTAAGCAGCTAAACACTGTAGTTTACCTTGCAGGAAACTTGCATTTACAAGAAGTGATAAGGAAAACATCTTCCTGCAAAGCCTTGCTGTTCCTTTGCCGAAATGGCATAAAGGGGTCAAGGGGACAGCATTCAATGAACAGCGCTGAAATTTGCAGCTCAGCGTGTGTGGAGTTTGCATGACCTCGTGGGTGTTCACATAGGTTTCCTCCCACAGTCCAGAGACGTGTGTTCCAGGTAAATCACCTTGAATAAACCTAAAGACAACCGCAGCAAAACCAATGGTCATGGAGCTCTAGTGTGTAACTGGGGCCTGTGGAGATCCACATGGAGACAGCCGTCATGGGACAGCTACCACAAGCCTGATGGCCCCATGCGTCTGGAATGATCTGTATCATCCGCACCAGCCAGTTCCACTCAGACACAGCCCCATATTTGGATGTGTCTGGATTGTGGAGGTTATGGGGAAAATGGGAAGCAGATGACCCTGAGCAGGAGCCTCTGCATGAACGTGTGCAGCTGTTCGTCTCCATTTGTCACTCAGCACTGGAGATGTGTGAGGACAACACTGGCTGGTCCCTGCAGAGGAAGGTACGACAGCAGAGTGTCCCTCAGAGCTGCTGAATCCCCCCCTGCATTCAAGAATGGTCTCAAACCCACCTCTCCCTCCTGACCTCCTGGCAGCCACATAAATGAGCCCAACCCCACCTGCTGTGATTATCTGTGCGTTTGCTGTCTGAGGGTCACTCCTGTAGGCGGCTGCTGGAGGGATGCGAGCCAGCAACCCGGTGGTGCCAGACACACAGGCTGGGCTCTGATCATTGTCCTACGTTTGAGACTAAGGCTTCTCACCTGCCATGGATTCACTTTTTGCACTCTGAGTTGTAGGCCACTTTGCAGAAACACATCTGACAAATAAATGCAAGGCCAGCTTTACAATGATTTACCTGTTTGTACAGCAGGGCAGTGCTTACTGCTTCACTTCAAGGTGAACATCTTCATCAAGGCCACTGCTGCAGGAGGTGGAATTCAACCCTGAGTCCTTTGTCCATCGCGAACAAAGTGGCAGCTTCAACCACTGCGTGACCCGCAGCCCCTCGGGCCCAGCTGCCGACCACAGAGGTCACGGCGTGTGTGCGAACGGCGCCGTGGGGGCGTTTTAATGTCACATCCTGCCTGCTTCAGGACAGTGCGAATGCTAAAAACAGCGCCGCTCTTGAGCAACACATCTCACCGTCTGCCTCCACTCACCAGCACATTTGGAGTCATTTATAGGGAAGCGTAGGTATGTGTGTGCAACATGCGTGTTCCTGTCTGCATGTGTAATGGCCCCTGTTGACCATATGTGGCATGGCCCGAGTCCATGTCATAACTCCTTCCGTCGGCCTGGCGCGACACAAACCTTGCTCCCCTGCGCTCCTCCGGAAGGCCCCTCACAAAGTCTGCCGTGATGCGTGTGCGTGTGTTTAAAATCCCTTGCTGGGGAGTCTTCTGTCACGACACTGGCACAGAGTGCAAACGGTCCACGCTGGTTGTTTAGGGTTTATATTTAGCACCGCGGGTTGTGACATCTCGCTGGTTGTGATGCCAAATTGGGAACCAAAATTGGTCACGAGGAAATAAAGTCAGGTTTGCTTTCCGCTTCTCCACAGCATGGGATTTAATCCCATGAAAACCTGTGTGTCATGGAGAGCCCTTTTGGCCAAGACCTCGCTTGTGTGGAAGAAGGACCCGGTGCCAGTTGGGTTCAGCACCCACGGCGCTTGGACGCTTTAAGATGAGGTTAAGGTGGTGTCAGAGCACGAAGAAGAATACTTTCCAAGGAGACGGCTGAGGAGCAGCACCTGGGAGCAGAACCCATGCTGCAGGGCTGCAGGTTAATCCAGGCTGCGATGAGTCTGTGTTTGATGCGGGAGTTGACCCCAGCACACAGGGCTGTGTTGCAGCATCAGTTCGAAGTGGGAGGAAATCGGCTCGAGTCACGTGGGTTTGTGCCATGACAACATTGCGCTGCACAGCAACGGGAAGGAGAGTAGACGGCAGGGCAGAACCCCACCGCATGGGCGAAAGTGCGGCAAGGATTGGCCACCACTTAGTGGTCGCCCCGGGTACTGCAGCCACCTCGGTTTGCAACCGGGGTCACGGTTGAGGCTGTGTTGCGCTGTGTTCGCCTTTTTTGCAAGCTGTGAAGAGAGTGAGTCACCCATTTCCTGCAGCTTCTGTGATATTAAACAGCAGCATTTGCGGTTTAAAAACGAGTTTCTCCAGCACTTACCCTGAAACGTTCTTATTCTTTCCGTCTAAATACGGGGACATGGTTGCACCTCATTTACAGCACAGATGAGGACGCAGGAAGGCTCAGAGCACAAAGGTGTTGTTAGCTGAGCGCCCAGAAGGAGCTGGGGACTGCAATGACATTCGCTCTAGTGAATTTAAATATTATTAACAATTATTTAACTCATATTCCTTGTCAGAGCAGTTCACAAGATGGTAGTGAGACCAGCTATGCTTTATGGGTTGGAGACGGTGGCACTGAGCAAAAGACAGGAGGCAGAGCTGGAGGTGGCAGAGTTAAAGATGTTAAGGTTTGCATTGGGTGTGACCAGGATGGACAGGATTAGAAATGAGTATATTAGAGGGGCAGCCCAGGTTAGACGGTTTGGAGACAAAGTCAGAGAGTTTGGTTTGGACATGTGCAGAGGAGAGATTCTGGATATATTGGGAGAAGGATGCTAGGGATGGAGCTGCCAGGCAAGAGGAAGAGAAGAATGACAACTGCACACACAAGGCAGAGCTGTAAACCGGTCACTTCTTCTTCATCTTTCGGCTGCTCCCGTTAAGGGTTGCCACAGTGGATCAACCGTTTCCACTTCTTCCTGTCCCCTGCATCTTTCTCCATCACACCCACCACCTGCATGTCCTCTTTCACCACATCCATAAATCTCCTCTCAGGCCTTCCTCTTTCAGACTGGCCCTCCTGCATAAGATATAATCCACCTGTGTGCATCTTCCTCCACTCTTGTACGTCACCCTGTGTTCCTCCCTCTTCTTAAAATACATGTTTACCACAGCCATGTCCATCCTTTTTGCAAAATCCACTATCATCTGACCTTCCGCGTTCCTCTCCTTGACACCATACCTACCCATCACCTCCTCATCTCCTCTGTTTCCTTCCCCAACATGTCCATTGAAATCCGCTCCAATCACTACTCTCTCCCCCGCAGGTACACTCCTCGCCACTTCATCCATATCACTCCAGAATTCTTCTTTCTCATCCATCTCACACCCAACTTGCGGGGCATGTGCACTAACAACATTCATCGTCACACCATCAATTTCCAGTTTCATAACCATCACTCTGCCAGACACTCTCTTTACCTCCAAGACACTCTTGACATACTGTTCCTTCAGGATAACCCCTACCCCGTTTCTCCTCCCATCCACACCATGGTAAAACAGTTTAAACCCCCCTCCGATGCACCTAGCCTTACTCCCCTTCCATTTGGTCTCTTGCACACACAATATATCAACCTTCCTTCTCTCCATCATATCAGCAAGCTCTCTCCCTTTACCAGTCATACTACCAACATTCAAAGTTCCTATCCTCACGTCCACTCTTTTAACCTTCCTCCTCTCCTCCTTCCTCCGGACATGCCTTCCTCCTCTTTTCCTTCGGCCTCTTCTCCTTCGGTCAACAGTAGCCCAATTTCCGCCAGCACCCTGTCAGCTAGCAGAGCTGGTGGCGGTCGTTGTTAACCCGGGGCTCGACCGATCCGATATGGAAATTTGCATATTTGGTTCGGCAAATTTTTACGCCAGATGCCCTTCCTGACGCAACCTTCTCCATTTATCCGGACTTGGGACCGGCACGAAGAAATACACTAGTTTGTGCATCCCCTTGTGGCTGGATAAACTGTAAACCAGTCACTGAGCGCATAAAATAAATCTTTTCCTACTGTGCAGCACACGAGCTTTGCAATGGACCATGAAACAGATAGCAGAGATCCACCAATGCCAATAAAGCAATAAAGTACAATGCAGCACACTGAAGTACAGTACAGGACAGTAAAAGCACACAAATTCGCTTTTGTGTTGTAAATTTCTGCTGGCACTTTAACCTCTGACCACTAGGTGGTGGGAGACCTAAACTTTGTTTGCATGCAGCTCCTGCCAGTTTTTCTGCCACTTCATTGTTCTCTTTTTTATTGTTTGTGTTTAAGGGAAACACAAAATGAAAAAAGCCAGCAGTGTTCTTCTGTTACATTTAATCTGTTTATTTAAGTACAGCTGGGGTATCGGCCTTGAGAGTTAGTCTTGCTCTCAAGATGGCGCCGATGAGGATGGCTGCCATCTTCCAGGCTCCTCTTACTCTTTATCTCTTTGTAATCTTACTGGCACTAACTCTACACAATAACGTTATATTTACAAACGCTATCATCACCTACAACAGACAGACTCTGATCGACATCAGAAACGCAACGAGCATACCTTTCACAGCCAAGGAAAGTTCAGCGGACACGGCGACCTCGCTGGACTACTCTTTGTTCAGTCTACCTGGCGTACCTGGTAAATGGCGCCAGAGGAGGAAGCGGGGGAAAAGAGCTGGCGTTCTGGTCAGGCTGAGACGACGTGCAAACCGCCCACCTCTTCCCAGTATTCTTCTAGCGAATGTTCAGTCACTGGACAACAAGCTAGACGAACCGAGAAGCAGGCTGGCCTTTCACCAGGACATCAAAGATTGTAATGTGCTGCTTTTCAGGGAGACTTGGCTAGACCCCTCGATTCCAGACTTCACCATTACACCCCAGGGCCTCACAATACACCGGGCAAGACAGGACAACGGAGTCGGGGAAGGTGTCTGTTTCATGGTAAACAACTTGTGGTGTTCGGATGTGGAGAATATCTCCTCTGGATGTTCCCCTAACCTCGAGCACCTCACGATCAGATGCCGACCCTACTACCTGCCCCGGGAATTTTCATCGGTCATTTTAACAGCCGTGTATATTCCACGACAAGTTGACACCGCAGGGGCGCTCGACAAGTTGTATGGTATTATTGAGCGGTCGGAGGCTTTATACCCGGAGGCTGCTGTGATTGTGGCTAGCGAGTTCAACGGTGCCAATCTGAAGAAAGCCGTGCCAAAATTCCACCAGCACATTAGCTTTCCGACACGTGGTGGCAAATCAGATCACGCCTCCATCCTGCTACTGCCTGCCTATAGGTAGAGGCTAAAGCAGGAAAAGCCGGTGACGACGACCATCCGGCGCAGGACGGACGAATCGGATGAGGCTCTGCGTCATTGTTTCGGCCAAACAGACCGGCTGATGTTCCGGGAGGCGGCGGCGGAAAACAGGGTGAAGGAACTCGCCGAAACGATAATGGGTTTCATCGCAAAATGCATCGACGATGTTGTTCCGAGAGTTGCTGTACGAACCAAAAACCGTGGGTGACTGGTGAAATCCGTGCTTTGCTCAAAGCACGGACGGCAGCCTTTAACTCCGGTGATTTGGAGGGCTACGGGCGCTCTTGTTACGGCCTCAGAAGAGCGATAAAATCTGCTAAGAGGCAGTACAGGGACAAAGTGGAGTCTCTCTACCGGGGCTCCAACATAAGAAACATGTGGAGAGGACTTAGAACAATCACGGACTATAAAGGGAAAAGCAGCGGTGTTGTAGAAGCGTCTGCTCCCCTCGCTGAGGAGCTGAACACCTTCTACGCACAATTTGAGAAGAACCACCCACGCCTGGCTGTGGACCTGAACCAGGACGTTTGCAGACTGCAGGTGTCTAGGGCAGATGTGTGTAAATCCTTCAAGAGCATAAACATACACAAAGCTCCTGAACCAGATAACATCCCTGCCACATCGTGTTCTTATGGTTTGTGCGGACCAGCTGGCGGGTGTGTTCGCTGACATCTTCAACCTTTCCCTGCTGCAGTCCGTTGTCCCCACGTTTCAAGAAAACCATCATTGTTCCTGTACCTAAGAAACCCAGAGTCCTCTGCCTAAACGTCTACCGCCCTGTCGCACTTACGTCCGTCATCATGAAGTGCTTTGAGCGGTTAGACAAATCGCGTATCCTTGCCTCTCTGCCAGACACACTGGACCCGCTTCAGTCCGCCTACAGATCGAACAGGTCAACTGACGACGTAGTCGCCTTCACCCTCCGTAAGGCTTTCTCCCACCTGGACCAGAGGAACACGTATGTGCGAATGCTCTTTATCGATTACAGCTCAGCATTCAATACCATCGTGCCCTTTAAGCTGGTCGCCAAGCTCAGGAACCTAGGATTCAACCTGACTCTGTGCAGTTGGGTCATGGACTTCCTGACAGGCAGGCCCCAGGTGGTGAGATTGGGGAACATCATCTCCTCACCGCTGACTCTCAGCACGGGGGCCCTCTGCTGTACTCCCTGTTCACGCAAGACTGCGTCTCCTTGCTCAGCTCCAACATCATAGTCAAGTTTGTTGACACCACTGTCATCGGCCTGATCACGCAACGCAACGCCTCTTCTTCCTCCGTCGGCTAAGGAGGTTCGGCATGGACAACAGGATACTTGTCAACTTCTACAGATCGACCGTTGAAAGTATCCTGACTGGCTGTTTCACGGCCTGGTATGGCAGCAGCAGTGCGTCAGACCGTAAAGCCCCGCAAAGAGTGGTCAAGACAGCACAGACCATTACCAGGACTGATCTGCCAGCCCTGCAGGACCTCCACACCCAGCGCTGCAAGAAGGCGGCATATAACATCCAGAGGGACAGCAGTCACCCCAGCCACAAACTATTCTCCTTGCTCCCATCCGGAAGACGCTTCAGAAGCGTTCGGACAAGGACGAAAAGGTTCCGGGACAGTTTTTTCCCCCACACCGTAAGACTGCTAAACCACTGACCCCTCCCTGGGCAGTGGGAACAGTCGATCGGGGTCTGTCTGTCTACCTGTATGCCTGTCCCACCCATTGTGGAAACCCGTCTGTTTCACAAGCATTTTTCTGGTACTTTTTGTTGTTGTAGGTTTAGTCTGTAGTTGTAGGTTTGGTTGGTTTGGCTGCTATGTTTTCTCGCCCCCTTCCTCCGCCAATCCCCGATGTATATCTTTTTTCCCCACATACCTATTCCTATTTATTAACCGTTTGTTTACTCTCTTATTATTATTTATTTGTTTTCCTCTCCCGACTATCCTGTACCTTACTTATTTATACTTACATATTTATGTACATATTGCACTACTGAGGATGCCCGGAAACAAAACTTTTCATGGGGACAACACTGCCATGCTGTGTTGTTCACCCATGACAAATAAACCTTTGAATCCTTTGAATTCTTGAATCAACCTGCGTGCTCCTGTGGTCGGGCGTCGGTTTCAAAATAATTCTTCTTATCGACCTCATGTGGGTGACCTCTGGGATGCAGCCCAGCACACACTTGGAGCCACAAAGCACGCGCGTGTATTAGCTGCGACCGTATGACAATGATGTGAATGAAGTATGGTCGTGTTCAACTGGAGCACAGTAGACCCCCCCCCCCCCCCCGGCTGTGTCATATTGTCATTTTCTCCTGACAGGAAATGAGCTGTGGTTATAATTTGCTTGTGACCTCAGGCCATGTTCTGTGGTCGAGATGTGCACGGCAACATCAGAGGCGGTACAAGAAACGGATCAAGGCTGCGGTTGCTGACATTGTCACGGTCAGACCGTGTTCAAAGGCAGACCACTGGACCATAACTGAGCGCAGGGTGGCCAGACGTTTCTCCAGCCTCACTTGGAGATCAGTGCTGGACTTTGGAGCGAAGCAGCAAATGGCCGACAGCCCAGCATGCGCTTGGCTCCAAAGGGCTGTTGAAGTAGCAGCAGCTCAGTGCTTCTGCTGTGAGCTTCTTCCACATTCTGGCCAACTTGAACAGCAGCCCTACGGAGCACTTCTGACGAACATCCGAACACTTATTTAGCAAATGGAAGCTGTGATGTGATGCATGGGGGTGGGGGTGAGATTCTTAAAAAAGCACCTTTTGTTAAGGCAAAAGCGTGTACGCGGCACCCTTGCCAGTCAGCCAAGTTGAGCTCCAAGTTGAACTTTTACTCAGCAACGCGTTCATTGTTTTAAAAGACTTCAGCTATCAGGTGATGAATGTTGATGACACCTGTGGCTGCTTTCACTGCATCGATGAGACCAAAGATGCCCAAACTTTCCATGACCTCTGCAAACTCTTTGGGCATCCGGGCTTTTGTTTCTGTAGCTCCCGGTCTGGTGGCCTCTCTGGCCAGGAGACGCTCTCCGGCCAGATCTTCAGCTCTCCGTGCTGGTGACCTCCAGCAGGCCGCCTTCTTTAAGGTTCTTGTGCCACTGTGACCACCTGAAACCCCATTAGACCCTCAGCAGGGCCTTGCGGCAGTGAGTCGTCTTCAAAAGGGTCCTTTTGGTTTCTCCAGCTTTGGCTCAGAATGCAGGAGAAGCTCTCGTGCAGGTCTGAATGGAGCTCCTCGCAAACCGTGCCCACCATCAGGCTTCCTGGGGACACCATTGCATCCCTGCCAGCAGATCCACCTCGCCAACAGGTGTGCCAAGTGCAGCCACCCTGTAAACACTCTTATCTTCTAGAAGAGGTCAAGCCATGAACCCGCAGCCCTGGACAAGCGAGGGTGCTCACATATGCACAGCATTCAAGCAGCTGCTGTCCAGTGTGGTGTCCAAGCCGTGCGGATCTGGGTCATGAAAACAACAGCTGACTCACAAAATTAAATTGTGTGTGTGTGTGTGTGAGAGAGAGAGAGAGAGAGAGAGAGAGAGAGAGAGAGAGAGAGAGAGTTGCATGTGTCACTTAACTGGAAATCAGACTTTCCGGTGGCTGCAGCCATCTGCAATGTGAAAACCAGAACCAACATGAATCAGAAAATCTAAATATCCAAAGCGTGCAGCTGGCTGGGGTTCAAATGGTCCCATGTAAGCAGATGCCAAACCCACATTAAGTGGAGGGAGATGCACTTGAGAGAGACCCGTACTTGCCAGGTACTTTGCATCTTGTCACTTTTGCTACAGATGGGGCTTCCTGACCATGAGGCTGAGCAGCTTCACAGCATGCAGAGATGCAAACGCTGGCACTGCTCCCATCCATCTATCTGGAGATGCCATGGAGTGCTTCAGCTACCAGTTTGTTGAGATTCCTTCTTGGTGTTGGAAGTCACAGTGAATTCACAGAACCCCACTTGCACGATTTAAGGCGACATATAAAACACGAGAAAGTCAGGGCACCATTAAACCACTGGGGTGGAGCTCCAAGAGTCTCTGGGCCCGCAGAACCACAGAACTCTGACTGACCTCCCATTTCTCGAGATGACTGTAAGGGGTGTGTTCTTTCCTCCAGAGCTCAACCCTTTCCAGCAGCTTTAAAGCCAACTGCTTGCCCCATTAGAGCTGCGACCAGCAGGACCTTTTTCACAGCAGAGTGCAGCATCTTCTGCCGTTGTTGAGGAGCAAAAGCCTGTGAGAAGGTCACATAAACTGGACTGCCAGGGTGGGCAAACAAACAAACAAGCAAGGAAGAAACCAGGGCAACAGTTGGTGCAGTTTGTGGAGCTCCTTTCAGCTTGCGCTCCCCAGGTCGGCGCCCCCAGCTCTCCGGCCGCAGAAGGGGGTAAAACAGAGTAACTGCCAGGCACAGCGCGGCACGGGTGGTTTCCGAGGTGTGTCCAGCGGCATGGAACGCGGTACCGCATTATGTTCACACGCGCGAGAGTCACTTCTCCCTTCCAGAGCATGAAGGGAAGTGCAACTGTGAGCATTGGCAACCTCATAAAGAGCTTTTATCACCTGAAGCTGAGGTAAGGGAGGCGCAGGCAGACAGTGCAGTCACAGCTCAGCTGTGCGTGCGTGTGTGCGTGCGTGCTTGCGGGGGGAAGCACGGCAGCAGCGAGAGAGAACAAACAGCCCGACGGAGGACTGCTGACTGCCTGCAGACCAGGGTCTCAGCAGGAGGCTTCTCCCACAAACAAGGTCTCTGCTCAAATTTCCAACAGAAGGTTCCAGCAGGAGGGTTCGTGAGCACAGAGAACATGTGAGCGGAGGTCGAATTCCTTCAAAAGAAGCCTTTAGCTGTTCAAACAGAAAGAAGGTGTGAGCTAGGAGTTCACCAGCACTGCCAGCTGGCTGCTGAGAACACCCCGGTTCTCCGTTGCTCTGCACTCTTCTCCACGGTTCTCCTCCGTTCCCCCGCATTCCTCTTCCCCTTCAGAAGAGGCTCTTTCGGCCAGACTGTCAGCGACACGCCGAGCGCAGCGGAACGCCTGCACAAGATCTGCAGAAGAAGGTCCTGCAGAAGAAGGTCTTGCAGAGGCTTCGGCTCGCGGGAGGGACAGGAGGGATCCTCCCGTTCGTCACTTTTTATTTGGTATTTAATTCTCGACCAAACTTTGCCACGGGACTTGGCTTCAACCGCACGATGCAGAAGAAGCTGAGCCCGAGCGACGCCGGGCTCCAGCAGCGGCTGGCCGATGGCAGAGGCGCCGCCGCGGAGCTCAAGGTGAAGGATCTCGGGCAGCGGCAGCAGCAGCAGCAGCAGCAGCGCGCCTGCCTCGTGGGGGAAGCGCTCGCTACGCGGAGGATGCTGGTGGGCTTGGACCTCATCTGCCTGTTCGTAGGTAAGGACTCGAACGTCATCGTGAAGCATCAGCCGAACTTGGGAGGCATCGCAGTGAAACACGTTCGTCTTCTTCACGAAACATGACCGCCGTTAAGTTTATTCAGACGTCGTGGCGGCCAGCATCCACTCGGTCCACAGCATCCGCTCTCCCGTTCTCTTGCGGTCCTCGGAAGCGCGGCGTCACAGCACTTTAATGCCGGGGTGAAGTCAGTGCCTCGTAAAGATTTAAAAGTAAAACATAAAAATTCGGAAATTCTTTCAGTTTCCCCGAGGCGAGCGGTTCACACGCAAGCCAGCAGGCGGCGCAGTGGTTGGAGCTGCGATCTAGCCGTTCACTGTAAAGCTGTCCAGTGAGGTTGATTCATTGCACTCTTCGGGTTGCCTTCAGACTGAGCCTGACGCTTGGTGCGAGCAAAAAGCTCTGTCTTCTGCCTTTGGTCTGGAGTGTCGGCGCTTCATGCAGCTCGGAGCAACTTCTGGGCCGCCACGATTGCCCCTGACTTTGAGGCACTTCTTGTCTTTGTGCCGATGGGTTGGGTCAGGCTGTGCGCTTCAGTCCAGAATCCAGAGACCGGATGTTTCCGTTTCGAAATTCTGCACTGGTAGTTTTGAATGGAAGCATCCGGAAGTGCAGCGGGTGCTGTTGCCAGCTCTTCGGCTAAGGTTGACGACCAGATGTGGTCGACAGGTGACCGGGAGGGGTTCACTAACCCCTAGATGTTCACTAACATCTAGTGACAACTCCAAAGGCTGCTACTCACCTTCGGTAAACGTGTGCTTTTGGTTGCTGGAAGTGACGCGACGATGGGAACTGACTGAAGACCTGGGCTTCACGCCACAATCGATACCCTGTTTTCCACCCTGTTTACTGTATGTGTGTCATTTATAGTTGCTGTAGACTGTAGTGTGGCTGCGGAGGCCCCCTCACATCCGGCAGAACTGTTCGTCTACGTACCGTATTGGGCCCAGTGTCACAGAACAGAGATAGAATACAACGGGAAAACGACTTCCCGTAGAATCGGACGACTTCATTTCTCTGCTGCACCGAAAAGTTCGCTGAAAGCAAGCAAGATGCCTCCAGGCCACAACTCCCAGCCCAAAGGGGAGGAGGAGGGTCCACCGAGCGGGGCTTGGAGTCCTGCATTTCGAGGCGCATTTAGCAGCGCGACCCGCGCAGCTGCAGGACCTCCAGTAGCTGCTGCAGATGCGCTCCTCCAGCCGTGGCGATGCCATGCTCAGCAGAGGCCATGATGTCACAGGGAGGCAAAATGGAAGTGTGTGACGTGTGCGTCGGCCACGCGCCCTGTTTCTCATTACTCCCTCCATTGCGCTCTGGGTGAGCTGGAGATTCACGCAGTCCAGGCTGGCTGGGGTCGCCTTCCAGATTGTTCTTCCTGCAACGCTTGAGTACGGCTTGCCGGAAACGCTCTCGAGTCCCTGTTGCGCCAAGCGCCTGCGAAGGTTCCAGCTAGGTGCCACGGACCACTTTGTGCTCCCGCTTGGAGTCGAAGCGTCCGGCCCTCGGGGTCGGGCCGCTGTTAGCGCTAGCATTTAGGCACGTAAAGCACCGACACTCCACACCTCATGCAGCCATTTGCCTGCGGTCCTCAGTGCAAGGGCGGGTCTGACCAAACCGCGACCACAACCACAACCACCAATTAGTTGCCTTGAGGTTTTGCTCGCAACCAAACCCTTGTGGAGAAGCCATAACAGGAGGGCGTGCCAAGCCAGTGTGTCCTGCATTCTCGCTCTCGTGCCCCCCACAGAACTTAGCTTTGAACAGGGATCTGTGCGAACGGTGCGGCGGCCGCTGATCTCTGCGTAAACCTGAGATGACGGCCGCTTTGACCCAAACTGGTGCCCAACACCTAGTAAAGCCCAGTGGCACCCCGCCAATAGAGGGGGTGATGGATGGAGACAAGCAAGAGACTGAGAACATGCCAGAAACCGACTGCATGTGGGAATGTGTGCATTCAAAATCCTGACGGAGTAAAAACCACATCTTCTTGTGTGTAGTCATGGCTCAAGGTTAGGTGGCAGCTTGTTTTGAAAATGCATCCACACAGTAGAAGGTGCGGAGACATCAAGATGGTTACCTCCTGTCCACGGACAGGAGAACAGCGGCAATCTGAGGGGACAAGCTGGCAGCGGTGAGGAAGGAATCTGACTGCAACCGTCCAGAATAACAACTGCGCTCCTGAGCACTTCCTACCTCCTATTCCCCCTCTCTCTGTCCCAGTCTCACCATGTTCTCTTCCCTGACCTCCCAACTCTGAACAATGGCCCCCCTTGTCCACCATGGTCCGTCCCCCCTCCCCGAAGCAGTTTAGCCTACATACTGTGACCCGGCTTGGGCCTGTCCATCCCCCTCCCCCAGCAGGGGATCTTGCCAGGGAGGGGCCGAAAGCAGCAGTGGTTGCCCCCCCCAGCCCCGAGAGAGACATGCAGCAATGAAGAAAATAGCTCGACTTTGACATTTACTTTGTACTTTTGTGAGTTTTGTTCGAGCTGCTGGTCCGTGTGTGTGCGTGTGCACGTGCTTGCATTGCTTTGCGTATTGTGAATGGTGTTCTGTGTGAGGGGAACTGTATCACCGCGTGGGTGCTTGTGCAGTCATGAGCTTGTGAAGCGGGAGCAGGGTGTGTTTCTGACTGTGCTGGAACACACGGCCCTGAGCTCGCACACATACCGACTTCCTGAAGCGTGTGGATCGTTGTTTTGTCGTGTGATCGCACGCCAACCAAACACCCACCTCCGCATTCCTTGTAGTGTCGGCAGGGGGGCAGGTCTGTACGGGGAAATCGACAGGCGCCACTGGGTTGCGGAACGCGACCGGTAGCCGAGAGGATGAAGGTTGCGTGGCACAGATGTAAAGTTCGGCACCCTGGCTCGGCGGTGGTGCCTTTGGGGCCGTTCATGGGTGCAAACAGCCGACATCTTCAACACCACCGGCAGCCTCCACCAGCGCTCATGGCGTGAAGGACGCCGCAACTGTCTCTGCGTTTTGCTTCTGGATCGACCGAGCCCCAGCGGAAGAGCTGCTGTGGACGTCCGAGCTGCAGTCCACGTTTGATTTCCATCTGAGCGATCAGTGGCCATGACGCTTCTCCAGTAGGAAAGGAATGTAAAAAACGGCTATATAACAGGTCTGTCGAGAACCTGTGTTTAGCGCAGTACCTGGCTGCTCTCCATCACAACCATACTGGCAAGGTAAAGTGTAGGTAAACCAGGTGTTTTGTTGTAGTTTTGTTTTGACCGTTTCGACCTTCCGTTAACACCCAAACGTGCCCAAGTTACCTTCTGCCACCTGAGCAAGAGGTGTTCCCTGCATTCAAGGTGGGCGAGAATTAGTGGGCAGAATGCTGTGCGGTTTACCATACGGTCGCAGGTCCTGTTCGGTCACGTGGGCAGCAGGACCGTGTTGCACCGGACCGTCCACAGCTCTGGCTTCCACACCGTGATATGAAAATGTTTGTTTTGTGAGCTAAATGGGGGGTGAGCCCCTGGAGGCAAGCTGCTGGATTTCAGAAGCATCAAGGGAAAAAACCAGAGGGTTGAGGCCCGGTGGGAGGAGAAGGTGGCCGGCAGCCCGAACGAGGCAGGCAAAACCCTGCGAGTGGGACCGAGGTGCAGAAATTCAGGCCTCTGGCTGCTTGCTTTCTCAGCCCTCGACTTGAACTTATTTTAATCCTCACAGCCACTGCCAGGCCCTGCCGCACCGTCTCACAAAGCTTCACCCGCTGCTTGGTCGCTGTTGTCGGTGGCACGGCAGCTTCACCCACAAGGAGAACTCACACTTACATTCTTTGTGTGACAGCTTACATGGTCAGATGTGATTTTATTGGTCCCACGTTTACCCTGGTAGTTTTTAGCATGACTATCAAGCTCGCGTTGGTCCTTTGCTGTACTGTTGCGCTAGGGAAGACGGACGAATTTAACCACTAAACTGCATTTGTGACTTTCGCTTATTCAACAAATATTTACACGAAGCTCTAAGCTCAGTGCTAAAAGCGGACAGACGGTGATCGACTGCAGCTTATTGATGACTGCCGACGCACCGCAGCGCAACCCTGATCATTCTACGCTAGTGGAAACCTAGCATTACAGAAGCTCACCAAGACAAAGCGGAGGTCAAAAAACGGTTACCAGTGGGCACCTCGAATCTCACACACCGGAAAGTTGTTGCTAGCACCTCCATGGCAGAGAGATGCCTGCTGACCCACCTCAGCATGACCCTCGACCGGCTGGGCATGAGCCTGCAGGCTGAGTGAAGCTGCAGAACCTGCTGAGAACAGAAGTAGAGATGGACCAGAGCTCAGTGCCACAGAGTTCATAGGTTGGGGTTGGCCCGTAGATACGGCCGACATCGGGACGCCCAGGGTGAGGTGGACCAGGAAGACGAAAAACGAGATCAGTCCCCCATGGTTGGTGGAGCAGAGAGGGCCACAGTTCAGTGCTCAGCATGCAGATGAGATCCTGGCAGATCCAGGACTCCCTGACCCTCACATTCCAGGCCTGGTTCCCACCGCCTGCTTTTCACTCGTTCTCCAGAGAAAGTGCACCAGGCATCCCTTCCAAGTTGCTCGCTCCCCCGTATCCTGCTCTCTCGCTCTCTCTCCTGCCTGCTCCCATTCCTTTGCTCTCGCTCCAGCCCGCTTTCCCCCCTTTCTTCATCACTCCCTGTTTTCCAGCGCTTTCCTTTGGTTGTTCTCTCCTGCCGAGGCTCATCTTGGCCGGTGGTTCTGAAAGTGTAAACTGGGCTCAGAGCGATCTTGGGCCCCGTGTGGCCTCTGCAGTCCAGCCGCCCGGCTCTTTCGCCTTTTCCCTGAGTTGCCAGTGAGGTGGCCAGGTTGTCCTGCGAGATGTTTTTGCACTGCCTTCCTCCAAAGCCTTGTGGTTCAGGGCAAGTTGCTTCAACATTTCATGCAGATTCCCAAACACTGTGTACCTCGCTGTCAGAAGCCAAATTTGTCCTGAGTTTCCCGCATTCACCTCTTTGAGTCACAGTGTGACGTGATGCTGCACTGCATGCGTGTGTGTGCCTGCCTTCTCTGCGCCGCAGCCGTGGAATTGTCGTAACTCAGTCCATTAAGCAGTTTGTTTTGTGTTGTTTTATTGCGTGCCGATTCGCGTCCTTCTCTACAGGAGTGGCGGCGTCTGAAGCGTTCGGGTCTTCTTCAGCTGTAGGGCATCCTGTCTTGTCTGGAAGTTTCCCTTTAGTTCGGGTACGACCAGCACGCAGTGGACTTCCTGAACATTCTGGCCCGGTTTAGTTTTCAATCATAAATAAAACATTACTTTTGCTAAATCATAGTCATGAAAAGGTAAATAACACAGTTGCTGCTCAACTTGTTCCCTGCTGGGCTGCTCTAAGAACCTCAGGCTGCAGCTGTACTGTAGCTATAATAAATGTAAAATGCTCTACAATTTTGTAGTTCTGTCACTTTGCATGAATTTAAAATCAGAACTAAAAATGCTGCCTCATCTTTACTGTTCAGGAACACCAGATACTGGCTGTAAACACTGTGGAAGTGAGTTGACTTATTCTCTTTGGTGCTGGGACAAAAGAATGTAAACCCAAAAAAGGAATTTAAACCTAACAGCCAAAAAATTTCAGCTTGGGAGGAGTGCGGCTGCAGCCATACAAAATGCAGGGCCAACATTCTGTTTACACGAGCGACAGAAGCTGGAGCTAAAATTGCAGTGCGAGAAGACGGTTGACCGGTGTGCAGCGCTGGCAAGGGCGGCTGGCCTGGTGAGCGGGAGTTAGGCCTGGGGTCCGGTCACACAGGTCCCACGGTGAAGGTCAATAGTGCTGAGGTTGAAGGAGGTGAGGGTTCACTCCATTTCACGTGGCTGCCACGGACATCACAAGGTCAAGGGTAACAAGACTGCAGATCTCAATGAGATCGAAAGGAGAAGCGCAGACCCTCGCAGGAAGAGGGAATAAACTGGAATTAGAGGATTATGGTGCGTCACCACACGCACAGCTAACAGCTCCTCTGGGCTTCTTGCAGGCATGCGCTGTGCTTCGTGTTCCTCACTTGACCTCCAGATGCAGGCACAGTTTGCTCTGGGATTTGATGCAACATGCATCTCCACCCAGGTCTTCATCAGAGCACCTGCTGGAACATGGAGGAGCCAGTGTTTGCGGAGGGAGCAGGAGGGGAAAGCGAGTGTGTGTGTGTGTGTGTGTGTGTGTGTGTGTGTGTGTGTGTTCTACCACTTTCTCCAAACCTTAAACCTTAGTGCTGGGTTGCCCATCACTCCTCGCGGTCTGATTGGCGCTCCACACACGGTCTTCCTCACGACCTCTGACCTCCGCTTACTCACCGTTCACTTTTGTGCAAGCAGACAACATTTTAATAGACTTCAGCAGCCACCACATCACAGGGCCTTCATCCTTCATCCTTCAAAGAGTCAAAAGAGTCAAAGAGTCAAAAGAGTTTATTTGTCAAGCACATGGTTGTGCACCATGTGTTGAAATGTGCTCCGATCTGAACCAGGATGACTGTGCGAACAATCTATAATGGAAAATGAAGCAAACACATATCCAAACACTAAGAAGAATAGAAACAGAAACAAGCAGTAAATAGATAAATAAGTAAGTAAATAAGTAAATAAATAAATAAATAAATAAATAGGCAAAATGGTAACGGAACAGTTAAGGTGCCCTGGAAGGGCAGTGACAGTGGGGGGGGTGGGTTGGAGCGGAGTGGTCAAAGATTATGTGAGGGTAGTGATGTCATGTCCGGGTTCAGAAGTCTTATGGCCTGTGGGTAGAAGCTCCTCCTGAGCCTCTCCGTTCTGGCCATAATGCTTCTGTAGCGTTTGCCTGATTTCATCAAGATGAATAGATGGTTGCTGGGATGAGACGGGTCACCGACGATCCTAGTCGCTCTGGTCCTGCATCTCCTGGTATAGATGTCATGTAGGGACGGTAGATCAGATCTGGTGCAGCGTTTCGCTGCCCGGATCACTCTCTGCAGTGTCTTGATCATCCTTCATCACTGGCTTCATGTCTTACTACTAAGACCAAGAATGTGTGGCTCGAGACTTCTCTCTGTGGGCCTCCAGCTTCCGTCCCTTTCTTCGCCTGTGAGCTGAAGGCTGTGGCCCCGTACCGTAGAGGCTTCTTCTGCGGAGACTCCAGCATCACCTACCCGTACCTGACGAGAGAGTCCATCCCTGACGGCCTGCTCATCGGTGGGGGCATCGCCATCACAGGGCTTGCGGTGAGGAGGGGGACGGTTCGGTGGGAATGGCCACAGCCGTGGCAGTGGTGCCATCGTCCGTTTCTATGGGACCTGCAGATTAAAATTGATCCAAAATTTTGAGAAAGCGCCGCTGTGCTGTGCCGCCCTCTCAGATCGCGTTGGGCGAGTGTTACCGCGTGCGCTTCTGTCGCGTTCACTCACGGGCCTTCGTGAAGAACCTCTACATCTCCAGCCTGTACAAGGAGCTGGGCAGCTTCCTGTTTGGCTGCTGCGTGGGCCAGTCTCTCACCAACATGGCCAAGCTCAGCGTGGGACGCCTCCGGCCGCACTTCCTGTCCGTCTGCAACGTCACCTACACCTCTCTCAACTGCGTGCCTGGGACCTACGTCCCCAACGTCGTCTGCAGGCAGACTGACGAAAAAGCCGTGGAGGAGGCCAGGTCAGTGCGTATGAGTGCATGCTGGCGCACCTGTACACTGCCTTGGAGAACCTGTGCTGGTTGGTAACCCTCTGTCATTTTTTTCAGGAAGTCCTTCTTCTCAGGACACGCCTCCTTTGGCATGTACACCATGCTTTACCTGGCGGTGAGTTTCACTGAGCTACTTGTAGCTACAACACAACCAGAAGCAGCTGCTTATCAAAGGAGCTATACAGACATGACATACAGCCCACAAGTAGCACAAACTCATCCACGTGTGCACAATCTGCTCATTGTCTCAGAGAAGCTGATCCATTTCCACAGAACCTCATCTGTGTCCCACAGAAACACTTTCATGCACGACGGAAGCACAGAGAAATATTTTGTCCGACTCCATTGTTATGTAATGCTCCCCTCAACATGACAGCGTAAACCACAGAAAATGTGCGTACAAAATCCTGCAGAGCGACACAAAGACACCATTTTGAAAAGACGCCTTTCTTTGGATGGAAAGAATGTGGCTCAGAATGAAAGACGGGAAGGAACAAGAATGAAAGGGAGAGCTGCACTCGGGGATGGACAGTAGTGTCTTTGTCTGGGGCGAGCGGGGCGCTGCCGACCCCCTCTCTCTCCCTGCTGGTCCATTGTGTGGGGAGGGTTACAGCCATGGGGCTGACAAAATTGCAGAGCAAAATATAAAAAGAGTTCCGATGTGCCCTGTGGAGCGACCATGACCGGAAGGATAGGCAGAGGGACCATATGAAGAGGAGTGAGAGAGAGAGAGCTGCTGAGGGTATAGATGAACACACGCACGCACACGCCTTGTATTTTAAACGGATGGGCAACAAATGTTCTAAGACACAATTTTGCAAATTGTATCATATTTTATCACTATATTTTGTCAAATTTCCGTGCTGCAGTGAAATAAACCTGCATTTCTGTATCCAGCCACTAGGTAGGCAGTAAAGAGGGACACACCGGAGTGGGGATGTAGGGGCCTCCTTCATTCAACACGGTGTGCCCGATCAGTTACAATATGAGCATCGGTGTACGTGACTGTGGGTCCTTGTGAGGAGTTATAGAGACAACATATCTTTTACTCATTTTAGATTCGTTTTAGAGCATCTCAGAGTTAATACAATGGTTGCCAGGTCTTAAGACTTGAATACCAGTAAATAAATCTGTTTCTTTAACCTTTCATTGATTGTAATTCAGCAGTCAAAGTCATGTTGGAGTTTAAGGACAACATGAGTGACTTCATGAATTTCCACTTCCGCGGTGTTTGGGGGTCCAGGGTTCTGCCAAAAGCGAGTTTAAAAGCTGTTCATGATGGGCTTACATGAAGTATTAGCTGGAGCAACACAATAAATTCACTGGTCCTGGTTAAGCTGTTAGCGCTTCCTCTACCAGCATCTGACTTCATTGTCCAGGCCTCAGCAGCTCTGGTTGGCTGGGGACAGCAGGACTGTGGCCTCCGGCGGGGAAAAGGAGAGCAGGAATGGGAGCAGAGAGACTCTGGAGGCCTGGGAGCCATTTACTTCAGACCTTTTCTCCATTCCCACCATTTCTCCTTTCTCTCTGATCCAGTTCTACCTGCAGGCCCGGCTCACCTGGCGAGGGGCACGGCTCCTGCGGCCTTTTCTCCAGTTCTTCCTGGTCCTGCTGGCCCTGTACACCGGCCTGAGCCGGATATCCGACTACCGGCACCATCCCACCGATGTGCTCGCGGGCTTCCTGCAGGGGGCGCTCACTGCATACTGGGTGGTCAGTATCCCAGCAGCAGCCTCACACCGCCAGAGGCCTTGTTGTGTGAAGCATGTTGTTGGCTCGGTGTGACCCCGGGATGATGTGGGTTTCACTGTGCACAGCTTTCATTAGCAGCTTGCGTGGGACTCAAGCCAAGATGCTACTGCTGCTGTTCTGCCAGCTTTTAGCCTTAGATGAGAGATGGGCCTCCTGGTTCTATAACCTCGGTTAACCTTTTGAACCCCAATTTCAAGATCTTAATGGCTTATGAAGAGCTGGAGACCCTGCTGCTCTTTGCATTTTCATTGCTGATTTCCAAAATTTCTGAAAACTCAGCCTGTGTTCACCGTCCAAAGCAGTAAACATCTTAATTCAGTTAATTTTCCAACTATTGCACTTTTCTGCTCTTTCTGTACAGCTTGTTGCCTTTTGTGAAAACATTTCACTGAGTTGTGCTTACAGGGCTGCTATGGCAGCGGTGCTGTTCAGCTGACACCACGATCCTCTCGCTTGCTCGCTCACTCACTCTCTCAACCCCCCCCCGCCTCCTCGCTCACCTGTCCTACAGGTGTTCCACATCTCCTCCATGTTTAAGACGTCCTGCTCAGACCTGTCATCCAGCATGTCGCTGGAAAGCCCCCTGTCCAGCCAACACACCGTCTGCTGACCAAGGTCGATGGAGCAAGCAGAGACAGAGCGAGAAGAGACCAGGGGTGATGGAGCGAGCGATGACTGTGGGATGACTGTTCAAGCTGAAAGGCAGCGGAAGTGAAACTCAAGTGCGTCCCCATGAGACAGGACATAATCCTGACCTGAGTGCAGAGGCAGAGAGACCTTGAATGCGCGCGCACACGCGCACACACACACACACACACACACACACACACACACACACACACAGTGCCAGTGTACAAAGGTTGATCAAAAATACTAAGAATTTTAGCTTCCTTCTCAGAACCCAAAAAAGTCGTAGTATTTTTGATCACCGCTTGTATATGGAATATTTTCTTTTTATAAAAAAAATCCGGTCACTCGCTAGAGGTATTTTTTTTTCCACAGATGGTTTATGATGCTGCTAGTTTGATGCTAACGGTCGATCCTGCTGGCGCGTTGAGCAGCCCCACGACCTGACCCCCAGCGATGTGAACGCGAGCAGTGGGCTGAGGTCACTGAACAAAACCGCTGTTTGTTGCCTCCGTTCAAGCGTAAAGGCATGTTGGCCCAAAGTGCAGTTTCATTTACTTGATTTGACCAGAAGCGTTCCAGAAAATTCACCATTTTCCAAATTACTTGCCACCTGTGGGGTAAAAGTGTGACTTACCGTGACCTCAGGCCCCAGCTTGACCTGTCGTCGCTGGCCTTTCACCTCTGGCCTGCACTTGCTGCATTAATAGCACCCGAAGGAGTGAAGTACGAGCTTTGCTTTTGTAGTCCTATTTCATTTCTCATGGTCACATGAATGTTTGGCCATTTGTTAACTGCCCTGAACTTTGCAAATGGCCCACACACACAAACGCAAAATCACCCATGACTGAGCCAGCTATTTTATGCTATATTTATTGTGATTTTTGATACTGTACAGTATTTTTTCATGTGCACCATGGCAACAGGAAATAACCACTGTTATAAAATAAATCAATGTATTATTATTTTTCGGTCATCATTTCCTGCTGTTTCAGGTCCTAACTTTGCGCTGATGAACCTCCTTGGCACCCCCCGCCTACAAGCGTTTTACCGAACTGTGGCATGACAACTGACAAGTAACACTGGCAAAGCTGCACTCAGGTGCGCTGTACATCACCTGGATGAGGTTAAAGCCCCTGTCCACCATCATCCCTCGAAGCAAAGCACAGCAAAAGGAGCTTCAGGGATGAGAGTCGATGTGGAATGGGGGGGCTGTTACTGGTTGGTTGGTAGAAGTTCTGTTTGGACCCCCTCTGAGGTCCAGTAGGTGGCAGATCCTTTAGCTCACACAGAGCAGCACTGGTTCCTTAACCCTGTTAGAACCTTCTAGAAAAACACAGCAGCAGATTCAGGTTCAGATCCTGCTCTTTCTGCAGTAATAGATCACTCACCTGTTTACATGGGTAAATCATGGTAAACTGTGTTGAGGGGAAAAGCATCAGAGAATTATGAAATCATCGTAACTGTGACTGGTGACCAGCAATGAGCTATAAACACTGTGGAAGCGAGATGAATTAAGGTGGTTCCACACTCTCGTTCTGGTCTGAAAGTTTGAAACGTGGCTTCGTAAGTCGAGTCGAGCGCACTGATTTCGTTTGGCTGATGGTAGCTCTTGTGAGAGCAACAGTCACGGTAAAGGACTGCAGAAAGTGTGGTAAACTGCACCGGTTCACCACGGTCACTGACAATAGGATCGCTACATGAACAACCTGTCAGTCCAGGGTGCAGGTGCACAGGTAAAGTGCCAGAAATCTGCTGGTACTCACAGGAGGCTTTGCGGCCAGGCTTTAGTCTGCTTGTTGGTTAACATTGACCACAAACCGGAGCTCTTTCAGCTCAGGAAGCCCCGTTGGTGTGGGCTGTCAGGGTAGGACATGGGTTCGAGAACCTATGGGAAGGAAGAGGAATGAAGGAAAACTTCCTGTAAACCTGGGTGTGTCTCTGCTGCCCCACCACCACTGACACAGTCAGCAGCATCATGTTCCTTGGAGTGCACACAGCGGAAGACCTCACCTGGACACTCAATACCACCTCCGTCACAAAAAAGCCCAGCAGCGTCTCCACTTCCTGCGCAGGCTGAAGAAAGGCAGCCTGCCTCCTTCCATCCTCACCACCTTCTATAGAGGAACTACAGAAAGCATCCTGTGCAGCTGCATTACCGTCTGGTTCGGGAACTGCAACGTCACCGACCGCAAGACCCTCCGGCGCCTGCTGAAGACAGCTGAGAGGATCATCGGTGTTCCTCTCCCACCCACTGAGAAACTCTATGGAAAACTCTGCGGCCGTAGAGCTACAACCATTGCTGCTGACCCGGACCACCGCTCCCATGCCCTGTTCGCCCTCTTACCATCCGGCAGAAGGTACCGGAGCATCTGGGCAAACACCACCAGGCTCCGCAACAGCTTCATTCCTCAGGCGGTCAGGCTCCTCAATGGCCTGAAACTCACCCACGCTACCCCCCACCACCAGGAATTACCCTGCTGCTTAGGGTCCAACCACTTCCTCCCCCAACCATACCAATGACTGCACAGTCACTTTAAGTCTATGCTTACCTGGACATTACTGAACCGATGTTTATTATTTATTTATTGCACATATTTGTACTGTTTTTCTTCTGTATCCCCCAGAGAAAGAAAATTTCAACCCCGACGTATGCCTGCATACGAATGGGCCGACAAATAAAAACTCTCTTGACTCTCTTGGAGGTCGGGTCAGTGTACAGGCTTTGGCTGCAGCAACTTCATTGGGGGTTTCCTTAACACTTCAGCGTTTCTCTAGAAGCTTCTTCCTCTTCTTACAGCACTTATCTGACTCTCAGAAGCATGAAGCAAGGTATAAACCCAAAGCACCAACAGGGGGGTCCAGGCACATTGCAGACTTCTGCAAGGTCGTCATTCCGTGTTCACTTGTATGCGTCGGTGCATGCACGTGTGTGGTGTGTGAATGAGAGGAAGAGCGGGACTGTGTGTCCAGTGACCACATGGAGAGACATCGGTAGGACGCACGACCAGGACGTCGCTCTGCTCGCACCAGCACGCCACACAGCCTCGGATGATCTTCCGCAGGGCTGCAGATACCACGCGAGGGTGGGACAAGCGGTGGCCTGCGGTCCTCCTGGGTGACCGAGGACGTGTCGGAGCTGCGCGGGCGACCTGGCGCAATGGGGTCCTTTCACCCAGTGCCAGTGCTCTGACTGGACTACTGCCCACAGTGGACCTGCTGGAGCTACTCGAGGTCAGGCTGGTCGTGGAGGAGCAGCTTGAAACCGGTGAATATCAAAGGGCACGAAAAACCCAAGAAACAGGAGATGCTGGAGGTGCGAAGAAGCTGAGCACATTTCCTGGGGAGAAAAATGCTCAAAGCCAGGAGCTCTAAAGCAGCAGAATGGGGCGACGAGCGTTAAAAAGGCGTCCGCAGGAGCGAATGTTGGTGCAACACTGCCGCCTAGCGGCCAAAGCCAGTCAGGACCACGAAGGAGTCGGCGTTCGCAGTTTTTATTTACGGTCGAGATGGCGGCATTCACGTTCGTGGCTCCGTGAGATGCTTCCCCCAAAAGTACCGTCCAGCCCAGAGTAAGCAAACATGTTTGTCACCACGGATGCCGCTCTGTACATACAAAACAAACGATCGTCACACTGGAGCGTTAAGAAGAAGAAGAAGAAGAAGAAAAAGAAGAAGAAGCGAGCCTTTGTCCGGAAACTGGAAAGCGCAAACGCGGTCGTTTGGCCGAGGTCCACACTGGCTCAAGGGAGGCTGGCAAAGCTGATGGCGCCGAGACACGCATCCAGGTACGGGGACTCGGCGGGCGCCGACGATGAGCCTTTGCTCGCTTTTCACAGCTGAACACGGCATCACTTCTGCCCGGGTCCGCCGACGTCCTTAAAAGCAGCGCAGCTGTCTCACAAACACCAGGCTGTCTCACAGCGCTCAAGAGCTGAGCAGCCAGCAGACGAGAGCTTCCTTCTGTCAAACGCGCCGCGCCATGACACCTCCTGCCTGCGGTCGGTGGAGGAGCGACGGCGGCGGCCGCCAGGGGTCGCTGTGACGGATAGTCGGAGGACTTTGGCACTTCCGCCGGAAGTCGAGCAGCAGCAGAGCGCGGCTGTGTTGCCTGCAGATGAGCTGCTGTCTCTTCTCTCTTTTCTGTCTCTGCTCTACATTTTGGGCCAGTTTTACCGCAGTGTCTCCCTCAGGTGAGCTGCAGTTTCTGTTACGCCTGTGTATTACGGGGAGGCAGCATTAATGCAATAAGACATAAAACTGTGGCACCGGGACAAAACTGTCGCTGGGTCCCTTCTGTCTCTCTGTTGAAATAAAACGGACCGTTTTATCGCAGAAATAATTTGATGTGAAGGTGCATTTACTTCCATGGCCTCTCAATAGGTTATTTAATAAAGACAGACGACTCAAAACAGTGTAAGACTGTACAGATTTCTGTAATAGAGTCGAATAGAAGTCCGTGTATTGCACCTTAATGTAGTTTTAGTGTGAAAGAGGCTGTTTGCAACTTTTGACACCACTGTACTGAGTGCATGCGGTATTTACAGGGTCAGTATGAAACCTGTTTGCTGTCACAGCGCCCACCCTGTACGTGAGATTCTGGTGCTGACCCGTCTCCCTCGTCTGTCCTCCAGGAGGGGAGCAGGGTCTCTCTGGCCAGCGTAACACAGAGAAGAATGGAGAGGATCCTCATGGCAGAAGCAGGAGCCGAAGAGGCTTCGCTGGCGCTCCGCAGCCTCCCATCCGAACCGGACTGCTTCGGGCGCACGGAGACCGCTTGCTCCGAGGGGTCGGCGGCCATGGCTTTGCGTGTAAAAACTGAGCCCGAGGATGAGGACGTTTCCCACCCTGCACGGTGTGCCCAGGAGGTGGACCCGGGTCTGCGTGTGGACCGCATTAAAACGGAGACCGTGATGGTCAAAATAATGGACGACGATGGCAACCTGCAGCTGTGTGGTGACGCTGAGGAGCTCTGCCCTCCATCGCAGCAGTTAAACTCTTCTGCTGCTCTGCTATCCAAACAGTGCAAATCAGAGCCAGGAGAAGTGAAGGTGGAGCAACATTTTCAATTACTTGAACCTTCTGATACGGAGAAGGAAGTTCATGAACTTAAAGATGACCTTTTATTGAGAAAGTTTGTAAAGCTGGAGAACAGTTTAATTGCTGAAACCAGTGATGTGAAATATTGTTGTGTGAAGTGTGGAACCAGTTTTTCACAGATTTCCCACTTAAAACAACACCAGGTTATTCATTGTGGAAAACAGCATAATTTCAGTCAACGTGGAAAAAGTTTAGACAAGTCAAAACAGCACCAGGTTATTTCTTGTAGTGAAAAGTCATATATATGTTGTGAATGTGGGAAGAGTTTTTCCCATGGACATACCTTCAAGAAGCACCAGCGTGTCCATTCTGGTGAGAAACCGTATAAATGCATTCAGTGTGGAAAGAGTTTCTCCCGAGTTGACACCTTAAAAAAGCACCAGCTTGTACACTCTGGTAAGGAGCTGTATATATGTAGTCAGTGTGGAAAGAGCTTTTCCGGAAGAGCTTCCTTGGAGGTGCATCAGCGTGTTCATTCTAGCAAGAAGTTTAAATGTATTCAGTGTGGGAAAAGGTTTTCTTGTCAAAATTACTTAAAAACTCACGAGTTCATTCATTCAGGTGAGAAACCATATAAATGTACACTATGTGGCAAAAGTTTTTCTCAGTCTAGCCACTTAAAAAAGCACCAACTTGTTCACACCGGTGAAAAGCCGTATAGCTGCAGTGAGTGCGGCAAGAGCTTTTCTCATGGACATACCTTAAAACTGCACCAACACGTTCATTCTGGGGAGAAGCCGTATAAATGTGGTGAATGCGGGAAGAGCTTCTCCCAGGGAGGTCACTTGAAGCAGCACCAGCTTCTTCACTCTGGGGAGAAACCGTATCAATGTAGTGAATGTGGGAAAAGTTTTTCGCACTCAAACAAATTAAAAGTGCACCAGCTTGTTCATTCTGGCAAGAAATTTCAGTGCAATCAGTGTGGGAAGAATTTTTCTTGTCAGACTTACTTGAGGAAACATGAGGTCGTTCATTCCGGTGTTAAACCTTATAAATGTAGTGAATGTGGCAAGAGTTTTTCCCAAACGTATCATTTAAAACAGCACCAACTGCTTCACTCTGGTGAGAAGCCGTACAAGTGCAGTCAGTGCGGGAAGAGCTTTTCCCAGTCTGGGAATTTAAAACAACACGAGCGAATTCATTCCGGCGAGAAGCCATACAAGTGCAGTCAGTGTGGGAAGAGCTTCTCTCAGTCCAGTCACCTGAAGAACCACCAGCGTGTTCACTCGGGAGAGAAACCGTACAAATGCAGCCAGTGTGGAAAGTGCTTTGCTCTGAGGCAGCATTTAAAGCTGCACGAGAAAACGCACTGAAGGTGACTGTCCTTTATTTTCTCTGGGGAAATTGCACGAGCTGACCAGTGAACCCAGGTTGACGAAGAAGCTGCGGTCATGCATCCAAAGAAGACATCGGTCTCTACAGTACAACTCACTGAGCGCTGAAGAGGATCCCGGCTGATGAAGATTTGAGTTCACGTGAACTTCGCTCGGTCTTCAAACATCACATCTGGAGCCCAGATGCTGGTCTTGGGCCAGCGTCCACTGTCAGTGTTCATCTGGACCCTGAACGCAACCAAACTCCATGGCAGAAAGCGCAGCAGCGGCTGCTCGGGGATGATCATCTGAGCCCAAGAAGCACGCCTGTGCATTTTCTGCACATAGAATCTCCAGATTGATCTGTGTTTGGAGTCCATGTTCCAGGATTCCTATCACTTTCGCCGGGCAAAAGAACGGTTCTCCAGGCTTTGTGACACAGCTGAACCTTCATCTGGAAGAACATCAGTAACTCCACAGCTGGGTGCAGATTCTTCACTAAGCTGGAAGACTGACTCCTGCTGCACCGAGGGAATGGATGTGACCAGTAAAACGGTGTCATTTATATTTCACTTTGTGCTTGAACGTAGTGAAGCCTCAATTTAATGAGGATGTTCGGTGTTACCTGTATTCCTCTATGTGGTGTACAAACAAGTGGTTCCACTTTGTTGGTATTTGTACAGATTTGTGCCCACACAAACAAACATTGAAAAATGCTAATAAAATGTAAACTACAACTGTATGCACATTGATTTTCTGTAATACAACTAAATTCAGAAGAACAGAGCTGCTCCACTGCATCTACTGTCAGGCGCCTGTAAACTGCACACAAATAGCACAAAAGTACAATTGAAGTGCGACTGCATGTCTCCCACAGAGCAGTAAAAGAAAGGAATAAAAACGATAAATACAACACGGGAGAAATGTGTACACAGGAAACTTGAGGTCTGTTGCTGCTCTTGTGAGCGCAGCCATCGGTGAATCTTGTGGTCTCAGCTCCAGCGGTTCTGCGCCGTTTGCCCGAGGGAGAAGATGGCGGAGTTCCTGGGTCCTGCTGCTCACCTCATACGGTGGGGCACCGGTGCCCCTGCTGCGCATGACCAGGCTGAACTGAGCGGGTGCCACAGCTACTCGGGACCCCACTGTGCTCCTGCAGAGGATGTGCAGCAAATGTGGGGAATTTGGGCTTTTCTCACCGAGGAGCCACCTTAACCGTAGCCAAAATATGTTGGAGGCCATCGGCGATGACGACTCCCAAGGAACGTGGTGGTGCTGACCCTCATGGGTCCATGGCATCCTGTCCCACGTGCATGGGATTGCGGACTGTCCACATCTCCCTAAAATCCAGGAGCAGCTCTTTGGTTTTGCTGTGCTGGGATCACTGTGACAAGGAAAATGTCATCGGGCCCACGATGGTGGTGCCACGAGCACACGGAGGAGAAACTTGGGCTGCTTGTGCACGAGAAGGCCAGCAGGTGGCTCAGCACACGGCCCTGCAAAGCGTGGAACGAGCGATGGTGCCACCACGTGCATACCATCATCCGCGGGTCGGAAACCCCAAACTACCCCGTGCTTCTCAGTGCCCAGATCAGCTTTGCTGCCACAGCAGTGCTAAACGCTAAGTTTCGGCCTGCACGCGATTCTCTGAATTCTGTCCTCGCTACAAGTTTCTCCTTTGAGTCTCGTGCTAGACAGACAGTTAAACTCCTCCAAACACCGTTGTTGGGGTTAGGGTTAAGGTGCCTGTTGTTGTTTTGAACAGAAAGAAGTCGACAATAACAAGATAAAAAGGCTTCAATGACAAGCGTACACAAATATGGGCTGTTTACAGTTAAGTAATGCGAAGCACCGCTCCCAAACTAACAATCGGCAAAGTGCCGTTGTGGGAATAACCTGGGAAAATGAGGCCGCAAACCGAGCGCTCCCATCCCGCGCACATCCATGCGGCAATGCGGACGGACGCACGCGCGTTCAACAAGGTACCTGAGGTGACGGTCTCCATGGAGACGGCCTGAGATGCACTTCTGTCACGACCGGAGCTGCCGCGCGGGCAAACGACCTTGCAAAATGGCTGCGGTCGGGACCCTCGTGAAGTGCAGGACTTTGTGCAACGGCGCCCCCCGTGGGCTCCAAAGGCAACTCGCTGGGGACGCGGCGATTTTTTTTCCCCCGTTGTCCCTCCCACGGTGCGGTCCAAACTATCTGGAATGTTCCGCTACAACTGTCGAAGCACCAGCCTCTCACAGCTGGAGTAACTATCAGTGGGCTGTGCAGGACAACAGCAGCCTCCAAGTGCCTCCTTCACACGTGGTGGAAGAAGGGAGGGGGAGACTGAAAGACGGCTCAGCGCAGTGCCTGCAGTTTCAGCAAATGCTGCACGAGTCTGTGGTACTCAAGTGAGATGCAAGTCTTTGGACGAAGATCTCATTTCACTTTCTGGCATTCACGGGTCTCACAAAATGTATGAACCTCTTTTCTGTGGTCGGTCAACTTGTTCTGCCAGAAGGTGTACCCAAGGTATGGTGTGTGTGAGAAGCAAAAAACAGGCCTGCAAAATGCTGAAACAACCAAACATTTCCCTCTGTCCCTATCAGTGTGCAAGGTGTCATCAGCAAGAATGACAGCTTTTGTGGCTTCTTCACTTCTTCCGTTTCCTTTTGCTCGTGGTGGGTTCTGTCACAGCCTGCAGGCTGCTCGTGAGATGTTGAACTTCAGCAGTAATCCTTCCTTCACATCAGCGTAGTTCACCAGGTCTTTGTCCATCACTCAGGATCTCTCCAGTGCTTCAGAAATAAATCTTTCCACAAATCAGGAAGGCAGAAGTACGTATTACTTTTTTCTTGTTCAAACGTTTATCCACTTTGGTGTCAAACCATATAAATGTACTGAATGTGGGAAAAGTTTAAATCAGTGCTAAAATTTCATGCAAGTAAAAGAATTATTTAATATAAACTGTATAAATTGAGCTGCAGTTAAGTGCGAAAAATGTACATCCCTGGAGCCCAGATGCTGGTCTTGAGTCACAGATCAGCCTCAGCATTGCTCATCTTAACCCAGATCTCAACCAAAATGAAATGTACCCTGAAATGAGAACAGCCACACCGGGTCACGATCATCTGCGATCCACAGGCCCGTGTTTGCTGCCGGAATCTGCAATTGGCACGTGAATTTCCGAGAATTTTGAAGAGGTTTTTTAGGAACGCTTTCCACAAAATTCCTTTTGAGAAACACTCCTTTTGGGAACACTATGGAGCAATGGTGATTCATGGTTGATCTTTCAAACAGCTCAACAGTACCTTCAGGAGAGCATCAGTAACCTTGAACCTTGTGTTTGGAAGGTCACTGTGAAAAATAGGGGTTCATTTCTACTCTGGCAAGGATGAGTACAGACTGGCTGTAACATTGGCTACAAAATGACTAAAATATTTATTTGCATTTTATGCTGCACTGTTTTTGTCGGTGATATTTGAGCAAAAACAGCTTTTTATTTTGTCTTCGCTCAGTTCCGCACAGCTCTGTGAAACAGCCAATTTTTGTACCGAGTTTACTTGCTGACATCTCCTGGCGGCAAGCTGAAGTGCAGGCTATTTCCACCCCACATTTGAGAAAAACTCTTGGAAATGTCTGTATCTGTGAAAACTTTACAGGGTCTGGAGACATATCTCACAGAATTCCTTTTATTGTACACGTAGGAGAAGCAGTCTTAAAACTCAGCAGGAAGTGCCACAAAATGGTCTTAACATGAATGTGCGATGGTAACTAATTGCAATGCAATGCACATCGGCAGTTGTGGGCGCACACAAGACATCCCAGCACTTCCCCCAGTGGTAATGCATGCAGAAACAACAACACAAACCAGTCTCTCACTCTCACACACACACACACAACTACTTGCAACCAGTGCATGACAGTTTACTACCATCTTCTAAGCATAACAGCATGTTTTCTCCTGGGCCACTGTGCACCTATCTAGAGCTTAAAATCTCATCTTGGGCTGACAGTCTGCAATTGGGTCAGTTTAGAAAAAACTGTCACTTGAATTTTTAAAATAGACTATGCAAAATCAGTGAAAATAGTCTACAAAGTTGAATTTACAAGTCATTTAATGTGCTCCCTCGTGGATCTTTATATGCTGCTCTGAAGCAAAACTCTTCCCACAGTGACCACATTTATGCAGTTCCTCATCAGAATGAAGCTGCTGGTGGCTTTTTAAGCGATTGGCTCGAGAAAAACTCTTTCCACACCGACTACATTTATATGGTTTCTCACCTAAATGGGTGATCAGGTGTTGCTTTAGATGACCTCCTTGAGAAAAACACTTTCCACACTGACTACATTTATATGGTCTCTGCCCTGAATGAATAAGCTGGTGCTGTTTTAAAGTACCTCCACGGGAGAAAAGTTTTCCACACTCATTACATTTATACGGCTTCTGACCAGAATGAGTAAGATGGTGCTTTTTCAGTGTACTTTGACAGGAAAAAAACTTTCCACATTGACTACATTCATATGGTTTCTCACCAGAATGAATAAGCCGGTGCTGTTTTAAGTGACCAGATTGAGAAAAACTTTTTCCGCACAGGCTACATTTATAAGGTTTCTCACCAGAATGGATAAGCTGATGTTTCTTTAAGTGACTTCCATGCGAAAAGTCCTTCCCACATTCAGCACATTTATATGGTTTCTTACCAGAGTGGACAACCTGATGGTGTTTTAAGTGACTTCCCTGGGAAAAACACTTTCCACATTGACTACATTTATATGGTTTCTCACCAGAATGAACAAAGTGGTGGTGTTTTAAGTGGCCCGACTGAGAAAAACTCTTTCCACATTCATTACATTTATATGGTTTGTCAGCAGCATGAATAACCTGGTGCTGCTTTAAGAGACCATACTGAGAAAAACTCTTCCCACATTGAATACACTTATGTGGTTTTTCACCAGAATAAATACAATGGTGTATCTGTAATCTACATCCTCTGGAAAACATTTTTTTACCCTGAATTTGTGTACACTGTTTCCCATCTAACTGAGAAAATGTTTTTCCCCACTGATTGAATTCATACTGCTTTCCACTATAAATAAGCTGGTGTTCTTCTAACTCAGAACGTTGCTCTACCTTCACTACATCTGTCTCTGATTTATACCGATTGGACAAAGAACAAGGAACGGTGCTCAACTCATTCACCTGTAACTCCTCACACTCCTTTATGTCACTACCAGCAGCTTCGCTAACTTCCTTCTCCGTACCAGAAGGTTCAAGTAAGTGAGATTGTTGCTCCACCTTCACTTCTCCTGGCTCTGGTTTGGATAGCAGAGCAGCAGAAGAGTTTAACTGCTGCGATGGAGGGCAGAGCTCCTCAGCGTCACCGCACAGCTGCAGGTTGCCATCGTCGTCCATTATTTTGACCATCACGGTCTCCGTTTTAATGCGGTCGGCGTCCACACGCAGACCCGGGTCCACCTCCTGGGCACACCGTGCAGGGTGGGAAACGTCCTCATCCTCGGGCTCAGTTTTTACACGCAAAGCCATGGCCGCCGACCCCTCGGAGCAAGCGGTCTCCGTGCGCCCGAAGCAGTCCGGTTCGGATGGGAGGCTGCGGAGCGCCAGCGAAGCCTCTTCGGCTCCTGCTTCTGCCATGAGGATCCTCTCCATTCTTCTCTGTGTTACGCTGGCCAGAGAGACCCTGCTCCCCTCCTGGAGGACAGACGAGGGAGACGGGTCAGCACCAGAATCACAAAGCAGTCCAGTCGTTCCATGGAAATCCCTGTCACACAGAATGAAACATCTGGGCTTAACAACAAGCTGAAAAGGCGAGGAAAGGCAGCGGCGCGAAGCGCATCATTCGCACAACTGGGGCTGCAGACATGCCCACGTAACACCGCGACGGGTAACACTGGCTCATAACACAGAGCGAAAAGACAACCTACCTGCAGGAATGCAGCGGTACTGCAGTAAAACGCGGTAAAAGTGAGCCATAACATAGAGCAGTGACAGAGACGAGCAGGGCGCTCTGCGGCAACTCACAACATCCGGCGGAAGTACAGACGTCCTCCTCACTGTCCGCCACAGCGTCGCCTGGCGCCCCCGAACTTTGGCAGCGCTGCGGGTTCAGCCCCATCCTTCGTCGCGCATCTCCTCCCAAACGACATAGCAAGTCCCGCTGTTTATTCAGGAGATCTTCATGTGGTTGCGGGCATCGCTCTGAAACGCCGCTTCGCCATACTGTTAACTTCCGTTTCCGGTGGAGGAGCAACGACGGCGGTCGCCAGGTGTCGCTGTGGCGGACAGTGAGGAGGCCGTCTGTACTTCCGCCGGAAGTCGTGGCTTCACAGCGTCGCTGTGTCGCCTGCAGGTGAGCCCGAGTCACTTTCTGTCATTACTTTATATTTTGGGCAACTTTTTTCCGTGGCACCGCTGTGTTTCCTACAACTGAGCTGTCTTTTGTCTCTGGCTCACTGCTGTATGTTATGGGCCAGTTTTGCCGTGTTTTATCGCAGTGTTTTTACCTGCAGGTGGGTGGTCTTCGTTATTTCTCAGTTATTTCTGTTGTTAATTTTATTGTGCGCAAACGCTGCATGAAATTAAACATGTTTGAAGGCGTTACTAAAGAGAACATAGTAAACGACTGGCAGCCCAAGCTTTAACGTTTACATTTACTCATTTAACACGTTTAAACTAACGCCTTGACATTTAACAGCACATGACTTCTCAGTAACACCATATGAATGTGTTTTTGTCCTTGGTTCCCATCAGTAATGATGCCAAACTGTCACAGGTTGTCACAGTAAGATGATGACACAGTAAACGATCCGTCGACAGGTCCTTTTCACTCCGCTCCTTCCTAATATTGCCAATAAAATATCTTCATGACACAGTTTAGCTAATTGCTAAAATGCTTTGCTCAACAAGAAAATATGTGTTATGAACCTCAGATATTCTTTTTGAATTAAACTTCACTTTTATGTTAAAGAGATTGTTCCAACCTGGTGGTAACTGCTCTCCGTCATCTGTCCTCCAGTGTGCATTAATCTCGGAGCAGAGGAGGTACACATGGGAAGCAGAGGAAGGGAACGCTCATAGGAGGGGAGCAGGGTCTCTCTGGCCAGCGTAACGCAGAGAAGAATGGAGAGGATCCTGATGGCAGAAGCAGAAGCTGAAGAGGCTTCACTCACGCTCTGTAGCCTCCCATCTTAACCAGACTGCTTCGGGCGCACGGAGACCGCTTGCTCTGAGGGGTCGGCAGCCATGGATTTGCATGTGAAAACTGAGCCCAAGGATGAGGACATTTCCTTCCCTGCACGGTGTGCCCAGGAGGTGGACTCAAGCCTCTGTGTGGACACCGACCGTTTTAAAACAGAGACCATGATGGTCAAAATAATGGACGACGATGGCAACCTGCAGCTGTGCATTGACGCTGAGGAGCTCTGCCCTCCATTGCAGCAGTTAAACTCTTCTGCTGCTCTGCTATCCAAACAGTGCAAATCAGAGCCAGGAGAAGTGAAGGTGGAGCAACATTTTCAATTACTTGAATCTTCTGGTACGGAGAAGGAAGTTAATGAAGCTGCTAATAGTGACATAAAGGAGGAGTGTGAGGAGTTACAGGTGAATGAATCAAGCACTTTTCTAGTTTTTTATCCAACCAGTGTAAATCAGAGACAAATGTAGTAAAGGTACAGCAACATTTTGGTTTAGAAGGATCATCCAGTATGGAAAGAGAAAATTATGAAGCTGCAGGTGATGTTTTGAAGCTCGAGACCAGTTTTTTTCAAAGTTGTTGTTCAAGATACCAGCTTGGTCAAAGAGAAAGTCAGTATAAACATAATCTCAGTGAAAAGAGTTGTTTTCCACTAAATAATTCAAAACAGAAGTTATTTGTCCTAGTGTGAAACCCTATAAATGTAGAGAATGCGGAAAGAGTTTTTTGCATGGGGGCAACTTAATCCAGCATAAGCGTGTTCACTCTGGTGAAAAACCCTATAAAAGCAGGGAATGTGGACAGAGTTTTTCTCATGCGGGTAACTTAAACCAGCATCAGCGTGTTCAATCTGGTGAGAAGCTGCACAACTGTAGCCTCTGTGGTGAGAGTTTATCTCAGTCTAGACAGCTAAAAGTCCACGAGCGTGTTCATTCTGGTGAGATTCGATAAAAATGTAGTGAATGTGGGAAAAGTTTTTCTCGTGCCAGTTTAAAACAGCATCACCTTATTCATACTGGAGAGAAACCATTTAAATGCAGTGAGTGTGGGAAATGCTTTGCTCTAAAGCAGTATTTAAAAATCCACAAGAAAACGCACTGAACAGTGTAATGTACAGTTCACCTGTACTTGACTGGACCTCAACTGACTGGATACTGTAATGACCGTACGGTCCAGTACATCACAGTTACTTTTTGAACTGTATTTCCAGATTAAGAGAAAGGAAAATTTACAGTACCCAACCAGAACACTTGGTTTCAATATTTAAAGTGATTATTTTAAAAATTGTAGCTATAGATTTTGTAAGGAAGTGGCATAAATCCTATGGCATCTTCTAACATGGCAACGTGGCTATTATTAATTTTTATGAGTCATTACTTGATAAGCAAAATGAATCTCAAGTCGTTTAAAAAAGTTGAAATGTTATGTCATTTTAAATTAAAAAAAACTGTGAATATTTAACATTTTATAGAAATGCAGAACTGAAAGGAATTGCTAATCTTTGCACCTGCCTGCTCCCTGTCATTAAGATCCTATGTCATTTTTCTCCATATTCATAAAAACATGACAACAGTTGTGTGCAAGAAAAAACTATTTGGTAATATTTTATTAAATGCAGAACTGGTAAAGAACTGTCAAGTGCTTTGCTTGGGGCTATTCTGTGTTATACTTCCCCCTGTGTGCATCAGATTTGTCTGCTATCCTGGGCACGTGACTTTTGTGGTGTTTTCATAAGCCATCATTTTCTCCATCATGTCCTCCAAGGTTTCATCTAAGTCATCAGGAGCTGCAAAAAACCCCCGTGAAAGGAAAGGCAAGGTGATACTGTCCATTGAGAAGAAACTGGAACTGATTGAGAAGCTGGAGAATGGATATTCTGTGGCGAAGGTCTGTGAAGAATACGGCGTTAAAAAACAGACCGTCAGCGATATCCGGAAGCAGAAGGAGCAGTTATTAGACTATAAGGCAAAGATTTCTGATGAAGCTGGCGCTGGCAACATCAGGAAGTATTTGAGGATGCCAAAGGATGAGGCTCTAGAGGAGGCAGTTTGGAAATGGTTCTCGCAGATGCGGTCAATGGGGGCTACAGTTAGGACCATGGAGATCAAGGAGGCCGCAAGACGTTTTGCCGAGAAGATGGGCCACTCTGTCCAAGCTTCCGATGGGTGGGTATGGAGGTTCTGTAAGCGCCATGGGATTTCGTCAAAGAGGATTTCCAGCGAATCATTTAATACAGATGAAAAGACTGGGGAATCTTTCAGGAAATTCCTGCATGATCTCGTGGTGTCAGAAGGACTGTCTGCTGCTCAAGTGTACAATGCAGGTGAAACTGAGTTCTTTTGGTGCACGTTTCCCAAAAACACGCATGTTATGAAATTGGAAAATTCAGTTCCTGGCACTAAAAAATCAAAGCAGCGGATGTCAGCTCTGCTGTGTGCCAATGCAAGCGGCACACATCGTCTGACAAGTGCTGTCGTGGGGAAGCCTCTTAGGCACAGGGTGCTCAGTGACATGATGGACAGTTTGCCAGTTCATTACTACAGCTCCCAAAATGGCTGGTTCACCGGTGCAATTTTCGCTGACTGGTTCCATCATCACTGCGTGAAGGAGATTAGGGAATTTCAGCACAGTGTCCTCAAGCTCAAAGAAGATGAGATCAAGGCTATGTTGATTCTGGATAATTCTCCAGCTCATCCTGCAGCTTCTCAACTAGTTAGCACATGTGGTCGGGTAAAAACTGTTTTTCTACCTGGAAATGTGACGCTACTCATTCAACCCATGGATCAAGGCATTGTTTTGGCTACAAAGAGGCTGTACCGTCACTGCTTCCTGGAGGAAGTGCTAGAGGGAATAGACAATGAGATGGATACCGATAATGACACCAGGGCAGAAAAGATTGTCAGGAATATCAGACGATACAACATACGATCAGTTCTTAACAACTGGGCCTCTGCCTTTAAAAACGTAAAGCGAAGCATCCTGGAAAATGCCTGGAGGAAACTGATATCCAACTACAATATCCAAAACGAGTTTGATTTTGCAGGCATTGAGGCAGCTGACTTCCATCGAAACTTCCTCCGTGCTGGCGAGACTGCGTGTACGCTTGAGGATATCGCTGAGTGGCTTGAATCTGATGAGAGAGGCCCTGGGTGTCAAGTCTATCAAGAAAAGGAAGTTGCAGCTTCTGTTGCTCAGAAAGACAGTGATGGTGATGATAATGAAGACTTCACGATACTTAAGCCCCACCTCTCAGAAGCCTGTGAATGGACTGATATGCTGCTGCACTTCATTGAGACTGAGAATGATCCTGACCTGATGGTTCATTATGATAACTTCCGGGATTTCCGGAATAAGCTCATGGAGAAGCAATGTGGCAAAACAAAACAGCAGACCCTCAATTCATTGTTTGATCCAAGAAGACGGAATGAAGACAGTGACGTAGATGCTCCAGGACCATCAGATGTCATGGCTTCAGAGTCTGGTGAGGACAGTTAGAGACCTACCCAGGACGTCACCCCACAGCATTCCTCAGTGAGGTGTTGTTACTCTTTAACTTCCTTCTTCAGTCTGCCAGAACAGTCTTAAGCCCCGTAAAACACTCACCACAGGATTTAAGTGAAGTGTTTTTACTGTGCAAATTCACTGTATGCACCTCGCTCAAGGGTACAGTGGCAGGAAGTGAGCTTTAAACATGGGACCTCGGAGCTGTTTCAGCATTATCGGTCACTGAGTACTCTTATCTTTCAGTTTTGACCTTTCTCTATGGTGCTGCAGTGACACTTTTACACAGCTGTGTATCTTATGTGGCAGCAAAAGGGCCTCAGATTAAGAACATAACTGGCAAGAAAAGTTCTGTAAACAGTTAAATACAAATTGGCTGTAGTTTGCCATTCATTCTGTTTTCACCGGCAGTGAAGGTAAAGCATAGACAGCATACCAGTCTGTGCAGTTGTTTTATTAATTTGGAGCAGCGTTAGAATTAAGTGCACTGTGCTTAAAAATGTCACTTTATGACCTCCTGTTCAGTGGTGTTGTGCTGTTTGACGGGTAGATCTCTGCTGCTTGTGTGCCACAGGAGAAAGAAAGAGTGTAATGGAGAAAGGTGGGGTGAGAACATATTAAGAAGTGTTTTGCCTTAAATACTGACTGTGTCTCAGCTGTGCCTGAGGACACAACACAACTGGCGACAGGAACGTGACCGCGTTCACACCAACAAGCAACATTCTTCAACATACGGTCAGTTTCCCCTTAATTCATCCATAGTCAAAAATTCTATTAACTTCAAAGTTTACAAATAATTTCACTGAAACTGAAAACAAACTTTCTCAGTGCTAGTTAGCTCCCAGAAGCGTGTGCAGCATTCCTCATGCTAAGGTGGGGGGCAGAAACACAGGTTGCTGTAGCTTATGTCAATAATTCAATTTTAGGTACCACTTTCCATTCGGAAAGCCATCGTTCTTTCTGCAAGAAACAAAGCATCTCGGGGACGTCACTGAGGGTGCGGTTTGACAGAATGAACAAAGTGAGGGACAGGCGCCCAAGGTCTTAAGAGAACGAACACCCTGGCATCATTTCAGGTTTTTAAACTGAGTAAAACTCTTTCCATATTGATTTTGTAATCGCATGATTTCATTAAAATCTCAGAAGCACAAAGAATTTAAACTCAAATGTAGTTTTTCTTGTACAACATTTTTCCCCCCACAACAGACATTTTGAGGTTTTTCACGCTTTATTACAGCTGTATCTCACCCTGGGTTCAACAGTCACTTTGTACAGTTCATATGAAAGAAATTTTCAGTAGTTCACATGTTCTGTCACCAATGTTAAATTCCACACTGACCATATTTATGTTTTATCACCAGAATGAGTAAGCTGGTGGTGTTTTAAGCGGTTAGATCGAGAAAAACTCTTTCCGCATTGACTACATTTATACGGTTTCTCGCCCGTGTGAATACGCTGGTGCTGCTTTAAAGTACCTCTTTGGGAAAAAGTCTTTAAACATTCTGAACATTTATATGGCTTCTCACCAGAATGAAAAAAAAGGTGGCGTTTTAAGTTATTTCCAGTTGAAAAACTTTTTCCACACTGAGTACATTTATATGGCTTCTCACCAGAGTGAACTAACTGGTGTTTTTTCAAGTCGCCTCCACGGGAAAAACTTTTTCCACATTCACCACATTTATAAGGTTTCTCGCCCGAATGAATACGCTGGTGCTTTTTGAGGTTGCTTCCAGTTAAAAAACTCTTTCCACATTCACCACAATTAAATGGCTTCTCACCAGAATGAGCAAGCCGGTGCTGTTTTAAGTCATCTCCACGGGAAAAACTCTTCCCGCATTCACTACATTTATATGGTTTCTCACCAGAGTGATTAAGCTGGTGCTTCTTTAAGCTACAATTATGGGAAAAACTCTTCCCACATTCATTACATTTAAATGGCTTCATACCAGAATGCACACGGTGGTGGACTTTCAAAGTTCCTCTCTGGGAAAAACACTTTCCACATTCGCTGCATTTGTATGGTTTTTCACTAGAATGAATAATCTGATGCTTTTCTGATTTCTCAGACTGAGAAAAAGGTTTTCCACGCTGATTGAATTCATACTTCTTTCCACTATGAATAAGCTGATGTTGTATTAACTGACAAGCCCGGGAAAAACTTGCTCCATGCTGCATACAGCAACATCTGACATCTCCTTCTGCAGCACAGAAACTGTCCTTCAGCTCTGCAGAATTCCTCTGTAAAAGATCATCTTCGTGTTCATTAACAGCTGTCTCTGTACCTGATGATCCTTCCAACTCAGAACGTTGCTCTACCTTCACTACATCTGTCTCTGATTTACACTGTTTGGATAAAAAACAAGGAAAAGTGCTCAGTTCATTCACCTGTAGCTCCTCACACTCCTCCTTTATGTCACTACCAGCACCTTCGCTAACTTCCTTCTCCGTACCAGAAGGTTCAAGTAAGTGAGATTGTTGCTCCACCTTCACTTCTCCTGGCTCTGATTTGCACTGTTTGGATAGCAGAGCAGCAGAAGAGTTTAACTGCTGCGATGGAGGGCAGAGCTCCTCAGCGTCACCGCACAGCTGCAGGTTGCCATCGTCGTCCATTATTTTGACCATCACGGTCTCCGTTTTAATGCGGTCGGCGTCCACACGCAGACCCGGGTCCACCTCCTGGGCACACCGTGCAGGGTGGGAAACGTCCTCATCCTCGGGCTCAGTTTTTACACGCAAAGCCATGGCCGCCGACCCCTCGGAGCAAGCGGTCTCCGTGCGCCCGAAGCAGTCCGGTTCGGATGGGAGGCTGCGGAGCGCCAGCGAAGCCTCTTCGGCTCCTGCTTCTGCCACGAGGATCCTCTCCATTCTTCTCTGTGTTACGCTGGCCGGAGAGACCCTGCTCCCCTCCTGGACGACAGACGAGGGAGACGGGTCAGCACCAGAATCACAAAGCAGTCCGCAGAATGAAACATCTGGGCTTAAAAACAACCGGAAAAGCAGACGCAGTCCTATGTTTTGCTGATGGCCAAAAGCACAAAGTAAAATAAATCCAAATGGTTTTACACTCACAGACTATCAGACTGAATACTGAGAAATGTTACAGAAAGTGTCCATTTCTAATAAACATGAAAGGGTGCATGTAAATATTTTGGCGGCTCACCTGCAGGAAACACCGCGGAACTGCGATACAACTGGCCCATAACATAGAGCAGTCACAAAGGAAGGAGACAAGCCTCACGTGTAGGAAACACTGCGGTGGTTGTTGTTGGTGCTGAGTGCCGTCGAACGCGGTAAAACCGGGCAATAAAACATACAGTAGAGACGGGAAAAGACGCGAGCTCACCCGTCGGAAACACAGCGGCGCTCTTCTGCGCACCACTTCCGGCGGAAGTACAAAAGTTGTGCTTGCGTTCGCCACAGCGACACCTGGCGGCGGCCGCTGTTGGTCCTCCAGCAGAAGCGGCCGCGAGTAGAATTTGTTGGAAATTAAATCAGAAGCTACGTGACGTCTAAATGTTTTTCTTAAGAATAACTTGGATATAAAATGACCATCTTGAAGAAATATTTCAGTTAACTGCAGAGGGCTATAAACTGTGATTTATTGGTTTGGTTGTGAGAGCACGGCGGTCGCATCCCTCTGCAAAAATGCAGGTTTTATGAGCTTTTTCGAGGGTCATTCCGTTTGACATAAATCCTCAGGGAGCCTGGGCTTTTGTGATTTCAGACTGGAGGCTTTCCTTACATGTAGTTCTGTGGGAGACTGCCTCGGATGTGAAGACGATGCTGATGCTGGGGGAATCGGGCCCAGCGCTCCCTAAATCCGGCATGGTCTCCTGGACTCTTTGTCATTATGGCGGCAAAAGCATGAGCGTGGGTGGCAGAATCCCAACTATGCAGCATGTGCAGAGAAGGGGATGGGGTAGCGCTCTCAATCTTTGAGGAGAAATGAGTTTAATTTGAAAAAAGGGTGGCTGCGGTGAGGACGGTGGAGAATGAAGACATAAAGCAGAGCTCCATCACGCAGTTTTCTAACACAGGAGGGTGCAGCCAGGAAGGGACCAGGAAAGACTGTTCTTCTTCCCAAGGACCAGCAACTCCCACAAGAGGCTAGCTGGCCCCAAGCCTCTCTTTCACACACCACTGGGAAGCGTGACCGCAGCATCTATGTACTTAGTTAAACAGTTATTATGAGCGATATTTGCCTGTTATCGGTGTGCTCAGTCAGATGTATTTTTATTCTCTTTTTAATCTTTCTCCAATTTTTTTCTGGTCTTATTGTCTTGTTTCCTGCGACCTTTGTCTACTTTTCAGCGAGCTGTCTGCCAAACAGTTATGCCCAAGACGCTATGTAAATGTCTCTCTTTATGTGATGTGATGGGGCTTTGGCACAGTGCGTTCGTGTTTTGTTCAAATTTAAGTGTTTATTGCCTCGCAACATGTAGGCTGGGGACGTGACCTTCCGTGGCTCTCGTGTGTTAGGTGGAAAGTGTGCGATTGTATGTGCGTGACAGCAGACGGGGGATAGCTGTGAGCACACGCGCATCTGTGCTTGGCTGTGCGTCGGTAAGAGTGGCTCTGGAGCCAAGGTGTGGGGTGAGCGAGCGGTCAGGTCCAGGGCATCGCTTCTCCCTGGGAGCCTCAGTAACAGGACACGGGGAGGGGGTAGAGCTGCCCAGAGATAGAAACAGATGCACAATGATGGCAGCGGCCAAACACGATCGAGGGAGGGGCTTTCGAACGGTTCTGACTGGGGGGGGGGCACCTATGGCACTGTTGTCTTTCACCTTTGTGAGCACCATGGGCCTGCACACACCTTTTCCTGTAGGTCACTTCAGACAAAAGCATTAGCTAAACAAGAAGAACGAGAAGAAGCCGAATGATCATGCAAGTGAGCTTGGACCTCATATACAAACAATTGAGCGGGTTTATTCAGTTTTAGGTCTTTTTTATTAATATGTGTTGATACAGAGTTGGTAGAAACCTGCGTTCATACTCACGATTAGATAAAACTATTCCCTTTGGCCCAAACAGCTGTTGTACAACAGGAAAAAAAGATAAAAAACAGGAAGTAGACTTGAATAAATCCTCGGTAAACCAATCGTGAGTGTATAAAATTGCAGGGCTAAATGGTTAGAACATCGAAACATAAATGGCACAAAATCCGTTTTCGCACTGCCGACCCGCGCAGCCGCTGCCCTCCTCACCTGCCGAAAGAGCGGGAAGGGCCACGCGACCGAGCACGACTGGTTAGACGTCTCCTGCGCCGCTTGTTCTTCGGTGAATCGGCCCTGTGGCACATCTGCTACAGCTGCCGACAATTTGGCTCACTTTGCTCTTTTGAAAAAGTGGACGTGGGCTACCTGGGTGGCCATCTGTGTGTGTTTGGGTGTGGCATCAGGTGACTCCAACACACCGCTGCGTGTTGGCACGACAGAGCCAGATCAAGGGGCGTTTTTTCGATGTCTGCGGCTGCGCAAATGCAGCCGTCCGCGCACACTTACGTGTCTGCGGACAGCTGCATTTGCGCAGGCACAGACGGTTGTGTGCGTCTGTGGCGCCTCAGGTGGGGAGCAAACAACACACCGAAGAGAGAAGCACCAGGAAGACGGGTCTCATCTGTGAGACTTAAAGAGGTCTCTGGCACACAAGTTGTAAGGGTACCCTGTGCTCTCAGTCTGCACTGCCCTCACAGACTGTACCATTACCATGGTACCACCTTCAGCAACTACGGTATTACCATGGTACCGCCCTCGCAGTGTGTGATCTCAGGGCACCCAACAGGTCACGTTTGGTTCGTTCGCTTAGTTGCAACTGTTTTTCCAACGTAAAACACCTCTCTTCACTGTCTTTTGGCTAACGTACACAAAAAAGATATTTAAAAAAAGGCTACAAAAAGGTTTAACATAAAAGTTGTGCATAAATAACTTAATAGGAAATAAATAACCAGCCTGATAATTTCAGAGTATAAAAGCAAACGCGCACATTTTTCTACACAGACAGTTCTAGAGTTCAGCTTTTTTATTTCCCAGACAAAGAGCTTTATTCATGCAGGTGACGTTTCACCCGGACCCACGTGTGGTGCCCACGCCAGCGGTCACGGTAGCGGTCCTTTCAGCACAGGTCCAGTCTGGTCCAGTGCTTAACACTAATGTTGACATGGGCAGTTTAAGATGAGAGGATGGAAGCGTCTGAACCAAGAAAAAACCCCCGTGCCTTTCAGAGCCACGCTCCCCACAAGCCGGAGCTGCCGAGGACCACAATGCACTGCGGTCATTGACGCCCCCGAGTGGGTCAGTGTACCTGACCCCCCACAACAGCCACATACTGCTGAGCACTTCCTGTCTGGGAAAGTCAAAGATCAAACGTGAACAACATGTAATAGATTACATTACATAAAAATTGTGCCAGGAACGTTTTTTCTTGTCGACATTTTAATTTTCGTTAAAACTGTTTTTACTGTATCGTATGCAAAAAAGTCCCTTCTTCCCACTGCGCCTTTCATTCTGTACCCTTGAAACCGACGAGGACAGCGCGTGTGCCGCTGAGGCGGCAAAATACAACACATTTTTATTCTTTTTGTTGTGATACAAGAAAGCTGACTTCACATTTTTCCGTTAAGTCGTCTGTTAACTCGCTTCAGTCTATTTACAGAGTGCGTAGCAGCGCTGCGTGTCGCCATGGTCTCAATGCTGATGTGGGTCTCCACACACCTGTCAGGGGAAAGTCGAGGTGATGAGTAGGCAGGATCTCTGGCTTTTCCTCAGTGGGCTCATGTCCATTTCCACCTCCTGGCTTGTGACAGCGGGTACAGTAATGCCCTTGACCGCTGACCTATGGTCCAAGTCCCTCCTTTGTCCTCAGGAGAAACCACCCACTGTTCTCCTTACTCCGGGTTTCCTTGTTCAGGACAGGGATCTGAAGAGCTGGCAGCCGCTGGCACCATGAGGACAACCCCCAATTCCAGTTGCATTTATCTATGTGTGTCCTTTTGTTGCTTTTCAGCCTGCATCCAGTACAGCAGTCAAGTGTGCCCCCCCGTGTTTACCTATGTGCACCTGCACGCACAAGGAAAACTGTGAGTTTTATTTTTCCCCTTGTAGGTTCTTTTTGGCAATATTTTAGAGCTTTCCGGAATTCAGCGGCAAAAAAGTTTACTTCCACATGTGGATGCACGCAGGCAGTCAGTCAGCTGCTGGAGGCTGCAGGATTAGGCAAGAGGAAAGAGAAGGAGTGATGGATGATGAGAAGGAGCTGGTTAAGCCAGGTCTGGGAGCCATGAGGGTGGTGAAGAGCCACTTGGGAAGGGTGATGTTCCGTCAAGATATGATCGGACCGTGCTTTGCTTCAACCGACTTTCTGGGTTTCAGTTTTGAGTTGAGCGAACCCACGGTGAAGGTTATCGTCTTGCTTTGTGGGAGCATCAGACTTATTTTTGAGCAATACCCTGTCTGGACTGTGCTGATGGGGTGAATTCATGTTCTGAAATGTGCATCTACCATTGATGGTGTCAGTGAGGCCATCAGGTGGGATGTCTGAGGTGAGATGATGGGGTCTGGGATGGTGCTGGCAAGTCAGCAAGCAGCGACTCGGGCCACCTGCCCTTCCAGACCCTTGAGCAGCCTTGCACCAGAGGACAGCTGGGATGACCTGCTGTTTGAAGGGCAGAAGAACTCTGGAGAGGTGAGTGTGAGGAGCATGCTGTTCCCCATAGTGGCTCTGCTTGCTCCATCGAGACAAGCCGGTAGCAGGACATCGAGGCAAGCGTGGAGAAACGAGAAGGAGACGGAGATGTGCCTCGTCCTCTTCCGAGGTTGTCGGTGTCCTCAAATCTTCATCTATGTTCTCCTCCTCGGCGGCACGCTCACCACCGTCCTAGTCACAGACTGGTCACGAGCTGCATCTGCCCATCGCCTTCGCGGTGAGCCGGTTCCAGCCCCACCGGTGGTAGGTAGCCTTCCCCGCTGGGTCTCCGAGGGGGTCCTTGGTAGAAGGTCTGCATGGGGGCACCTCGTGAGCCCAGTGCGGGACGGCCTGAGCTATAATAGAGCTCCTCGGGTGGCTGGGCAGACCGTGGAGCCACCTCCAGTGGCTCGGGGCTGCTGTCAGGGTAGGGCGAGTCCCGCAGGTTGGTGCCACCTGTGTAAAGCGAGTCCCGGGCAGGTGAGCGGGTTCCGCCCCCGTCAGCCTCCAGGCTCTCCGTCAGGTCGGCAGTGTAACTCTCGGACTCCTCGGGATCGCTCTGGTACAGCACAGACTGGGCACGCTGCAGCAGCAGGGGCTCCTCTAGAGCCTTGTACAGCCTCTCCACGTCCCGTGAGGGGCGGGGCTCCTGCTCATCTACCCCTCCTGGCTCAGTGCCCCCCACCATGTGGCCCTGGGGTCGTGCCAGGCTGCCACACCTCTCCAGGCCTCCTCCCCCTCCTCCTCCTCCGCCGCTGCCACCCCTCAGATTGTTGTGGACCAGCTCAGAGATGATCATCTTCTCAAAAGCCGCCGCATCGGAGAGGTTGCGCCGCACTCCTGTCCCGGCAATGTTCTCTGCCCCTCGCGGGTTCAGCAAGGGAGGCGGGCTCTCCACACTGCCAACCCCGCCTCCCAGGAAGTCGCAGGCCCCGCCTCCTGCAGCGTTAGCACCCACGCTGCGCAGGGAGTAGCTGTTGTTGAAGTTTCCATTCAGCGGCAGACTCTCCATGCCACTGGTATCTCTGGATTTTGGCAGGGTTCCCTCTGGAGGAGAAGAAAGGTCAGTTTTTACCTCGAAGCACAGATGCTGCGCAGAGGGACAATGTGCAGAGTCACCACGTTACTTAACTGAATATGGAAACTAGACTTGAGTAGGAAGTATGAATTAAAATGTAACTGCGGATTAAATGGAGAAGAAAGTATACAAGCCTGGCCATACTTGGGTCCCTGAAGGTTGCTGGAGGAGCAGGAAAGGGCCGCCACGAGGAGAGGAGAAACCACACATGAGAAAAGGTGGCACAGCGTATAACACATACGCGCAAACAGAGGAGTAAAAGTTGCCTAAATGCACACGATCACACGAAGAAGGAGTGTAACACCTACAAAAAGATGGGTCAAGCACAGAGGACAGAGCTGCTAGGCCATACAAAACCCAAATGGTGGCTTTGCTGAAGCAAAAGAAAAAGCTGTTGGAGAGACCATTTGAAGATGAAATTTGACTCACAGTCAACAGGCTCTCCACACTGAGGAGCTGTGCCCTAACTTCACTTCAAGACATCTCCCTCAGCCCAAGCAAGAGACTGTCTCACATCTGCTCCATCAACCCACATCATCAACACCTTCTCCAACCCATATCATGGGCTGCTGAGCAGAGCCGTACTGTGTCGTGCATTGTGTGCTGACTGGTGACTGACCGGTGGAATTGAAGACACCAGGTGAGGGGGGATTGAAGCTCTCGGCCAGTAGGGTGTTGTAGGGAGAGGTACCCGAGCGTGTCTGCAGCACAGGATTGGCCAGAAGGTGGTTCCCCATAGTTGCTGAGAAGTTTAAAGGTAAACACAGGACTAACACATCACTTCATATAAACACATAAACATATTAAAAGGTGATCCAGCGAGACCCTCAAATCACACACAGGCGCCTCTCTGAACAGAAGTGCGATGCAGTGGGGGTGGAAAGCGAGGCGCCAGGCACAGACATCTGTTAGTCCTGCAGTTTTCTACATTCTCTTCCACCTGTTAGAGCAATGGCCCATGTCAGATCTCCAAACAAAGTGAACCCCTCATCTCGCACTCACACTCACTCTCACACACACACACACACACACACACACACACCGCTTGCTGGCAAGGGGATGAGGATGAGGAAGAGGCAGTGCAATACAAGCTCACCACGGTTGAGGGAGGGGGTGCTGTTGATGTCGCCAGCCATGAAGGACGACTCTGTCTGCTTGCGCACTGTGTCATTCCACATTCGGCGTATGCGACTCTGTAGGTGGACGGCAGGGCGGTCAGGTGCAGCAGGTGACATCGGGGCAGATGTCACACAAACACAGATAGAGAGAGAGCAGCGAAAGGTGAAACACGGCAAAGGGAGAGGGGGAAGTGGGGTGTCTCTCTCTGGAAATTCCTACCAGAAGCTCCTGGTATGTGGGTTCTCATATTTTGCTCCGATTTTAGAACCGGGTTCAGCGTAAGTGCACGTGTGGGTGGGTTTACCTGTCTGTGTGCGGAGGTGTGGCGTGCCTGGCTGCCGCTGTAGTAGCGGTTATTCGTCCGCAGTGCTGAGGTCTTCAGGGAGCCATGGGAGCTGCTGGTGGAAGAGCGGCTGCAGCAGTAAGAATGGCGTAAACACTTGCTGTACTCCTTGTGGACCTGCAGGAGAAAGACACACACACACACACACACACGCTGTCACCATATTCCTGTGTGCACCTGAGGAACACACGCACACACACACACGCACGCACGCACGCAACCTTCTTCTGCAGCGCGCAGTGGAAGATGAAGATGAACATTCCCTGGAAGGCGTTGAAGGTGGTGAAGAGGTAGGCCATGATCACGGTGTTCTCGTTGATGAAGAGGAGACCAAACGCCCATGTGAGCCCCAGGAGGAAGAGCAGGGCAACAGCACCCAGAGCCCAGGACCTGCACGGTTACGGAGGACCACGGCCAGACAAGGAGATAAACTCACAGTCATCTTACAAACACCTTCATGTTCCTGCTGACACAGCACGTACTCTCCTCCAGGTACATGTAATTACAAACACTCACTTAATGTTGTCATGGCGGCTTGAGTCTGGCTTGAGGGCGGAGGAGCTGCGAACCATCTTGTGCAGCGTAATCATGAGGAACACCAGGTTCAGCTGAGGACCACAAGTTGGACGTGAGTTTAGTTCCTGAGCTGTTACAGTTGATGGCAGAATCCTGCACCCATTAGGACATGCAATTTTGTTTGTGTGTGTGTGTGCAGTACGTGCTTTACACAACCTGGCTCCTCGTGTCAAGAACAGTCTGAAGATACAGACATTTTCACGTTTGCTTGTTCATTTTTAATTGCTTTCTCCTTATCGATGCACCTCTTTTTACAGACAACTGTGGGACCGTCGTAATTCAATGCACTCCTACAGTGTTTACAGCTCGTGTCTAGTGTTCCTGAGCATCTGTGATCAACAAGAAAGGAGTCTGCTCATGATTTTGGGATCAAGAGATCAACTGTGAGCAGTAAATGGGAGTTTCTGAAGACTCCATGTTTGTTCTCAGCCGGTGTCACAATTCTCTTCCGTTGATAATTGATAGAAATAAAATGTAAAAATCTTTCAAAGTATTTTAACTATTATATCTGCATCCAAGAGTTATTTGTAATCTAACCAGCCAATGAATTGAAAGGCTTCTGCATTGTTAAGCCATTATTGTGACTCAGTGAGTTTGGAGTTACAAACAAATTGACTCCCGGTTGAGTTTGTAAGCCGAGGAGCCTGAATTGTACGCAGGTTCACAGCAAGTGTGCGTGCTGACAGAGGGAGAGCACGGCTGACCATGATGACGAAAGACACGGGTCCGATGAAGCTCCAGATGAAGTAGTTGTCGACCCGCAGCCAACACCTGGCAACAAAAAGGCCCGCTTTATCACTACACACCCAGGCACACACACTGCTCACAGAGCACCGCACACTCACACACACTCAGCAGAAGGAGTCACACGTACGCCTTCTTGGTGCCGTAGCTGCGGTAGTCGATGGCAGCCGAGATGCCCACAACGAGCGCTGGGAAGCAGTACCCGCACAGGTAGTAGTACTTCTTGCGGGAGTATTCGCTCTCAAAGACCTCCACCAGCATGAGGTAGAGCTGCACACCCTCCAGGCACATCCAGGAGAACGCCGCCAGGAAGAAGAAGTGGAGCAGCCCCGCGAAGATGGGGCAGGCAATCTGTGCGAACACCAGGAGGCAACCGATGACAGTGCAGGAGGAACCACGATGAAGCTCGGCTTTGGCCCGAGGTGCAACGTGCCGAGCTTGTGCGCTCTTGGGATCGGCATCGTACTCACGTGATACTGCGTCTTGTCGATGCCGATGAGGAAGAGCAGCTCCGCGATGAAGAGACTGATGCAAAGGTTCTTGTGGATGGTGTTTCGGTCGGTCTGCAGGCCCCGCAGGCAGCAGAAGGTGGAGATGCAGATAGCCAGACACACCAAGGAGATGACGATGCCCACCCAGGTTATCACGAAGAGGATGAGCTCGTGCATGCGGCCCGGGTACTGTGGGGAGTTTGGGGTAACAGCAGCAGGGACAGCAGCGTTAGCGCGAGCAGCGTACGTGAGCAGCGCGTTCCCAGCTTAAGCGCAAGGCTCAGTCAGCAAACGCGCAGTAATACAGAAATCTCCATTTGTTTGGCAGGTTCGCTAAAAACCTTAAAAACTAACCGAAAATCCGCATTAAACCAAATAAAACCGTGACAAAAGAAATCTAAAACTAATTCACCCTGGCAGAATAAAAATACGTTTTCTTCAGTGCAGAATGTGGACAGGTTCGCCTCACAAATATTTGCAAAAATCCTTCTCATCTTGTTGTTGATCCCCAAATCTGAGCAACACCTGACAAAAACTGTGAACACCGTGGAAGCAGGTTGGAGCAAGGTGCCGCCACACTTTCATTCTCTTTAATGCCATCTGTTGGTAAACAAAGGTAGCCGCAAAACAGACGAAAAAGGTTCCAAATGGACATGGAAACAGAGCGTATTTCTGCAAATTGGTAACCCAAGTGGTGTTTGACAGCGGCTGCTTCCGAATGACTCCTCGCGCTCCATACAAATGCACACACGGCTTCATCCCCAAGAGGGTCCTGCGTTTGGTTGTTTGGTTTTAGCTTGGGTTTGGATTGACACTGATCTGACCGACATCTCTGTGTCAGACCATCATCATTCACTGAACACCAGTGCTACGTACGGTGGGTTCGCGATGCGCCATGAGCACGGCGAAGTTGGTCAGGTGGCTGCAGGAGCACGTCGTGTGGGTGCTGTTGGTGTCGAGCAGCTTGCAGCCTTGGGACGACCACTGGCCCAGCATGGAGCGTTCGGAGTAGTTCCAGAATGAGCAGTTTGGGCTGAAGTGGTTCTCCAGCTGCAGGAGGAGACACACGGCTGTTATGCACATCTATTCGCTCAACCCCAGCCCCAGTGTTGTATAGCTGGACGCCAACTCACAGACAAATTTAAAAAGTTAAATTAACTGTAAAATAAGAAAGTGATATTTATTTTGTGATCAACACTCTGATTATGGCCTCCAGGTGTCACACCCGCGGCTTCCGCGGCCTCTCCGCCCTCTCCGTTCCGCCCCGGACCGAGCGCTGGCAGGCGGCGGAACCGATCACGGATGGTTTAAAAGAGCTGCCCGGACCCTTGCCTGGCGCTCAGTCTTCTGTCGAATCTTGCCGAAGTCCCCATAATTTCCTGTGCTTTGTTAGTGTGTTTCAACTCGTCTGCCGCGGTGCTTGTTCTGTATTTATTTACCTTGTTTCCTGTGTTTCACCGCTGTGTCCCCAGCCCTGCCGCTCGGCGGCGAAACTCCCGATTCATTCCCCACTGTTGTTTTTGCGCTTTGCGCATCCGTGTTGTTTGCCTGTATCTGTGCGAATTATCGTTTTCAGCAAAACAGTCCCTGTCTGTGAAGCTGCTTGCGTTCCACGATTGCTTCCTCCACGCCCTCAGCCCATGACACCAGGACAGCAACAAGATCTTCTCAACGATCCCTAGCAAACCCGGTCACTCACTACAACCTGGCTGTGCTCCTCCACCTGTGGTGTCACTCAAAATATATATATTCTGATGAGGTGGATCCGTGAATCAGTCTCGTTCACTCTTGGCATACAGCTTGATGTCATCCATATATAGGAGGTGGCTTATGGTTATTCCACTTCTGAACCTGTGGAATAACCATCAGCCACCTCCTGTATATGGACACACACGTGTGTGTGTGTGTGTGTGTGTGTGTGTGTGTGTGTGTGTGCATCAGTGATGAAGCAGACATGGTGGTTGATAAGGATATTTCATCATCCTTATCACCAGAATCGACAGCAAGGACGTCAGGATGACGTTCAGACTAGATAAATGCGGACGCATGGTGGCCAGGAGAGGGAAGATGATCAGAACTGAGGGAGTGGAGTTACCAGAGGGCAGAATAGCAGACATACAGGACAGCTACAAGTACCTTGGTATCCTACAGGCCAATGGGAACCAGGATCAGATCACAAGGAGACCAGCCACAGCCAAATATCTCCAGAGGTCAGACAAGTACTCAGAAGCCAGCTCAATGGTAGAAACAAGATCCAAGCCATAAACATGTATGCCCTACCAACCATCAGGTACCCAGCAGGAATAGTGAGCTGGCCGCAGGAGAAAATAGATGCCACTGATGTCAAGACACGAAAACTCCTCACAATGCATGCAGGATGATATATATATCAAGTACCACACACACACACACACACATATATATATATATATATATGTGTGTGTGTGTGTGTGTGTGTGGTGCTTGATATATATATCATCATATATATATATCATATATGCATCAGTGATGAATCAAAGCCCAGGATGTCAAAGGGCCATTGATGTCAGATATCAGCCCACAATAATGGAGGGAAATTTGTGACCTGGTTCCGCTCTCAAAAATGGCTCGGACATGACAGAAAAATGCAGCACGAAGCACTGCACAGGGACGGCGAAACCATGGTTGTACAGAAACACGGTAATTACGTTCAGACCAGCTCGAGACCGCCAAGAAAAACACAGCTTTCTGCAGCGCCGAATTGCCCAGCCAAGGGCAGGAACTCCGCTTATTTGCACCCGAGCAACAGTCACCTGGCAGGTCTGGTAAGACAAACCTGGGGCGGCCTTCCTCTTAAAAGCAATCTTGTGAGCAAAGCATCTCAGTGGACTTTTGCTTACAGCGCAGCGAGAGGGAATGAATGCGCGACTGTGCATTCGCTCGAGTGTAAGGTCAGAAGTTTGAGTACAGCCACAGAAACCTCTTAACCAAGAGCCTTGTGTTTTGAAGCTGCAATTAGAGCAAAGAGTGGCTGTGGCCTGTGCTCCTGCACACTGACATTTTCCTTTTTGCCAGTTGTTTTACTTTTTGGAAATTCATGCAACACAAAACACTGCCAGTGAGGGAAAAATAAAAAGATGTCTTTCGGCTGCCTTTCGACTGTGTTTTGGTTGATTTTTGCTCTGCTGTGGTGGAGCTATTGAATGTCTTTTGGTTGGCAGTGGATTGACTGGTGGACGTCTCTTGGTTGCCTTTTGGTTGTCTGTTGGCTGTCTGTTGGCTGACAGTGACTGGCTGTTGGGTGTCTCTACTGGTCTGCTGTGGGATGCCTGTCAGATACGTGTGGGTTCCATCACCTTCAGATGTCTCAGTGTGAAGACCACAGGCTCTGTCAGAAACACACGGCTGGACTCCTTGTTGATGGAAGCAGCGATGACATGCGAGTTGACAGCCAGGACCTGCCCCGCAGAACCCGGCTCCACCTCCATTTTGACTGTGGCGTTTTCTGTGGACAAGAAGGAGCCGAGGTTCTTGTAGAGAACAAAGACCACCTTCACCTGACCTGCAGCAAGAGGCAGAAGGAGGAAGAGAAAGTGAGAGAGAGAAGCGATGCAAGACACAGGAAGGTGTCACACAAGCATTCAGACAACCGATATTATTCCACATGATCCATTCTCTGCTTTTGCTTCCTTGCCACTTATCTCCGCCTGACAGGATAGAGAGACAAACGGCAAAAATCGGGGAGCGACGGAGAGATTAAGGAAGAAGGCACGCGGGCAGAGATGAGCGAGGTGGATAAGGCAGACAGGGCGGTAGCAGGAGACGGACACACGAAAGGAGCCAGGCTGTTATTGTGCCGTCAGTCCGGGAACGACGGCAATCGACGCGCCTCACTTCCCCGGCTCCATCATATCGCGGACGAATCTCTGGACGAATCGCTCGCAAGCTCCTCATGCGTTAATCTTAGTCAAAAATCGCTTTAAAACAATAACTACATTCAAGTAGACTCAATTCATCCGTGCTCAGCTTGAAAAATGAAATCCCGAGTGGGTAAAATATTGGCCCGACTTCATCGACATAAAAAACACGGCCCAATTAAGAGCCATAAATAATGCATTTAATGTGGCTCGGACCTGGGTTTATCCATCTTATTCTGCTCTACTTAAACCGCTCGGTGAAGGATTAAAGCAGTTGCTTCTGCTTGCTGTTAAATTTTCAGATGTCACAGGATTGTCTAATAGGAAGGCAGGGTGCTCTCCATCCTGGACTGCCGCAGACTCCTGCTGGTTCGGCCTTCCAGCCTCCATCATCGAAGCTCTGCAGCCTCTCTTGGACCTGCCAAAGTGTTCCGTTGTATCTCCTCTCCTCATCTCTCTCTGCTGCCTGCGCCGAGCCCGGCAACGTGGTTGCAGCCAGCAGGATGGCCAAAGGATGGCCACCTTCCTAGCTACAGGGGTCGATCAATCCCAGCCAGACCGCTGCGCTCCTACATCTCTAGCTGCTTGGCAGTTCCTATCGTAGGTTCCCCATTTCGTTTCTGGACAGTGGAATGAGTTCGGGTAAATGCCACGCGAATGTCATTCCTGCAGGCCTTGTGGTTTTATTCAAACAAGCTGTACCCTCTGACAGTCGTGCACCTCTGTTTTTGTCCACTTATGGTTGCACCGAGTTGGTGGGGTTAAGCATTTGCTAAAAACATGAAAGTACAAGAAGACCATGAACGTGAGGTTCGAGAGTCTGAAGACAGCTGACTGACCGTTGCGGCTGTACTGCTTGATGGTGGAAGCAGAGAGTCGGATGGTGCTGTCACTGGTGTAGGACTGTGGGAAGGCAAGGTCCTGCAGCTCCATCTCCGTGTTCAGCACGTACACCTCCAGTTCTGAGGCATAAACAGCACGCACAGAAGAAGACAGTGAAATCTTGTTCACGTGCGTGCAAGATCCAAACAGCACATCTGCACCTACACAGTACACATACGCACGGCCGTGGCGGCAGCCTCACCGACGTTGGTGGCCCGGTCCATGAAGCGGCTGTCATAAAGGTTGTTGGCCAGCAGAAAGGCGCCCTTCTCCATGACGTCCAGCAACATGGTGGCCGTGTGCGCCTGCTCCGTGTTGTTCATGTCCTGCCATGAGTCGAGAGCCTCTGGCCGGAGCAGATTGTCCACCGTCTGGATGACGGCCTGGAGATGAAGGAAAAGGGAGTGAAGTGGAGCCACTGAACCAACGGGGGCAGCTTGAGGTGAGCGAGAGTAAGCCTGAAGGGGAGGGAACACAGAGCGGTGCAGCTCACCTGGATGTAAGCACGACAGTTGCGCTCCCTCTTCTGCAGCTGAAAGGAAGAAGGCCAAGTCAATGCTCTGCGATCGAAGTAGCACATGGTGTCAGAGCGATTGCGTGCGTGCGTGCGTTTGCGCGGGTGCATGCGGGCACCTTGTTGTAGTTGCGGGCGACTGACTCCTTGTTGCCGGGTCGCAGTGCCTGCAGCTGTGCGTCCAGGATGTCCAGCAGCTGCTCCATGAGCCGCACAGAAGAGCTGACGTCGCCGGCGTGGATGCGCCCCCGGGTGTGGTTCACCAGCTCGCCCGCAATGTTGGCTGCGTTCTCCCCGCTCTTGATCTGGGAGATCGTGCGTGGACAGCACACAGGCATGTGGACTCGGCGGCAGATAAACAGAAGCGCGTGCTTCCTCAACCACTTCTACAAAGAGGTTTACTCGGGGGTCTGAATGGGTGCTACAGGGATGATGAGGCAGTCAAAAAGTGGCTGCAGGTTCTCCCGGGAAACACCTTCGCATAAACGTATGAGTCAATGTGTACATTCGGGCTTTGTGAGGACGGGAAAAACGGAGACGTTTTCATATTTTGGGTCGTGAGTGCATTTTAAGAACGGGGGAGTCTTGGTCACTAGTCAGACGTCACCAGGAATGCAGAGTTGGCGGTCACCACCCAAAATATGCAAACGTCTCCATGCAAAGACAGGCCGAAGGTTAAAAGAGCAAAATCTCTTTATTCTCCAGCAAAAGTAACTCAGAGGGCCTTGTGATTCACACATTAAAATCTCGAGGGACAAAGGACTGAGCACAACAGCACTGAGGACTACAGTAGTGTTTGCGCTGACTCAGAAGCAGGAGGCGGCAGTTGAGGAATCGCTTCAAAACATGACCATGGAGATACTCGTGCTTCCCAGAAAAGCTGCACTGTGCTGCACTGCAAGGCTGCATGCACACGGGGACTCACCTTCTGAGCCACCTGACTGACCCAGGGAGATGTGCAGTTGCTGAGGTCGGGCCCTCGGGGGATCCACATGACGGGAGAGGACAGACACTGGTACGAGGCAATGCCTGCAAATAGAAGGAGGGCAGGAAGAATGGGAAAAGGGAAGGATAATAGGTGAATGGGCAGGAGTGAAAGTTGGACAAAATGAGACGTGCATGAGGCAGTCGGTGCAGGAATGGAAATGGGGAGAGGGAATGAGGGGCCGAGATTTAAGTGAGGCAAGAATGTGTGGAGCAGGGAGAGTGAAAGAGAAGGAAAGGCAAGCAGGCAGAGAGAAAGAGCAAAGATGCGTCGACCCAAAGGCTTTGAAGACAGCTGGAGATCAGAAGGAGACCTCAGAAAGTTTATTTGGTGTTGGCAAAAATCACTCCTATTTGGACGGTGGCGTTCAAAGCGACATACAGCACATACACACCAGTCTTCCCTCGGCAATGGAAACCAGGTTTAGTCTCTCTAGCGCAGCTTCTGCATCATGGGCAAGCAAAGAGGACCACAAAAATCCGAGTAAAGCACAGACTCGTGCCATCCAAAAGGGTGGGTGTGGCCACATGTGGCCCAGGTGAGCCAGACTGCACGTGTGCGCGCGACGCTCCTTGCTGCTCCTTGCCGCTTGCCTGCAGGCATTCGTTTGCTTAAGTGGGTTCACAAGAAGGACAGCAGAACCGGATCAAAGAGGAGGGCTCTATGTTGGCAACACATAAAACCACATCCTAAAGCGGCTTATAAATAACCACCAACACAAGGCGAGAGCACGAGCGCGGGGGGGCACTGCATCCGTAGCACTCTTTTCCCGTCTGCAAAGAAGTGAGGGTGAGAGAAGAAGCAGGTGGAGGAGCAGGAGCACGAGGGAACGTGGCAGAGCTTCTCCTTCGCTAATAGACTGCTCGCAGAGGGAGCAGAAACAGCCACGCGGCAAAACAGGGATGTTTCGGCGCCCGGAGACCAGGGCGTACGAAAGCAGGAACTTCACGGCCACACCCGTGCACACACGCACGTCTTTTCAATTATTACTGTGCGCCCCTTGCACTCATTGTCCTTCACATCACATTTCAGAGAGGACCAGGCCGTCTGGCTCAGTCCGGCCACCGAGGCTCTCTGTCACCGCAGAAGGGTGCAGACCACCGATAGTCGACGCAACAGCAGGCTGCGACTCAGCCAAGGAGACATTTACAGCGGCTGCGTGGTTTGCAGTCGTCTCAAACTGGTCGTCCAGACTGTCCAAATGGAAGACGCATTAATAACCAAGCGCCATCAAACCTGAAATACATCTGAATGCTGATGGCAGGCAAAAAAATGCTAAGCTAATTTTAAAAGACATTTTAGTGCAAGGCTGCGTGTCTAAAGGTGCGGAAAATGCATACACACGCAAACACACAGTCACACGCTTACCCAGTGACCCCTTGGGACAGGGTCTCTCCACCATCTCCCCTCTCTGGGTGGGGGGCCACTGTACCCCCCGGACCACCCTGCCCTCGCAGGTGTGCAACTCGGCCCCCGGGAGGGGGCGCGGCGGCCGCCGGGTCACAGGCACCATGGCGGTGATGGGCCGCATGTCGGGTCCCTTGTTGATGGCCCCGATGGGATGCAAGGTGGGGGGCAGCGGCTGAGCCATCGTGGGGCTGGGAGGGTGGCCCATGGTGGCTGTGAAGGGCCTGGCGGCAGCAGTGCTGGTCACCTGGGTGGTGGTCAGGGGGTCTGGGCAAGCGAAGGACACGGGGACAGGTGTGAAGGGGTCGCTTCCATAAACAACCTCCGCCTCTGGTTGTCAGTGGGCACAGGCGCAGGGTTGGGTAAGCGGCGACTCTCATTTCTCCGAAGCAGATGGAACAGCAGGACAGTAAGTTACCGCTCGAGAAAAGGCTTGAAATTAATTATTCTTTGGCTCCGCATGCCCACGCTCAGGAGACAAACAAAACCGGCAAATCGGCTGCCTTCATCTCCAGTCATCTGCTAAGACGGCGCGTCGTCTCTGTGTGTCAAAGCAAGAAGCTAAACGTGCGTCAAATTAAAACCAGGGGACAAAACACGGAGCTTAATTGTCAGCGATCTTTGGCTGCGGGGAGCTCGGTGGTTTTTAACCATCAGGTTGCTGGTTCTTGTCCCAGGAGGAGTCCTGCTGCTGCTTCCTAGAGGGAGGCTGTTAAGCTGAACGGCTTCATTCAAAATGGCCTACTGTTTAAGTGTTTCAAGTGTAAAAGTGTTCGCAACACAACACGCATCGGCCACGAGCTCCCGCTAGGCAGCTACATTTACACTTTTTCAGCTCCCGATTCATTATTCCCTGCTCGTCCTTGGCTGCCGTTTCCGCCCTCTGGAACATTCTGTCCAGCACTCTGTCGCATCTGTACAAATGGCCTATTGAAATAATAACATTTCATTCGCACGTGTGGCTACGTCTGCAGGCAAAGGGACTACGGTGTCGTGCTAACAGCCGTTTACATTTTGGCTCAAACACATTTGGAGAAGGCGGACATGGCGCGCGCCCGCAGCGGAAACACGTACCAGTGGTGGGGTCCGGCGGCCCAAACTCCAGCGGGTAGCGCAGCACGTTGTAGTTGTTCCACACGTAGAGCTGGTTGTCGCGAGGGTTGTAGTCGATGGAGGAGACGTACTGGTAGGGGTTGGGGAAGGCGATGTGAACGGGCTCCTCCCGACCGTGGTTCGTGTTATAGGCGAACAGGATGAGGTCCCCGCCAGCCTCGCTGTCGTCGTCCTGGTAGACGGAGCGCACGGCGTACAGCACTCCGCAGGCCATGAAGGCGTTGGACGCAAGGCGCTTGTCGAAGTTGGTCTCCCACGTGCCCTCGAAGCGCAGCGTGTACGGGTTCACCTGAGGGGATTTGGCAGCAGCGTCGGCAAAGCACGGCGGCAAAGGACCCCAAAGTGTCCACGGCGAGGGAGGGCCGCTTCCCCCAGCCGCCGTCGGCCCGCAAACAACCCAGTTGCTCAGCTCGTCTTTATTTGCCTTGTAATGACCGCAAACCCAAATTTTTTGTTCTTTGCTGCCTGTTTTCACTTAGAGTGCTCGTACAAGAAAAGGACGTAAACATCACGCAACGAACACTGGGCCATATGGGTGCAAAAATTCAAACAAAATGAAACCCGCAATAATAAAAAAAAAAAAAACGCGATTATTTCATGTACTGTTATGCCGCTGAATTCGATTTTTATTTGTTCTTTCTGTTCAGTTTGTTTACTGACTTATGGATTACTTCACCTGCGGCGCTCCTCGTGCTCCAGTTGTTTTGCTCCGAAAATGCACCAGTGACACAGAGAGTTGGCTGCCAGGAGGTGCGCGGTTTGTTTTTTGCATTTATTTATTATATAGGAGCGTAGAAGACGTTTCATTACTCTGTTAACTGTGATTAATCGGTTTTTCTGTGCAAATGGTGAGAGGACCGATGATGTGGAAGCAGCAACTCTGCTCACTTTACATCCATGCCTGGACAAAGAAGGCCCGGAGGAGCCAGCAGACGGTCTTCACGCCATCTTGATGCAATGCTCCCGTTCTCTGACCTCACATTAATAGCCTCTCCTTTAACTGCATCTGACCCCAAGCCTCTGACCACCGCCTTGACCCCACCGACACTCGAAGCTCAGTTTGACCTTTTTCAGGTTGCTTTCACCACAAGGAGACCCCTCACCTGGCTGACCACTAAGCGGCCGTTGTTGGACTCCGTGGCATAGATGACCCACAGGCCATTCTCGTCCACAGCCAGGTCGATGTCCGACTTGCCGCCCCAGCGGTACGGAGACGTGTCGTGGTAGTTGGCGTTGGCAATGATGGCCTCGCCACTCTTGATGCGCGTGCGAAGGTCGTACTTGACGATGTTGCGCGTACGCTCTTTGTTGTAGAACACGGCTCCGTCGTACACCACAAAGCCAGTGCCATCCACTCTGTTTGGCAGCCTGCACATAAGAGTGCTCAGTTTACCACACCCCCCAGCACGCGCTACCATGAACATTTGCTGGCCATTACCGAAGCATCATTGCGGAGATTCTTGTACTCTGAGCTCCAGGAAGGACAGCCTGGCATTCAGGTAGCCAGACGCTTTATCAGATGCTCAGCTCCTAGGCCAGCAGGTGCCAAGGTGTCACTTGCACTCACGGGTTATTTAGACCCGAGGTTCAACGGAAAGAGGCAGAAGCATGCACTGCGTTTCCCTGGCTACGTCTACACTTCTTCGCTTTGGTTTTGACGTTTGCTAGCAGTTTAGGGCAACCTTGCTCAAGGGTACTGCAGCAGGAGGTGGGATTTGGCCTGGGTTGTGACCACTGGACCATCTGCTGCTCCCCAGCTCAACAGTGGGCGCTTACTTGTAGGTGGTGGTGGCGCGGTTCTCTCGGAAGTCGCTCCATGATGCGTATTCATACAGCATGTCGGTGCGGTACGGGGTCCAGGGCATGACGTACAGACGGTCCCCCGACTGCAGCGGGTCTTTGCACCAGGCGCCCGACTGGTGCTCCGCCTCCTGGACAGAGCTGGCCTGCTGAATCCTCTTGAGGGTCCCGGGGCACACGAAGACTGGGAAGTGGGGCGTAGTCAAGGGAGGAGAGAGGCAGATGTTGCGACGCAGTCAAAGGAGGGAGGGAAGACAGAGAGGAGGGAGGGACAGAGAGCAACACAAGATAAACTGAGAGACTGAAAAGCAGCACGCAGGCATTTGTTCAGTGTGCAATGGAACTCAAAAGATGCGTTGCCATGAATGGACTTGTAGCTGCTGTTGCCTGCTCACTGCCTCTGACCTAACCGGCGATGCTCACGGCCAGCCGGTCTCAACCGGTTCTGCCTGACCGTGGCATCAAGAGTGCGGCGTCGCTACAGTGGGGGTCGAGGAGCGGAAGCGCACTCGCGCGCGACACTGAGGATGCGATGCAAACACAGATGGAGCGACGCATGCACTTGCGACTCAGAGCGCACCCGCACGCACGCACACTCGCACGAATGCATGCACGCCTTCTCAGGCAGACGCACTCGCGCAACTGGAAAAATCACAAAGGAACACGAAAATGGTGCACATACACATGTATCCCCATGAATGAGGAGAGGGTAGGGCAGTAGATGACAGGACACGGGTGTAAGGGATGCAGCAGGACAGAAGAGGAAGAGATGCAAGAGCTCAGGAGAAGAGTGTTGGAGGAGGAGGAGACTGCGGTGTGTGCCGTGTGTCTGCCGTTTCGCTCGCTGTTTTCCCTGTGCCGTCGCTCTGCAGCTGCACCCTTAGCTCTGGCTTGTCCAGAGCAGTCGACCTTGAGGAGGTCGACCTTGAATGGGAGTGGGGGTGAGCGTCAGGAGTGGAGGAGCGGCGGGCTGGCGGAGTTAGAGAGGGAGACAAGCATCAAGGTTAAATCAGCATGAAGCCACTCGGCCGGCAGAGCTGGAGGAGCGAGAGGAGCCGCAAAAGGGCTCTCTTTCGGGTAAGCTGCTGCAGGGCGGACTTACAGGGAGTTTAGGGTGGCCGCCATCGGGAGGAAAACACGCTGCACAAAGATGCACAGAACATGATTAGGCACAAACTCATTGAATGTGGACAGAGGAGAGCATCTATTTAAACAAAAGAGAAAAATGCTGCGTTGCGACGGGGGGGCTCGACTACAGATCTAACCGAAGAGGGAGTCACCTAAAAAATGATCATGTGTGTTCATGTAGTTCACGGGAGGCCTTGCCCAAAAAATCCCACCCGAGCCACGAGCCTCGCAAACAAAGTTGTCGGAACAAGATGGTGTTCCTACAGGGCCAAAAGAAACTGTAGGTGTTAGCAGCGCAGAGAGTGCACAAGCATAAGCACAACGTGGGGTAGGAGGGGGTGTGACTACGGTCACATGCTCATAATCTGGAATTTCAGATGTGTTAGTGCAACAGAGCCCAGAGTACTTGTACATCCTCACTTCTGCATCTTCTTGCTTTTCTCTACTTCTTCCCTTCACAAGAAGTGCTACTAACTCTTCTTTCATGTTCATCTGTCCCAAAACATCTCCCCATCTTCTCCCACCGTGGACCCTCTCTAAGCTCTTCTGCAGAAGCATTGTGCTGGATTCCCTCTGCTCGCTGGCCTTTCCATCAGTGTTGAGCCTCTGTGTCTGCAGGGGCTGCCCTTGCTAACTTCAGCAATTTGACTGGTTACAACATGGGAGATGGTCGTGCTATGAGGGCCCCAGATGTCAGCTGCTTTGTGAGCTGGAGCATCGGCTGAGCGAATCTCCTTACTGACTACTGTCATATACATGTGTGGTTCTCCCGCTCCGTCTCCCTTTCGCTGTGTTGCTTACTAGACGAGGATGTGAAGGAGACGAAGATGAGAGAGAGGTAAAACGGAGCAGTAGGTAGAGCAGTACAGCAGGAAACAGGGGTATCACGTATTGTAGAAAGGCGATTGAGGAGAGAAGGAGTTGAGGTAAGTTATAGAGCAGAAACTTGTAGGGATAGAGAACACAAGAGAGTTGAGGAGAAGCTAGGAGCAGAGGAAATGATGGCAAGATAAAGAAAGCCATAAAGACTCAGACAGAGGGGAATGGGGAGAAGAGGAGGGAACACTGCAGTGGAGGAGATGATAGGGAGGTAAAGATGGCCAAAGGCACGTAAAGGATGGGGAAAGGGGAAGGGGATGTAGGCATAGAGATAGTGGATAAACAAGAACATAAGAACATACAAGAGTAGAGGAAGGTGACCATGAAAGAGATTAATGAGTGAAGGAAAAGCATACGATGGAGGGATTCAAATGCTTACAGAGATGAGAAGGAGATGTGGCAGATGAGCAGATGAAGGAAGAACAACGAAAACTGTAGAGATGAGGAAGAGGAAAAATGTAGCAGAGGGGATGATCGGCAGGTAAAGAGGGGCATGAAACCAGGACAAAGGGGGGAAGAGATGAAAAGAGAAAGATGTCAGAGGGGTGAAGGAGTGCAGGAAGGCATACAGGAGCAAGGGAGGGTAGAATTGCATCTTTGGGGAGGGAGGAGCAGAAGGAGGATGGAGGAGAAAAGAGAGGGGAGGACTCAGAGGAGCAGCTGCAGACTTGGAGGAGTTTTGAAAGGATAGAGAAGTAGAGGAAGCATCATAAGGATAGAAGACTCCAAAATTTAGGAGCCGATGCACTATGAGGTCATGTGATAAAACCATAGGCTGGGCCTTTTCAACCACGGAGGTTTGTTTACACTGCAGCCATTTGTGCAACCGCTCTCCAGCATTTGTTGTATTGCTTAATGGCATCCGCAATCGTTTCGAAACAAAAATAACCCCTTAATTATATTACAAGTCATTGGTAATTATATATTTTTAAAAGCTTCTGTGCGTTCTGCAAGATGTAGCTGTGCACATTTTGCCGGAGAATAAAAGCTCACCAGCTGAGTAGATGGAAAGCGATGGTCACAAGTACCATTAGGTGGTCTTATTCAGTGCTTCTGAAAGATTCATATATCTGTATGTCATTCTTATTATTTCTTCAGAAGGAGAATGGGGTATCGATTCTTGGTGGAGAAAGAAATCCGGGCAGAGCGATTTGAATGAACGCTGGTCTGCCTGGCCTTGTGGTGCTACCTAGAAGTCTCTGGCTAACTACATGCTAACACGCGACCTTGGAGGGGTCGGTCTCTCCCTGGGCTCTCTTTTTTCTTGGGGCGGGGGCTCTGCGCATCAGCCGGGCCCTCTCCGGCGGGCCGCATCGCGATCCTGCGCGGTCTAATTGAATTCACACCTGTTACTGCGAGGTATGCAGCCGAGCCAGCAGGGGGCAGCGCAGAGCCTGCCGCGAACACCGAGTGGCTCCATTTTGGGAACGGCAGTTGCTGTTCCGTTTGTGTGTGTCTGTGAGAGAACAGAAGGGTGACAGCATTTTCCACACACACTGCACATTGTATTTTGCATGTTTATATGTGACGGCACAACGTCTGCGCACCGCGTACGTGTGTGCGCGTACTTGCGTACATGGAAGGCAGAGACGGTAAGCAGATGTTCCCCTCTGCCATGTTTCTGCCGCGTAGGAGAGAATGCAGACCACGACAGGCGTACGGATGCCCAGCTCACCTGTCAATCAAGCCAGTTAGCCCTGCCCCCTCTCACCCCCGCGTGTCTGTCATTGTTACCCACTAAGCAGAGAGCAGTGACTGAGAACAGCAGCAGGGCAGCGCATCAGGAAAACAAAAATTGTATTTCAGAAACCAATCGATCAATGAATTCATCCACAAAGACGAGGGCAACGCAAAGTCTTAGCCATGAATCAATTAGAAGCATTTGCCTCTGTGGCCGAACGGAGAAAGAGCAAGAGAGAGAGGGGAGCGGCGGGAGAAAAAGAGGAGTATTTTGGTGTCACATGGAAACAAAAGGAAGAAGGATTGGCGCGCATCATGGCAGGGGAGTGGTCTCACTCGCAAGGAAGGCAGGACCAGAGGGACAGGAACTGGAATCCGGGAAATGAAAACAAGGTCAGTCTCTCTCTATATATATTGCTCTACGTATATATATAGCCGGGAGGTCGATGGCAATGAGGACTCGAGGGGCAAGATGACAAGGGCCATGGGAGAAGCCAGCTGTGTCTGCAGTGACAGAGGTGGTGACCTCACAGAGCGAGGTTGGACAAACGGGTAAACGCAGCCAGAACGTCCCGGCGCTTACGCCTTTAAAACAGATCCAAACTGCTCTTCACAGACCTTCTCTGTTTACACTACAGGTGGTGCAGGTTCACACTCAAGGTTGTCTAGCCATTGATTCGCCAGCACCTCAACGGCTGGAACCCCAGGGCCGGACAAAATGTGACAAAAGAGTCCAGTAGGTAGGTGGCTGGAGGGTCACGTTATCGAGGACCTGAGATCACCGAGGTCCGAGTCGAGAGCTGTCATTGCAGTAGAGCCAGGCTGGCATCTCTCATATGGAAGCTCTTTCAATGTGCACACCAGCCACACGCACACACACACACACACACTCAAACACACACACAGCAAACGCAAACATGCACAGACAGAAGGGAAAGCAAACGGACACAGAGGGCAGACAAGTAGGGGCACCACAGGCTGGGACGTGACAATCGGGAGAAGGTGAACTGGTCTAAATGGAGGCTGGGGACGGAACCGGGGAGGTGGAGTTCGGGGGGGGGGGGCGTAATGAGGTAGGATCAGAGGACTGCTGCTTCTGGCCATGAAGAAATGAAAGTTTATCCGTCCAAAGGAAAAGAGCAGGAGAAAGAGGGTCAGATGAGGGGCTTGGGGTGAATGTGGACACTGAAGCACCTGGAAATGGGAGGAGTTGGAGAGGCAGACTGGTCACACGACTCAGGAACAATTCTTACAGGTAGCATTTGAGATACCGCTTTTTTCTTTAAACAAGGCGCAACAAACAAAGGATTCATCCTGAAGGAAGCAAAGGAAAAAGGGGGGACGAAGAAAAACAAACGGCGAGAGACAAACGGATATAAAGTAATGTGCATAAGGAGAGGGGCCACTTGGATCTGGAAAGATCAAATGGGTTGACGAAAGGTCCAAACAAAGATGTCTGTGAAAGCGACGTGCTAGCAACGTGCAGCAGGTATGCAGGCCATGTGCTGCGGTGTGTTTGAGTGCAAACACCCTCGGGTTCCGACGCACGGCCACACAGGTAGCCTCACACGTTGTACGCAGAAATAGAATCATACAGAATCATTGTCACACACGTCTGCACACTCACCTTATACACACATCCCCGCACACACTTGTTTGACCGTATGCCGATGACAGGATAGAAAGGGTGTGTTTGTGTGTGTGTGTGTGTGTGTGTGTGCGCGCACGTGCTTGCATAGGACCTTTTGAGTGTTTCGATGGGGCGACTGCATAACGGACTGTGAAAACAGACGCGCTGACTGGAACGACTGAATGAAAGGCAGTGCCTTCTGTCGTGTGCTGTGCTGTTAGATCAATGTCTTCGGGCGTGGATGAATGTGGAAATGTAGATGTTTCTAGAACTGGGAAGAGGGAAAAATTAAAGGCGGAAAGACCGAGAAAGCAACAGGAGAGAGATCATCAACACAAAGCGTAAGCACGACACAAAGGTTCTCAATATGAAAGGGGCGGCGGGAAGGAGAGTGACAATGAGGAGCAAAAGGGGCACAAGAAAAGGAAGGAGAAAGGGGGAGAGACGAAGGAAACGGGGGAAAGCAGAAGAAATGAAGTTGAGGGGCAAACAGGAAAAAGGGACAAAGGAGAGAAGGGGACAGGAAAGCAAGGATTAAGAGAGAGAGGTGAGAAGTAAGAAAGCAGGTGGCAGAGAACAGGGAAGGGAGAGGAGCAGGGAACAGAAAGGAGAAGGACCAAGGTGACAGGGAAGAGGGATTGGAAGGAACCGGGGGCATGTATGGAGAGGGGGAAGGAAAAAGAGAAGGAAAAGGAAAAGGAAAAGAAAGGTGGGGTTGCTACGAAATGAATAAAGTGAAATGGAACGGTGGGCAGGCCGAGATGGACGGAATCGACGTAAACAAAGGGGGTGGAGGAAGGAAGAGGAAAGCAGGGAGCAGGAAGGCGAAGGACAAAGGGAAACAGGAAGGAGGAGGAGGAGGAGGAGGAAGGAGGAGCAAAGGACGTGTGTTATGTTTATTGTGGTCTTTACCTTTTTGGTCCACTTCTATTCAAGCATCGGAAAAAAAGAGAAAGAGAGCAAGAAAGAACGAGACAGACAGAGACAGAGAAAGAGAGAATGAAAGAAAAAGGTGTAGGAAAAAAGAGAAAATCGTGATTAAATAAAAGGCTGTCCTTTCTCCGTTTCTTTTCAAATTCATGTTTCTGTCAGCGGTTCGTACAAAGTCAACAATCTTTAGAGAGAGGAAGGCGCGCGATGAGCCATGAGGGAGGGATATGGGATCAACAAGGCTCATTTGCATCACAGTTCCGAGCACTTAGCCCCCCTTAGAACACATCTAGACCAAGGTGTGCCCCCCAACGTGTGTCCAGACAACAGCGTCCCCGCCTGAGCTCGGACCACAGCAGTCCTCCTCGCTTCTTCTGCCGTCTTCTGTCTCACTGCTAGCAGGGGAACGAACATTGGGTCAGTCACATCGGCAAGGAGGCACGGAGAAAAGACTGAAGCGAGGAGAAGACAAGGGGCTGACAGGAAGGGGAGAAGAAGAAGAAGGAGAGCATTCATAGCGAGGGATCAAAACAAGAGCATGGTTGGTGAAATGCAGAGATGGAAAAATGGAGCAGCTGATGAGAGAGAGAAGAACCCTTTGACATGAATGTGGAGAGAAGAAGAGAAATGGGCTTGCATTCTTCTCTGGGCTGCTTTTGCTCGATTCGGGTGCTTCTAGACGCCGCCTCTGTAGCACGGTGCTAAGTTCGGTGGCTAAGGCCCGGCTGCTAAAGACCACAAACGTACAAGCCAGTTCAGGGCCCAAGAAGTCTGCTTGCACGCTCCTTTGCCTGTCGGTACAAAGTTGTGTCAACAGCAGCCTAACAATACAGCGGTGCCCGGAGTTTTTTACACAATCGGTTCCGTGACAACTTCACTGCTGCAAGACGCAACAAGTTCACTTGCTATCTTCAAGTCATGTTCAAATGAAAGCTAATTTAAAGTGACTGAAAACAACAATGTCTCATCTCCACCAACCATTCAACCCTAAGTGTGCACTGATGCATCCCATAAGCTTGCACAGCTCCACTGCAGGTACAAACAGACAAAAAGGTAAAAGGGAAGTGCACCTGCAGAGAAGCGCGTCGGCCGAGCCGCTTCAAGAGGAGGAGCTGCACGCTGCCCCTCGCAGCATTTTTTCCGACGTGCGGCAGAAACAGCCTCAGCTGAGGTTACAGCCATCTCTGCGTCCTGGGTCTTGCTTAGTCTTCAAGGAAACCTTTGCTCTGCAGCACTTGCTGTGCACCGCAGGCATGGCCATCCTTACAGCTTTTGCCGCTATTTCTAACCAATTTACGCCTGGCGAGCTGGCCTCCTGTCCGAGAAGTTAATTAAAAGAGGGCCGACGTGTCCGCCGTATGTCCGTGTCCGCCGGACTTCCCCACCCCGTGCTGCAAATTCACTGCATGATAGGATGCAAGGAGCAGCATTCGCACATGGCCTCCACGTGGGACAGTGACAAAAGGAAGAGGCCAGAACTATTTGTGGGAAGTGAGAGAAAACAACTTTTAAGGGATGGAAGGATGGAGAGGTGAAGAAATAGAGGAGAAAGACACAAAATAAGAGCACATCACAGCTCGGGGTCCTTCAGGTCAGCTTGGCACCCTGAGTCCTGCTCTGGAAGAGAAATGACTCTGAGACCCCTGTTCCACATGGACACAGCAAATGGGAGGGAGGTCTGACCCTCTTTCTCTTTTACGTCTCAGAGCCTCAACGTCCAGCCGATGAGCTGACTTGTCAGCTGTCATGAATCCAAAAATGTGTTCATGGAGAACGGTGGCATAGTTATTGCCCCACAGAAAGGAGGGAGGGGGGGTTTCCATGAAAAATCCATTCATCCTCAGTCAATTTTAGGCAACAGAAACCACCAACATTTGCACAAGTAGTCAGCAGTATTCACACAGACACACATCACTGTGAGGCCAGGAGAGAGAGGGGTTGGTTTTGTCTCTGCCAAGCGGGTCGACTGCTGGTTCAGTGCAGCTGAGTGAGGTAAACTGGCTGCCACAGAGTCACAGGCAGTAAAGTGCACTGTGGGCTGAGAAAGGCTGCGATCACCTTGGATGAGCTCTCCTGTTCATGCTCCATTTCCTTCAAGCACATCTGTCAAATCCCTCTTGGTGGACGTTCACAAAGCCCTTCATTTTCAGGTATTCAAACAAAATGGGCCTCTAACTGCTTGCCCCACAACTAAGCTCCTGGTGTAAATATTCATAAATGCCTCTTTTCCCATCTATAACTGGAGATCACAGAATGGCAGGTGTTCCTCCAGCTCATATGTGTCTATTGATACGAAAACAACAGCTTGCCTCACAGGTTTCCGACTAAAATGCAAAATCAAAATGGGAGAAGGGGTCTGGGAGGAGGATTATTACCGCAGCGCCTCAGGTGGGGAAACAGACGCGGCACATCGATGCTTCGCTTCTGCTTCGCCGGAACACCTCATCTGCGTATCAGACACTGCTTTCCTCAAACTAACAGTCACAAGGACCATTCAACCCAGCAAAGCTGCTTCTTTTTCAACTTGGCCAAAGGTCCCTTCCCCACTTGCAGGTGACAATGTGGCCTTGGCATGTTGCTCTAAATTGGTTTCTGGGTAGACTTTGCCAGCAGAAACTTCTAGAGGAAACCCCTTTGGGTTGCTGGGTGATGCTTGTGCCAGCAGTCTGGAAACTGTTGTGTTGGTTATGTTCTCTATTCCTTGGCAGCACTTTCTGCTCATGCAGTACATTAACCTACACGTAGGTGGGACAATATTTTCAGAAGTCTGCAGCAATTGTGGGGATAATCTGGGCCTCCTGTTGCTCGGATGGGCACGGGTCCTGTTCTGTGGAGATAAACGGAAATCTCCGTCATCCAAACGAACTATTTCCTCGTCCTTTGTAGATAAATGAATATCTGTACTATCTGAGCAGGTCGTCTCTTGTTCTTTGCAGATAAACTCATTTCTGCATTATCGCAACAGGCTGGAATGCTGCTCCGCGGCTGCCCGGAGACCCGAAGCATCTCAACATGCCGCTTGGCAACCTTTTCAAAATTCCACCCCCGCCCACCAGCTCCTGAGAGAGACGCGATGAGAGAGACAGACCAAGGAAGCGGCGACACGCGCCCTGGTAACACTTGAGATGGAGCTGTTGTTTAGAGCGAGACGCGCGACAAGACGATGATTCAATTAACTGTGACAAACCTCAGCAGGGTCTAAATGACGGCTGATTCTCCGCAATGGGCTGCGGCCAAGTTGGTTCTCGCACAGCCGGGGACGGGGCTGGGCGGAGCTCCTGGCCATGAAAGGCGCTCTCCTCTAATTTGGTCCCAGCTTACGGCCATTTAGCTCCCGCTCTCATCCCGAGCCGCTTACCCCAGCCTCAGCGCTCGGGCCTCTGAACTCTTCTTTCTACTCCTTAACCACTCAGCTGCCCCCAATGTCACACAGTTTGGAGATGAGGAGAGACCCTGACCTGTCAGTTGGAGACGAGGAAAAACTACACCCTGGCAGGAGGTCTCACATGCTTGGAGATGGAAAGACTAGACTTCAAGCAGGAGGTCTCACATCCTGTGGAGACGAGGAAAGACTACACCTTGGCAGGAGGTCTCACATGCTTGGAGACGAGGAAAGACTACACCCTGGCAGGAGGTCTCACATGCTGTGAAGATGAGAAAATACTACACTCTGGCAGGAGGTCTCACATGCTGTGAAGATGAGAAAATACTATACCCTGGCAGGAGGTCTCATGCTTAGAGATGTGAGGAAAGACTACACCCTGGCAGGAGGTCTCACATGCTGTGAAGATGAGAAAATACTACACTCTGGCAGGAGGTCTCACATGCCAGAAGATGAGAAAATACTATACCCTGGGCAGGAGGTCCCGGCATGCTTAGAGATGAGGAAAGACTACACCCTGGCAGGAGGTCTCACATGCTGTGAAGATGAGAAAAGACTACACCCTGGCAGGAGGTCTCACATCCTGTGGAGACGAGGAAAGACTACACCCTAGCAGGAGGTCTCACATGCTTGGAGACGAGGAAAGACTACACTCTGGCAGGAGGTCTCACGTGCTTGGAGACGAGAAAGACTACACCTGGCAGGAGGTCTCACATGCTGTGGAGATGAGAAAAGACTACACTCTGGCAGGAGGTCTCACACGCTTGGAGACGAGGAAAGACTACACCCTGGCAGGAGGTCTCACATGCTTAGCGATGAGGAAAGACTACACTCTGGCAGGAGGTCTCACATGCTTGGAGATGAGAAAAGACTACACCTTGGCAGGAGGTCTCACATGCTGTGGAGATGAGGAAAGGCTACACCCTGGCAGGAGGTCTCACATGCTTGGGGACGAGGAAAGACTACACCTTGGCAGGAGGTCTCACATGCTGTGGAGATGAGGAAAGGCTACACCCTGGCAGGAGGTCTCACATTCTGGATGGTTTTGTTTTCCCACCACATTTCTACATTTGGGTGGGAAAACAGTGACTGCTGCCTGACACAATGCTCAGCTCTGTGAGACCACTAAACAGAAGGGGGGTGAGAACTAATGGGGGAGGATCTTTGCTGTTACACATTGGAAAGAACCTCACACAAGGGTCTTAAAGCAGTTTGCCATCTCAAGGATAAACTATTTTCTTTTTGCTTGGAGCTGTCACCATGGAAACTGAGCTTTACCTGCAACTGCAAAAAAGACAGTGAGGGACGGAAAGACAGTGATGGGGACAGACACCATGAACGGGACATGAGAGGAGAGAGGAGGAGCAGAGAAATGTGCACAGAGGGTTAGAGAAGCAGTGATGAGAAGAAAACGACAGCAAGAGCCAGACAGAGGGGTCAGGAGGATAAAGGATCCTCTTCGGCTCACCTCCAGGGCGCCTTCTAGGGGAGGAAAAACAAAGAATTGACACTGCTTTCCAAAACCCTGCACCCACCCCTCCTTAACTTCCCACTGCCTTCCATCAGCATCCAGTACCCAGCAGCACAGTGAGGGATTCAAACCTGAGAGTCATGTCACATGGGGGGGCACAGCCTGTTGGGAGATTTTCACACCAGGTGGGCTCCAAATGAAACTGCTCACGAGCCTCCGTGTCCCGGTGTGTGTGTGTGTGGGAAAGAGAGAGAATGTGATTTTGACTACATTAATACTGATATGTTGCTGATACTAGTAATGGCTTCAGTTTTAATAGTTTTTTGTATGTGTACATTTAAATATTCCATACTAAAAAGTACTGGAATGAAGGTGTGTTTATGGAGTGCCAAGCGCACACACACATACGCACAGAGTCTCTGAGCGGTTTCCAAGGGGATGACAGAGCATCTGGCATCACCTTGGGTGAGGTGATCCCTGCTCTGACCACAATGGAAGACGGGAAGGTGCACTCACCATTAAGTTTATGGGTTATACAGCAGTGTGTGTGTGTATGTGGGAATGGGCAGAGATGCTATTAAGCCACAGCGTGTCAGTGCAAAGGCCCACCGCGGAGGCCTGTGCTTGAGTGTGTGAGACACATGGGGAGGGAGGCAAACACATGTTTCCTCAGGTGGAGGACGCGACAGTACAGGTAAAGGCACGTATGGTGCTGGTGCTGGGAGGGGTGCCCTGCTTCTTATTGCCCTCGCCACACACATCCTGCACTCTTGTCAACCTTGCTGCCCTGTGTGCAGTCAAGTGTGTGTGGGCAGTGTGTTCATGAGGAGCTCGACACCCATGTGAAAATCTCCCTCAGCTTCCGGAGCGCCACACTGTCGATGGAGAAAAAGGGTTTAGAAGCTGGTGTGTGTTTGCATGTGCGTGTGTGTGTCAGAGAGCAGGAGTGCGAGGCAGGGTGTGTGTGTGCGTGTGTGTGTGTGTGTGTGTGTGTGTGTGTGTGTGTGTGTGTGTGTGTGTGTGTGAGAGAGAGAGAGAGAAGGGGGAGAGCGAAAGGAAGAGAGTGGATGCCGGTCGGTGTGAAGGAGGCTGGCAGTGGGAAGGCAGGCAGGGCGGGGTGCGGGTGAGGAGGACGAGGACAGTGGCTTCTTGCAGTACTCACTGTAGGGGACACACTCGTACTGGATCTCCAGGTACTTGTAGGTGCCGGGGCAGGGGTCCGGGAAGACGTCCGACCCGGCGACCACCACACACTGCGTGCGGTTGTTGCACCTGGTGGACAGGGAGAAGACGGGTTCATATTGTGCAGCTGTGGATCTGACACTAAAGGGTGGCGACAGAGACACACGCACGCTAAATAATAAAACTGACAAGCTAATATTTAATGACAAGTAAAGTAATGCATGTGTGCGTGCGTGCATGTCTCACTGCTCACTACAAGAATTTTGCAGGTTATCTCACAGCCTCATCCCAGAGGAAAGCTGGAAGAGAACCGCCACTGATCAGCCTTCCAGGAAGCAGCTGCTGAGAGCAGCGTGGCAGGACAACGACTGGCATCACTGCGCTCCAAAAAAACGTTCACACTCGCACACACCTTTGCGACATGATCTTGAACGCATCAGGCAGGTAGCACTGCACGTTCTCCATCTGGAAGGGGTCGGCGTCGCAGATCTTGTCGTCTGTTCGTCCGTAATTGGCCATCTCGATCATGATGACGTCGCTGCCGGGACAGCGCAGCTCGATGGGGTAGCCCTCGCACGCCAGCTCCCTCCGCAGGAGGCCGAAGGGCATTGCTGCGCGGCTCAGTGCTGGGGAGGCAGAGAGCAGCAGGTGAGCGACGGGGAGCAGGACGGTGCCCAGTGACGCTGCATCATGAACGTATTTTATACATCGTGCTTTACACACAACACACAACTTTCCAACTACATGCAGAAGGAGGATCAGAGGAGCTGGGAAACAGTTTAACGGACAACCAGTGCATCTGCACCGCAGCTCCGCAGCTTCCAGCAACAACCTGGACCTGAAGTCTTGAAGTCATTTTGCATGAAAGGTGACTGAACCCCTGATATCATCAACTAGACCACAGGCGCGCTGTCATGTGGGCACTCTCACAGCGGGGACACTGAGGGACCAGCACTCCAAAGCTGCTGTGGAGCCCAGATCTCCCAGCCCCTCCACAGTGTGAGCACACAGCTCAGGCAGCAAACTGCTAACTAAAGCATTAAGGCTCTGAAAACATGAGCACTGAGCAGAGCCACACCACAGGGGGGTCAACAAGTGCGCGCACACCCCCACACACCAGCACACATATTTACACACTTAGCCAGACCTACAGCACAGCACAGCACAGACAGATACGCTTTCACACTGGACACACGTACACCACACACACTTAGCAACTCGTGTGCAGGAGTCCATTTTCACAAAGAGTAGTGCGTTCACAACACAAAATGCGCAGACACACGCCTGCCTACGCTTGTGCCCTTCCATGAGCGTTGTTTTATTTCCACCTCAGGCATCGCAGAGGTTTGCTCAGGGGAGTAAACATTTACCCAACCCGCATCCAGCAGCCTTCAAACAGCTGCGAAACCAATGACGGTGTCAGGGATCTTCATGCAACAAACACATTCGTGGTGAAAAATGGATTCTTCAGACGTCTGAGCAGGTCCGCCTCTCAAAAAGCAGGGTAACCTGGTGTGGTGCCCACGGTGGTCTGCGGCCTCGTTCATCATCGGGTGAAAGGCGAAGGTCACGGTGCCACGGAAACACTCGGAAGACAGTGAGCGATCCACACGATGGCACCCAAGATCACCATGAGGTCCATCTTTGGTCCATCCAGCTATAAGATTTTCCCCAAGCAAGCCAAGTAATGAGGGCATCCAGGCTGAGGTGGATGAGGGGGAGGACAGTGACTGCTCCCTGGGGCCATAGCTTTTGCCCCATTATTCATGCATGTCATTCCAGGTTGAGCGTTACATACACCCGGCATTCTTCTGAAATTCCGTATGCCTATTATTTCTCTAAGTATTGTTTGCGAAATAAATGATCGATTCCCTAATGCTGAGCTTCCTGTAATTTCTCTGCTGCAACAAAGCTTTTTGAGCCACGAAATCAATGGCGCCCGCAATACGCAGGAAAAAATAAATCACAGTTTGTTTCAAACATGATGCTTTGTGGAATTTATTTACTGAATTGATGTGAAAAGTGGTTTTGAACGGTGCGGTTTTTGTCAAAAGCATTAAATAGAGAAATGCGTTTGGAGAAATGTGCTAATAGATTTTTGTATCACGATCAAAAGCAAAGAAAAAGGACAGTGACGGTTTTTAATGGCGATGAATTGCTGTACGCACAGTGCATGCAGGAGGGATCTTGGCAGAAGAGAACGGACGAGAAAGAAGGATGGATGGACAGACGCTAACTGGGCTGGATGAACGAATGAATACTACAGCATGACTTGTGCGTTATTTTTGCACAATCCCTGTGTTAAACACTGTGAAAACATTGGCCTGTGTGTGTGTGTGTGTGTGAGAAAGAGAGTGTAGATGAGCGCTAGAGGAAGTGCGGGCCAGCGTCTGAACCCAGTTAATGCGGACAAGGACGGCGCCAGGCAGACTGACCACTCGGGGTAACGGGAAGCGAGAAGCAGTACTGGATCTAATGCTGACTCACGGGGTGGCCACCTCCTTACGGGAAACACACACCGATTTACAGACCACCGCTGGACACAAATGCATTCACAGACCACAGCACACGAAATCCTGAAATGCGTACTTTTCCCTTTTCCTCGTGCTTTCACATCTCACTCGGACTTTGTTGTGGGTTGTAAATTTGCACTGAGAATTAAATATGAAAGGAAAATGCTTGTCTGCCTTCTGAACTCAGCAGGCCTGACAGATTCATACAGACACGATCATCTCCTCCTCAGAGGTCTTGCACTCCGTATTTGAGCAAAATTCACAAAATAATGCAAATACGTCCACAAAGGCCCCTCGGTAAGGTCAGTCGCTTGTGGCTCCTGCTGAACTCTGCTGTTGTCAATCTTGCGCTGAGGCAGCCATTCTTCAGCAGCAGAAACTTAATGACTTCACACCGATTCCTTGTTCTTCCTACGCTTGAAAGCCACCTTATAAACAGGTGTGTTAAAAGCCCCATTCAAAGCCATCAGCCAAACTGAAGACGCCACAGAACGAGCTGAGAAAAATGGCAAACAGCTTCCAGCAGCCACGAAGACAGAAGCTTCCTCTGTGAGCCAAGACCACCTCTGCTGTGCTCCTCTCCACCGGGGTCGAGGGTCAGGCGCACAAGCTCATGCTTGCACGACAGTGTTTCTCCAGAGATGTCAGGCCTGCTGCAGCATTTTGCTCCAGAGGGGTCAATCTGAATCAGCAATGTGTCTCCAAAGGGTTGCAGTCTACCGGATGTTGTTTCCCCAAACCAGTCAGGCTTGGTGGGTGATGTTTCTCCAACAGGTTGAAGCTGAACAGATTGTGCTTCTCCAGAGAGGCCTGCTTACTGAGCGGTGTTTCTCCAAAGAGGTACAGGTTGCTGGATGATGTTTCTCCAAGAGGCTCAGTCTTGTGGGGTGATGTGTTTTCAAAGACACTGATCTCCCTTCTGTTGCTCTTCTACTTCCTTACAAGTTCAGCTCTGGAGCTTCTGCTGGATCTAGCACATCTTGCCACAGAAGATGTCTTACCAGATGCAGCAGATCAGAATGCAGGCCACCAGTCACAGCACAGATGCCCCCAGATTATGCATCACCAGGCAGCCACCACCTTCTCTTCATGTGGCTGTTAACTTCTGTGTGGGCTGCATCATAATGTCTAACCTCCTCCAGCTTGTGCCTCCAGAAGGTTAGCCTGACAAATGTTAGGTTTATCGCCTCAGATGGAGGATGAAAATATATAAAACCAACACAAATATTATGGGAGACAAGGATTGAAGCAGACCAGAGTGCGGCAACTGCTGTCGGTCACAAGTAACTGTGCTGAAGTCAAGTTAGCAGCTCCTCTAGAGTCTCGAAACTCCCCAGATGTGACAAAAGCTTCATCTGTCAGGTGTCCTGCACACCTGGCAGTGGCTTCGCAGTGGACTCCATGCCTCCTGCTACTCGGGTCCTTCACGGTCCTCACAGAAACAGGGGACTGAACGGAGCTTTTGTCCTGGGCAAACACATAAGGATGACCCCCCGCCGCCATCACACACACACACACACACACACACACACACACACACACACACACACACATTACTAAGCCAGTAAACTTTTTAAAAAGTCCACTTTGCCTCCTGGACATGTTATGATAACCTCTATTTTTTCCTTTCTTTTTATCCTTCGAGGGACATTTTCCACCAAACTGTCCCCACATACTGAGACACCCCCGCACCTACTCCTGCGTACACTTACACCCGGATGGACACACAAGCACTCCTGCTCTCTCTCTCTCGCTCTCTCTCTCTTTCTCTCTCTCTCTCTCTCTCTCTGTCTCTCACACACACACACACACACAGCTAGGGGGATGTGAACAAGACCCCGGTGTGGACCTTCAGGGCGGTGGCGGTGGTGGTGGTGGAAGTGGAAGGAGCCTCAAGCTCTCCCCTGCGCTCCTCCATTACAGGCTGCAAATTAAAAGGCGGAGAGGAAGACCGAATGCTTCTGACTGCCTTGGGCTGCAGGAAGGAGCAGGAGACGGAACCTCATCCCCGGCCAGGTCACACGCTCCACGCGGGCACTTGGCACTCAGCGCATTCAGAGGCCCCGAGCCGGTGGCACGTCCTACCAGAGGAAAGCTGGGATGTTTGGCAAAGAAACGAGAGGTGGAGGTGCCGCCGAGGGCCAGCTGACCAACCCTGTGCCGGGCAGCTGGTAACTGTTTGGGTGCACAAACACGGAAGCTTCCACCAACTTCTATTTGGTGCTGATTATTGACTGGCTTGTCCACTCAGTGTGTTAAAGGATCTGCATTTTGTTACTGACCAATAGGAACGTCTGACTTAAGGTGTAAACACCGCGGAAGTGAGTTGAATTCAGATGCTCCTACACTCCAGTTCAGCTGGATGCCTTTTCCTACTATCAGTTGACTCAAGAGAGCCATAAACCCGGTGTGTTAGGCATCAGCCTGGCCAGGCCCTTTCCTCATGAGTGGCAGCAGCAGGATGTGGAGCAAGGACAGTTTAGCTGTGGGTTCTAGGTTCTACCCTTACTTTGGATTTGCTTTGTTGTTTCTGGGTTCCCTGGTTAACTATCCTTGGACTCCACTGGGACTCACTGGCACTTAACAGCAACACCATGAAAGGGGACAAAAGGGACGCATGCTGAGAAATGCTGCCACCTTTTGGTTTTGCCAGGTCATTCCCTGGACCAGGACAGGTCAGGTTCAAAAAGAATCATAAACGCGAGGGGTTGAGAGACCGGCTTGGATCCGGCGAATCAGCTGGATCCCTGATGACTCTTGCCAAGTAGCAGGGGTGTGGCGGGGGGGGGGGTCCAGACAGGTCACTGCATCCAAAACAAGGCAAGTCCAGGACTGTCACCCCGAGGAGTTATCAGTGTCAGCTGAGCACACCATCCCACCCATGTGTCTCTCAGTCACAGACATGGGAGGGAGGGGGACCCCACAGTGCCGTCACCAGACCTCCATTAACCTCTTTGTGCGCTGGGCCGTGTCTCCCTGAGCAGGGAGTGTGTGTGTGTGTGTGTGTGTAAAGCAGAAGCAGTGATGGGACACAGATTTCCTCCTAATGGACATGCTCATAACAAAAGTAGCACACAAAGAGCTTGTTTCCCAGAATTCCTCCATGTGTCACCCCCCTTCCTGTCCAGTGAGTCCAAGAGCCACACAATTGTCAGGAAGATGAAAGCTTAATCTGCAGCGTTGAACCGCATGTGCTTAATCCGCAACACACACACACACATACACACACACACACACACACACACACACACACACACAGGCTTCAAAGGCCTGTTTGAAAGAAAACAACAAGCCCCCCTCCAGGGGTGGCAGACGCTGAAGGCCCCTCCATTAACCTTTCCACTCAGACAGGCTGCTCTCTGATGTCTGATGCGACGGGGGACACTGGTGCAGCTCAGCAACTGCATACTGAGGTCCAGTCCCAGAGAGAAAAACATGGACAACGCCTGTGTGTGTGTGCGCATGCGTGCGCGCAGCCTGGGGTACCACAGGCCACTCAACTAAGAGGCTCTGGAAGCATGGACAGTGGTCAAGTGTGAGCTCTTGCAGTGTGTGTACAACAAACAGAAAAGTGTATGAATTATTTATGGGCATAAGTAGTGCCAGCTGGGAGCTGAGTGCTCAGTAGCGCCCCCCAACTCATTTGTGAGTGAAGAGCCCAGTGAGCCACTTGGCGATCTGCCCACTGTTGGTTATCGATTGGCTCTGAACCTGGAATCAGCCTCTCTGAGCGGGGCCCGGTGCTTCTCACTGGCTCTACACTCTGTGTGTGTGTGTGTGTGTGTGTGTGTGTGAATGCATGCACACACGCACTGCCCTGGCACCTCCGTGAGGACCGCATTGAGTTCATATTTTAACTCAGCGTCTCAGCTCGACTCAATCAATGACACAAATCAATGAGGCAAACCTACATTACATAAACAGGGTCACCGTGAGTCAACAGCAGCGTCTGTTACCGCGGTAATTTGTTGGTAATGCTAACACAACAGCAAAACAAATCGAGGGCAGAAATCGCACACGAAGGACAGATAAACAAGCAGCTCGAAGGACAAGGAGTCCAGCTCTGGTCTGTGGACAGGTTCCCCCTTCCTGTCTCTCTCACACAGCGTCCCCCTGTACCCTCGACCGTAACGGCCAGCAGATGGTCAGGTGGCACCCGCCTGCTGCCACTCTGCCAAGCACATCCCCTCATTTGCCCTATGCCCCCATCATACCCCCCATGGAGCGCCTGCAGCCATCATGTCCTGTCTGTTCTGTCTCCTGCTGCGGGGGTCACTGGCAACACACACACACACACACACACACATACACACAGTTGACAACGCCCCAAAAAAGCATCTGCAGTACTGACCTTGAGCAGAAGGGGCGATGTTACTAAGTGTTACACCACAGGTGAGAAGAATCCAGAGTGGCAGCGCCATGCTGAAGGGCGGGGCAGGGTGTGGTCTTGCGAGGAGGGTGTGGTCTGTATTCTGATTGGTTCCTCAGCTCACACCTCTTCCAGAAGGGAGAACCTGCAGACAAGGAGACGAGAGGAGGGCTGAGCTGAGGCGTTGAGCACCGGAAATGGAGCACAGGAGCTGTGAAAAAAAGTCGATTCCCTGCAGTAAAGGATCAGAAATAGCTACCTTTATGTGTGTGTGTGTGTGTGTGTGTGCGTGTGTGTGTGTGTGTGTGTACGCGCACGCTGGGGACAGACAGCAGGAGTGGTGGAGAACTCCATCGATCTCCTGTCTCCCATGGATTGTTTCGTAAGTGGCAGAGAGAACCAAGTGTGAGACACAGCAGTTGACAGGTGTGTGTGTGAGAGGTGCACTGGTTATTTGCTCAGCAGGCCTCATGAAAAAATGCACATTTTATTTTAAATTTCACACTAATTTCATTTCCCTTTCCTCCCCTAGCCTGTGTGTGTGTGTGTTCCATGGCCTGGTTTAATTTCCCGTTGGTGTGAAGTACCCATGGTGCAGCACCACGGAAGCAGCAGCAACACCCTGACTGCTCTGCGGTTTCCAGCAACTCAAGTGGCAGCAGAGACGCCCGAGAGCCTCACACTCGAGACAGCACTGATTTACCATGGTTTTCCCAGTAGTGCTGCGAAATTCCCCTCCAAAATCTTTGTTATGATTTTAATAACAGTAAACACACACACACACACACACACACACACACAGAGTTGCAGGAAGCCAGACACAGGCCCTATTCCTGTGATTTGTCCTGCCGTTACTGCACCTCTTCCTGTTCTAAATGTTTTTTATTTTTATAACATTTTACCCACTTTGGCATTTTTTGCAATTTATGGTGCAGTAAACGTGACCTCTGTTACCCTCCAAGTAGCCAGACACAGTAAAGTGTGCCCAAGTGGAGTAGGAGTGTGGTACACTTTGTGCCAACTTATTTCCACGGTGTTTACTACTCGTTTCTGGTGTTCCACAGTCTTGGCGTCCAACAGCATGATGAAGAAAGCTGTACGTTTGTTTTTGTTTCATTCGTCGTGGCTGCATTTGACATTTTTGCTCAATCTAATCTGTGCCGGAATCAAAGTGTCTGTCTGCATCACTGGGCTTCCTGTCTGAGCTGCACTGGTACCATGAAACAACAAGGTGGGTTCCAACCCCGGTGTTGCCCTTCGTCACCATCAGCGATGATGTCTCTCCGCTTCCTCCCGTTCCGCTCCTCCTTCCCTCAATCTCCTGCTTCTCATGACCTTCACTGATATTTACTCCTCTCCACTGTGGCCCACTGAGACAGTGGATAGTATGAGCAGATCTGCTGAGCCCAGACATGTGACTGACACCCAGAATCCATTTGGGCAGTCATTCGGCACATGACAGACACGGTAACTACTGTGGTAACTTTGCAGCTACAGTGACTGAATCACCAACACACTGAGCCCAGCTCCCTCCATCTGTCACACACACACACACACACACACACACACACACACACACACACACACACACCTACACCATGCTGAGCGAGGACATGAGGTAACACATCTTGTGTCACCTGGCTTTGGCTGAGAGGGTCAGAATAATATGACCTCCCCCCCATCTGAAGATGGAGTCAGTGGCACCATGCAGTGCAGTGTGGATAGAATACAGGATACAGGGGATCAGCCAAGGAGCGAGTGTGAGTGTGTGTGTTTGTGTGTGTTGGCGCACAGGGGGCCATGCAGGTGTGTGTTTGCTTGTTTGTGTATGCTGGTGATCATTACTGCGACCGGGGGGGGGGGGTTACTCACTTGTCGAAAGGCACTCAACGGAAAGACAAGCACTTGGGAAAGGCAGAACAACGACACACTCGAGGGGAATTCAAACACGGCTATTGATCAAACCGACGCAGAACCCAGCGATGGATGAGTCACTGCCGTCCCTTGGAGGGGGGGGGGGCCCGTTCAGGTGGAGAAAAGAGATGAGCGAGGAGACAGAGATGAAAGGAGGGAAGCCAAAGGAGAAGCAGAGACTTCAGTCTCACACTTGCTGCTAGGCAACAGCCGGGGAAGGAGAAGTGCTGGCTGATGCAGGATGTCTGACATATCTTTTGTCTTCCCTCTCCATTGCTCATCCATTACGCTTCTCCCTTTTCTCTGCACTCCTGATCCACTCCTCTTCTTTCTCATCTCTTTACCGATCATCCCATTTTGCAATTTCTTCTCCTCTGTGCACCATGGTGTCCTCTCAACTCCACTTATTCCTGCCTTTTTCTTGTCCTTTTGTTCCCTCTGGACCACAGCTCCACACATTACAGTAAATATGAGTTTTCCATTAACAGCTCAGAGAGAAGCTGCATGTGTTGGAGCATCCAGAGCCTCTGGATTAAGGGCACCATTGGAGAGCTTAGGAACTCTCTGATGTGAGGGCGCCCTTGAGAAAACCTGAACTCTCCAAGGGTTTCACTTAATGGCATGTAGACCTTAAAGATATGGGGACCCTTCAAGGAAAGGGCACCTCCGTTGACCATCAAATCCATTGAGTATCGTTACACCTCCTGAAGCGATTCAGACCCTCCAGCAGAAGGGAACCACTCAAGGGCATCCAAACCCTTTTAGGTAAGGGCAGCAAACCAGGTCTTATGAAGCCTCTGGTGTGAGTGCACTGCTCCAGGCTCCTGAACCTTCTAATGTAAGGCAGCTATAGGAAGGTGTCTGGCACCTTTATGATGAGGTCACCTAGAGAATTCACTCCAAGTCCAGAGATATCCAAGATGGCTACAAAACAGTCGACTTCCCATAACCCCTCAATAAGATGTCAGTGGAATGCAGCATCTCAAGTAGAAACTCCACACACTGTAGGTTATGGGAAGCGGAGCAGTTGCTAGTCCATCTGTCAGGCAGACTAGCGGCTGCAGCACATCCAGTTGCTTTTGAGCTTCCGAATCCAAACTGAGCTCCTGCACTGATGGCCAAATGAGGTTTCTGCTGATGATGTGGCCAAAGGCCCCACCAGGCGTCAGGGGTGGAATCCAGCCCTCCTGTCGCAGTAAAGCAGCTATTTGCTTCATATATTAAAATAAATGTAACAAGTGCTCCAAAATATTAATTAGGAATCAACAATCCCACAGATGAATCTTCTATTTTCAGCAATATTTTTGAAAGCCAGGGCCCACAAAGGTTCCTCGCACCGCAGCAGCGCCCTGTCCTGCTGTAACAGTACAGCAGCCGCTCTCATTTTCATGTTTTATGTGTGCACTTTCTGCCGAAGCCCCATTGCTGGCTGCTGATCCGTTTAACCCCTTTGAATAAAGAACACATAGTTGAGGTAAAGGTGAAGGGCAATCTGGCACGATCTGTCTCAGCTACATTTCCAAGGAGCATTTTGCCTGAATTGCTGCACAATGGGACAGCGGAGGGCATATCGGCTAAAGGTGTCACCTTGCAATGCCTTCAAAGGGTGCTGAGTTTGAAACCAGCTCCACCGATGCGGTAGAAATACTGTGCCGTGTCAATGTGTGAGCCGCTGTGAAGCCAACAGTCAGTAGCGAGAGCTGAACTACAAGCAGGTGTCAGAATATGAATAAATGAAAGCAGTGTCTCCCAGCCCAAACACTTGTATACAAGTCTGTTTGCAGCTTCCATTTCCCTTTCCTGCAAGTGTAAGTTCAGTTTAATTCAAAGCAAAATGTACAAATGCACTGGTCTTACCCTCAGGTTTACATGGTCAGGGCATCAGGTGGGCTTTCAAGGCTCAGTCAAAGCAGAGCTGCACATGATGCACGCCGTCATAATAGCATTAATACAGCCTTTACTAATATTAATCATTATTGAATATCATTTGGGCTCATGGCATTGTACGAGGCATCTTTCAGTGTTGGGTTTGTACAATAAGCTGCTTAAAACAATTTGCTCATTCATGCAGCCCGGTAAATTTTACTGGAGCAATTCGGGGCCGCTACCTTGCTCAAGGGTCCTCGAACGGCAGGGATGTCTGAAGTGGGAAGCATTAGTGCTGTCATTGCCGTGGCTCCTCTAAATAAATAATAAAGGACATTCCAGAAAGTACAAAGAGCTCTACTGGAAATTGCTGCCATTGACTGTCCTCTGCTGCTAGGACGCTGCTGCTCAGCAACGCACCGGTTCACGCACAGCGCTCTGCTGCCTGGTGTGCCACACTGGTCACTTCGTTGCACCTCTTCCTTCATCCTGGATGCCTTTAAAGTGCACCGAATGACCGACGTGTAATTCACTGCGTACGTGTGCGCGTGCCTGTGTGGAGACTGACCCCATTCTGCCTGCCACAATTACCCAGTTGGGGCCGGTTCCGACAGCACACTGCCGCAGTCCTCACACATTCACACAAACACAAACTGCGCGGCTGTCAGTTCTCTTCACACACCTCACTCATCTGCAGCATCTCTGAAAACGACAGCCCTTCCCCAGGTGAGCTCCACTGTCACTCAGTCGCCACGCATGTCGCTTCTCCTCAGCCAGGCCTTTGACATGGAGACCATTGCCTTGGCTTTGCCATCTCTAAGCGCTAGAACATCAGCGAGATGTAATTACGAATGGTGAATACGCGACACTCGTGACAAGAACTGCTTTCGAACCCTGGATGCGGCAGTCAGTCAGTCAGTCAGTCAGCGGAACCCAGCATGGAGGCCTCAGCAGACACGGCAGAACTGCAGGTCAAGTAGCGAGCAGGAACACAGCCTCTGTCTGCAGGAGGTGGACATCCAACATTAAACAGACTAACTGGAGACAGACTGGGACTGGCAATGGTGATGGACAGACAGAGAGTAACGGTTTCCCAGTGGAGGCCACACTGTCACACAGGCCACTGAGTCCTTCCTCATCCCACCTTACTGTACTGCTACTAAGGGTTAGTAATGTGGTTTTAAAGGCTCTCACCTAAACCTGTATCATACTAACAAGTCCCCTTATACTTATTAACCAGTCCCTGTATTAATATTGAGCAGTCCACCACTTCATCCCACCCAAATTTAGCGGGTTAGCCGATCTATTAATGGCTCCCACTTTGACCCCTGCGCGGTATTGGCCAGTTCATTCCTACAGGCCTTCAGCATCGCTCTAAACTACTGGTTAATGGATTACTGAATCCCACCCGCATCCCTGCAAGATATTATGCAATTCATTAGGGCAAGCTACCCGTTTCCCTTTAAGAATAGAATAGAATAGAATAAACCTTTATTATCCCACGAATGAGAAATTTAGGTGTTACAGAGCTCTTTCAGGGGAATATAGGAGAGAACAAGTAGTTAGTAAGAAGGACAAGAACAATTAAGTTAGTAATCTATGTACACAAATAAAATAAAATAACCCTATATGCATAAATAATTTATAAATAAATTAACCAATTTAGACTATGTTGTGCAGTCTGACAGCTGCTGGTAGGAATGACCTGCGGTAGCGCTCCTTCCTACACTGGGAGGTGTTGTCCATGATTGATGTCAGCTTGGACAACATCCTCTCCTCCCCAGCCTGCTCGATGGACTTCAGAGAACAGCCCAGGACAGAGCTGGCCCTCTTGACCAGTCTGTTGAGTTTCCCCCTGTCCCTCTCTGCAAGTCCGCCACACCAGCAGACCACAGCATAAAGGATAGCAGACGCTACCACAGTGTCATAGAAGCTCCTTAAGAGAGTCCTGTTAACCCCAAAGGACCTCAGTCGCCTTAGCAGGTGAAGGTGACTTAGACCCTTTTTATAAAGTGCCTCTGTGTTTATGGACCAGTCCAGTTTATTGTTGAGGTGAACACCCAGGTACTTGTACTCCTCCACCGTCTCAATGAACAAACCCTGGATGGTCACTGCCGTAATAGGGGGTGACTTCTTGCTGAAGTCAATCACCAGCTCCTTCGTCTTGCTGGCATTGATGCGAAGATGGTTCTTTTCGCACCAGCTGACAAAGTCATTGATGACCCCCCTGTATTCCAGTTCGTTCCCCTCTGACACCCGACTAACAATGGCAGTGTCGTCCGAGAACTTCTGGAGATGGCAAGTGTCCGTGTTATAACTGTAGTCCGCAGTGTATAGGGTGAAGAGGAAAGGGGCGAGTACTGTTCCTTGTGGGGCCTCCGTGCTACTGACCACCACCTCAGACACACAGTCCTGGAGCCTCACATACTGGGGTCTACTGGTGAGGTAGTCAATAATCCACGCGGACAGTTGATGGTCCACTCCTGCTCCCTCTAGCTTCTCCCTCAGCACTGAAGGTCCTGATAAATCCAACTGTTGTACTGTAAGGTGAGCTAGTTGTACTGGTAACTACCTGCAATCCATTAACTAGTCCCCTTGCTGCAATCCATCCACATAAACCGCTAGAACTCGCCAAACACCATTCTGCCTGCACCGGACCACATCAGCTCAGGTGATACACGTCCCACTTTATGGAGTGCTTTCCGCTTGCCAGGGGTCGGGGCTCATAAGTCGCCGTGCTGTGATCTCCTGCCTCTTTCCTTTCGGGAGATAGAGTCATTCAGATGGTCCCAACTCAGCCTCTTCGCCTCTCTCATTGTCTCTCTTGAACATTTAAACTTCAAAAGCTTCACACACTCAATTTACATGACAAGTTAGCTAATGTCAAAAAGCTCTTATCTGTTAAAAGAATCTGTCTTTGTCTCCCTCTCTCTCTGACCTCTGACCTTGTCTGCTCTTACTGCGTTTCAGTGCTCTTGTTTTGCTGCAAAGCGGTCACCAGTGGGCCTTTGGTGTGGAGCACTTGTTCTGCAAGTTCTGCGTGAGGGAAATGGGCCTCTCCCAAGAGCTTGTGGCCCTCCTCAACTGCCATCATGCCTTGCCCCTGTCCTCCTGTCTCTCCGTCCCTGCCTCCCTTGCATTCTTTCCAGTGCCAGCGGTCTGCTCCCCTCGGAAGGAACCCTTCAGCCTGGGAGGGATGAACTCTGATCCAGTCCAGGGGGTGGATCCACACTACAGTCTGAATCCCTTCTGCGCCTGGAATCATCTAAAGTGCTCGGCTCGCTGGGAGAGGAGCTTATGCATGCCGCATGCTGTGGAGTTAAATTAAAACACAAAACCCGGGTTCTCCGACGCCAGGCGGTCATGAGCCACCAAATTCAATTACGTTCAGCAGAATGCAACTCAGTTACAGCAGATTCACTCCGTCCCTCCCTCCCGCTTCTGTTTGCCTCAATTCAGGAAGGTTTTCTTTTTATGACTGAGGCGCAGCCCATCTGTCACTCACTGTGAAGGGAGGAAACTGCGGAAACTTCCCCTTCATCGCCCACATCTGCACACCTTTCTGGTGATTCATGCCTGCAAACAACGCAAGTAAACACAGAAGAGCAGCTGGATGTGGCGGGAGGAGTGCAGGTGCTTCAGCGAAACCGGACAGCCTGGCGGAAACTTCTAAACGTTAACGGTACGGCCGCCTGGCACAGCCACTGGCGCACAGACCCGTCTGCTCCCCAGCTCAACTCCCTCTGCTCTGGGGCGGCAGTTTGGCTGCGGCCCATTTCAATCATCGCTTGGAGGAAGATGCAGCCAGAGGACGGAGAAGAATGAAGACAAGCGAGAAAGGAAGCCACTTGACCTGGTGGTTGGAAGAGATTCCAGAGGCACTTTTAACCCCACGGATTCTGTTTAATTTAGTCTGCTGCCTTGTCTTCCTTTCTCCATCCTCCTCCCACACGTTCAGGCCAATGCAGGGAAGCTAAGATGGGGACAGCGTGCCTCCAAGATGCTGCGGCGCCATTTGCGCTTAGACACCCGCTGCGCTTTGCTCATCCCACAACAGCTCAGCGAGGGGTCTACGGATCTGGGCTGCTGGTGCTCATTGTGGCACACTGTAAATAACCCTGGAGGAAAGGGAGCGAGGAGACGTCTGCTGCTCCCTACGGGCAGTGCAGCTGCAGAACAGACAAAAAAATGAATTCTGCTAACTGTATTAATTAAATGTACAGAATTCAATAAAGCAAACTCCAAACGGTCGATGGAATCTGCAGGTGATCCCGTAACGGCTCCACGGCAGTTTGCGGAGAACACGGAGAAGAAGGCTGCAACGGCTCTGAAAGCTGAGAATGGATCTCCCCAGCTCTGCCACCAACTTTCTCGGGTCCACAACTCCTCTGGCACCACCTTCAGCGGGCAGAGCTGTCCAGCCTGCCCAGTGACACCACCCTCACCAGAAACCAGGATATGGGAGCAAATGGGGAGATTAACTATGGCAAATGACCTCCAAATGATGCGTGCGGAACGCCTCTGCTCTCTTCTGCTGCGGTGGTGAATCAGTTGTGCGTCAGTGTTTTTTCCTCATGACAACGTCTTTGCTCTGCACAGTATTACAATATTTATTTGCTTAGCAAATGCTTTTATCCAAAGTGACTTATGCAGCTCACATGCTTTACCCCTCCATACAGCTGCATATTTGCAGAAGCAGTTCTGCTTAAGCACCTTGGTCCGATCCCAAATGGCTCATCCTGAAAGGGGATAAAATCCTGAGAAGAGGCCTAATCTCTGCCCTACGGTGTCATCAGCTAATGCGGTCTGGAAAGAAGGCGCAGTAGAACTGGGCTTCTTTTACTGCGGGACGACTGTCAGCCCGGTACGGTACCAGAAAGTAGACCCCAGCGTCACCATAACGTGAGTGTGGTCTAACTATAGTGTGACTGCAGTGTGACCCTGGCAAAGCAGGAATGCACACAAGTGAAATGGGTTGAAATATGGGTGAAAAATCCCCCTGCGGAGGGACAAGGCAGGGGTTCCTAAGCCAGTGGTCTCACACCATGGCCCTGGGAGCTTACACAACCAGCAACCCTGCTGGTTGCCGCACTGATCGGTCGACACGACCCGATTGCCTCCGCTTCCCTGCCCCCAACCTGCGGTTGCATAACTGACCTGCATGAGCATTAGTAGGTGAGCCCCACCAACAGAGAGGGAACCAGAGCGTCCAGAGCGGTCGCATCTGCAGCAGATCTGCCCCCGTCGTCCACAGCGAGGCTCCAGTCCCACATGATACCACAGTCAGCACCACCATATATTTATGCATCATTTAAAGTCAAAGTCAAAGTCAAAAGAGTTTATTTGTCAAGCACATGGTTGTGTACCATGTGTTGAAATGTGCACCGATCTGAACCAGGATGACTGTGCGAACAATCTATAATGGAAAATGAAGCAAACACATATCATTTATGTATCATTTATGTGCATCATTTATGTACACTTCAATATGCTGCTGCCATCCTAATAGGTGCACAGTGATGGATCCTTATTAGCACTTGCTTTTGGCACCTTAGTGTCACGTCCACGTCAACATGGTAATGAACGATCCCTGCTCCGCCTCATCGCGGTGGACCGGAGGCGTTTATTGCCTCCCGGTTCATTGGCTCTTCTGCTGACGGGGGCAGCTCCACGTCCAAGCACAGCACTCTATTGGTTAGTCTGTGCGTCAAATCAGGCCGCATTGGCTGTGTTACTCTGCTGAGTCCCACCCACTTTCTGCCAGCATCAGTCCAACTGTAAAGGCAGTAAAGTAAGTGTAAAGTACAGCATGACCCTCATACTGTTTGATGGAGTCGGGCTTTGCTGTTGTACCCTCAAGCCACAGCGCTTTACCATAATTAGTTTGGAGGCAGAATAGCTCTCGATTATAACGTCTGCTTAGCAGACAAATACGATGATGGTAAGTGAAAGCAGAGAGCAGTAAGATGGTAACTGAGATGCTCGGCAAGCCAGGAGGACATCACCACATTTTCCTGGAGTAAATGGGAACACCGGTGAGCGGTGACAGGTGGGAACTCTGCTTCTCCTTTGGAGCAGAAACGTTGTCAAGCTGCTTCCTACAGCAGCTAAGAGGACCGTCGGGAGGCTGTTCCGGCACCGCTAGGCCACGGGTGCTGATCCTGCGGTCACTGTGGTGCTCAAGCAAGTTCAGAACAGCAACAGCAGGGAAGTGTTTCCACTGCCTGTAATCATGTGAGTCAGTCTCAAGACAGCACCCAGCTGGGGGGACCTGCATCACAGAGGGAACGGCGTTTCCTGCGGGATACGACCTACCTCACTGCACCTCACTGCACTGTGGCCCACCACTGTGATCACCACATCCATTGGTCTCCTCCTCCTCCTCCTCCTGATTCATGCAAACAACGGTGGCACAAGAACACCCGAATCACCCAGACCACTGCTGCTGCAGGACCTGGGCTTCCAGCAGAGTACAGTCAACAGCAAAGAAAGCACCGCCAGAAGGTTGTGAGTTTCAATCCCTGACAAAACCACTGCTTCATTTCTGTTCTGTTGCCCATCCTGAGGCTTCCGTTCAGAATTCAGAATTCATACAAATAAATAAGTTAAATGAGCAGAAGCTGTTCTAGGGCAAACAGCGCAATAGAGGATAAATCAGTTCACTCATGTTGCTGCAGAGCCTATAAGTGCAGCAGGAAGGATACGGTTCCTCATCCTGTGAGATGTGTTCATAACTCATTTTGTTTGTAAACCCAAATTCACATTTCCTGCTAAGTTGCCATCAGGGAAATAGTAACAATGCAGATAGATCTGCCTTAATTTACCCACGGCTAAAATAAGGAGGAAATGCTTAGTTTAGCCGCACACGATGCCCTCCTGAAGCAAATGCCTCCCCGAAGCAGCAACTTCGAAGGCCGAAAGGGCCGAATTACAATGTGTGCAGCTGTGTTATTTGTTTCTGGCTTTTTTATTTTACTTTTATTTAAACACAGTTTTTCTACAACTGAAAGTTCAGTTGACAAACAAAAGATGCTGAATGTTACAAAATCACTTTGAGTCATTTGTTTTGGTAATAACTGTGCATCACAGCATTATATATATTTTTTAAATACCTCAAGATAAAGCTGAGATGTTGGAACATTTTGCTTTAAATAAAAATAAAAAACAAATTCCAAAATGAGTAAGAAAAAGGTGGCCATTTGTTCTTTGTAGCATTACAATTTAGCACTTATCCCAAATTCTGACCTTAATATTAACCACAGTTAATATTAAATTTAACTGCTAATTGACAGTTAAATTTAAAACTAATTTAATCTGAGCAAAATTAAAAATACATAATCTGCTACTGAATGCCTGCTACTGCCATACACATGAGCAGAATTTCTCATTTTCTTATCGATCAGTAACACTTAAAAACACCAGACCTAAGCTGTAAACACAGTGGAAACGAGTTGAATTAATTTGACTCTACTTGTACCAAAAGGCAAATGAAGAAAATAAAAGTAAAAATAACCTGTAAAATTATGAACTTGACCGTAACACATGGAAGTAGAGCTCAGAAATGCAGCCAGGTGGAGTGGGGCAACTGAGGATAGGATGGACAGTGCAGCCAAAGTAATGAATGTGCCACTTGAGGGATCTCAGAGAAGTAATTGTAGACACACAGTACTGTTGTTACGACCCAGTCTTGCTACTTCTTGACACTAGACCGGGTCGTAACAACTGTCATCCTAAAGTCCATGAGGTACAGCTGAGGTGTAAAACAACAGCATACTGCGAGCAACACTAGATCACTGTGATCAGTGTAGAAACCTGACCTGCCTCATCCCCCAGAGCCTGAGGTCTCACTGCATCCTCATGAAGGTCAAAGCACAGCTCCTTCTGGGGTCAGTTCTTCAAATACAAGGACTCCTGGTGGCTTCATAGTACATGACGTGAAGGAGAAAGTAGAGGTGAGAAACACTGCCTCATTATTAAGTGTCTTTCTCCCAAAGCTTTGCACCCGCAGCGACTGACGTCTCACTGAAGCAATTTAGGTGACTTACAGCTCAGGGGTACAGCAGCATTTTCATCTTCTGGGATTGGAACATACAGGGTTCTGCTTGCTGCTGCCCCACCCACTGCCCCTAATCCTGGCCTCCAAACACAGCAGCGTGCAAGTGCCAGACAACGCCCCCCTGTGGTCACAAGGCAGTTTACACAGGGCCCCTGGGAATGATGTGCTGTGGGATTGAAGTCCATGCCTGACACAGTTTACACACAACTTATTATTATTATTATTATTATTATTATTATTATTATTATTATTATTATGCTATAATAATTTCATCATTCTGCATATTTTACACTGATTACACTGTTTTGTGTACACATTATATTATATTATTTTATTGTCTGTGCAGTGAAGGCTATGCAGTGGCTGCGAGCCCGCAGTGACACAGTACTGACATGACAGGCTTCAGCCTCAACACCTGACCTGACTGAACCCTGCCATTGGCCCACGGAGAGCAGTGCCGAGCTCTGATTGGTGGCCACGTGACAAAGCTGCTGCCCTGATCCTGTCATCAGATGCTGGGAACTGCTGGTGCTTCGGTGGCCCTTCTGGACACACACGCCCTCATTTACTGAGCCCTAACACTGCGGCTGAGGGGGACGGGGGGTCGGGACCCGCGTGTGGGAGCAGACAGGCGTGACTGCAGAAGGGACAGCGGGGGGTCTCGCTCTCTAGGTCTGAGCTGCCTGCACGTCATGTTTCTGTGTGTGTGTGTGTGTGTGTGTGTGTGTGTGTGCGCGCACACAGCATCCAAAGCAGCTCCACCCCAAATGTATAAAATACTTCCTCCTGTTATAAATCTCTGAGCTACACATTTTTAAGCGCACAAACATTTTTAGTTGATAAGCTCATTTTTGTCACTTGGTCTGTTTTCTGCATTTAGCCATGTAGTGCCCACATGTGCTGAGGTGCCACTGCAATGTTTCACCGTGTTTACTTCCCAGCAGACACAAGAAATCAGAGTCCCCTGCTGCTGCCATACAGGTCAGGCGCCATCGCGCCCGCAGTCTGCGCCCAGCAACGCGCTACCCTCCGCCTCTGGGGATTGTGGGTAGAGACAGACATGAGCCAGGGCTGGAGGGGGGGGGGGCACTCCGAGGGAGATTAAGGGAATATCGGCAATGTCACAAGGTGCAGTGCATGCTGGGAGCGGGTTGGAGCCCAAGAGTGCAGGAGATTTCGGAGGGAAACGAGTTAGAGACACAGTAAAGGTTTACAGTAAAATACCACGTTTAAGAAGAGCATCATACCGCACTCAGTGTGTGAGTGTATAATTCCATAATAATGCAAAGAATATGTTTTATATAATTGATACAGTGACACATCTGAACTGTTAATATTAAAACGGCATTTTTGGTGTGACTCAACTGACTGTTCATTTTGAAAAGCCTATAATACCACAGAATTATATAATTGTCTATCTGATGAATATATGAATATGAATATATTAAAATATAAAATGCAAAAAACCTCCTTGTTGTACTTGAAATCAAAGCGATGATGGCGTTAAAAAGTGAACAAATGCTGTGAGTGGAGGAAACCGAATTGCTTCGGACAGAGAAGTTCATGTTTGACTGGGAGGAGGCCATATTTTCCCATAATTCCTCCCTTCAGGGGATGTGTTGGCCAGGAATGAAGTGTTGCTGTCAGTGTGTGTCCTGCGTATCACCAGGTGTGCAAATGGACAGTCAACCTCCTCCGCGGAGCTGCCAAAAGCCACCACTTGGCACACAGAGGAAAGAGAGGACAGGTGGATGAGAAAGATGGACCTATGGTAGAGTGGACAGGGAGAGACTGACTGAAGAATGAGAGGGGAAGTGGATAAGAGGATGATGGGTTGGAGAATGAATGGATGGATATCAGCGAGAGTTTGGTCAAAGAGATGGATTGATTAAAGAAAGGGAGAAGTGGTGAATGGCAGAAAGGAGATGTGGACAAGAGAGATGGTTTGGACAAAGAAGATGATAGACAGATGGAAAAATGAGAGGAAGGGAATGACTTCAGGGTAGGATAAGAGAAGGAAGAAAGGAGATGTGGATGAGAGATGGTTTGAAGGAAGAGATCAGCGGTGGATGAGTGAGTTGGAGAAAACAGAATGTACATGGATGAAAGATAGACGGTAGAACGAGAGGAAAGGAGGATGAGTGTGTAAGAGGTCCACTGTCCTGTGGTGAGTAAAGCCATCCTCCCTCAGGTCCCATCCACACACACACAACAGCAGTGGCGTTCATCATGGTGATCAATGCAGGATCAGAAGTGATAAGAAGGGTGATGTCACTCATCAATCTGGGTGCCTACATCTTCTCCTCACTCTCTACCTGGCGCTCTTAGCATCCTTGTGCTCCCATCATGCACTCTGCCCTGCGACCTCGCTCTCAGTCTCATACCTCCCTACCTGTCTTTACTCGCTCACACCCCTCTGTCTCCCTCACTGGTGCTGGGCCTTAGCAATGCACAGTTGCCATGGAAACCCGATGGAGGAAGGCCACCGTGCTGTCCCTCTCGCACTGGGGCTCCATTTGCCGCCTCCTCCTCAAACCGAGATGCCCCCCCTCCTCCCTGGGTAGTGTGTGTACAGGGCAGGAGGTGCACTGATGCGAAGTGACAGGGCTATGGTGAGGCCCCCTCCCCTTCACAGGAACACAGCGATGCGTGCGTGCGTGCGTCTGTACGCACTGCTACACAGTGACCATTAGTGTGTCATTGCCAGTCTAAGCTCTCAGGTTCCTGCTGATACACACAAATCACAGAGGCCTCTCATAATCATCATCATCATCACCACCACTATCATCTCACCACCCCTCTAGCTGACCCTCATTCCTCGTGAGCTCTCCCTCGTCCCTCATCCATCTCCACGTCTTGCTGTGCCTCCCTCTCTCTCCCTCACCCTCTCACTCTGCAGTAAATAGAAAAAAGTGAAGAGGAGCTCACAAACAGGACGTCTTTCTGCTGCTCACTGGCAGAGGGGACAAGACACATGACTGCAGTGGCTACGCACACACACAAAACACACAAAGTGTGCCAGCTTGACATGAATAAAGAACTGCCTGCAGTACAACAGAGCCATTACTGACAGTGAAGAACATAGACATGGTCTTCGGAGCACCACTCCAGAGAGGAGGGCAACTGGTTAAACATGAGAGTGAAGGTAACGTGTGTGTGGAATCTCATGGCCATGCACAGACAGATAGACACACACACACACACACACACACACACACACACAAAATGTTTGCATAGAGCCTCACGCAAATGAGTGTGAGCCTTAAAAAGAATGTAGAACATCCAAACACCACAGGCCACTGCAAACATGTAAAAACATATGAAAAGCAGGAGGGAAGGACACACACACACACACACACACACACACACACACACACACACACACACACACACACACACGCACAACCCTGCTCTGTACAGCAATTTGGTACTTACAGTATTTCCCTATTAATGAAAGTAGTACTGATAGCAATAATGATTATTGCAGTCGTTTTTGAGTTCTTTCTCTGACTTCTGCCAATAAGTGCTGCCTGTTCAGGTATTGACCGAGGGTGAGTGTTTGTGTGTGTGTGGGGGGGGGGGCACAACAGAATGAATAATAAATAGGAGGCAGTGATGTGGCCCAATGCTCCGTGATCACAGCTCACCTGCTGACACAGCAGAGCCACAAATGCGATCCATAAACATCGATCCCCGCGCCTACGCTCTGGGAGCTCCCCCCCGCATCTGTGTGCTTACAGAGATGGTCGTGTGGACCACACCTCCTTCTGAACCTTCAGCACACTTCTCATGGAGACTAAACTTCAGTCTGATAATACAGTACCGACTGTACAGACCAAACCTAACCCTTAAATACACCCTCCCTCCCTTTCTAGAGACCACACCTCCATTTGTATACAGACCATGCCTCATTGTTCCTGCACACCCCATCTTCTTGGTAACTGCTTATTGGACTGTGACAATGGTGACGGAAAAGCAGTGGGGCCAACAGTGTCCATGACTAAGGTTCCACAGAGAAAGACGCGTGTATCGCCCAGGATTTTGATTCACTGGAGTTGAATTGTGGGCTTTTGTGACGCCACACTGAGTCCCAGGACCTGAGCAGGCGTGCATGAGCGTTCAGTCGGTCAGTATGAATGTGGAAGCAGAGGAGGTGAATAATTACCAGGGAACAGATTACTCTGTCCATCGACACCTCTCCCTCTCCATCTCCGTCTCCTTCCACTCCCCCATTACAGGGCATCACAGGCCAACAGGACATGGAGACGACAGTGGAAATTAAACTCCATTTAAGTGTAATCTCATTTCAAAACTCAGCGGACTCCTGTTAGTACTCTGACAGCCAGAGAGATCCATCTCAATTGTTTCAGTCGAGCAATGGATGGTGAAACACCACAAGAACATAAATAATGGATCCTCTGAGTCACAGCTGCAGGGCCCTGACTGTAGTAGGGTGGTGAGAGCTGCAGCGTGGACACCAATGTTGAATGAGGTCAGTAGGCGGGTTCTGGGAAGTTCAAGGTGTCTGAACATGCAGTCAGTGGCAGGGGGTAAAATGACAACGTCAAGGATAAAAATGACAATGTCTCTATATTTAGAGTTGGTATATAAAGTCCGGAGTCATTTATTAGTCACTTCAACGTGGTGCTTTAATGAAATACTCTCTTCTTGCACATGTTTCAGCCAAAGATGATATACTTAATGAACTTAATTTTGGATCCACCGAAGAATGAAAAAAGAATATAATGACTGAAAGTGAATGAATTTTGTGAGAATCATAGCTAGAAAAGTGGAGCACAAGCCGGAACCTCAGCATGAGTCACGCGGCTACGATTCCGCAGATCCCCCTTTTCCGCGGTATTGTCAACGCTCACAAAGTCAGCGAGTAAGAAGCTCCGTGCTGCTGCCAGGCTTTGGCCCCTAACTGCATGTCTGGGACTCGAGCAGCGACTCCACAACGGACTGCGATTTGTTTGCCGCATCTTCCATTAAACCCTTATCAAAGACAACAGCACCCTAATGCTGAACGCAACAATAAATATGAATATTTGTCAAGTCAACATCCGTCCCTCAATAACCAGTCCTTAATGACCGATTGACTGGTTAATCTAATAGCTGTTTTATCTCTAAATGGGCCGCATTCGGGAGCTGCACGGTGCGCTGGCCGTGTTCGACATGTAAATTTGTTCTTATCTGTAAGTACCGAGAGCATTGCTGAGGTCCTGCGTGGTCCTCTTAATGGCTCACTGGCTCCTCTTCGGTCCACGCATCCCGTCTCAGGGGAACACAAGCCCGGTCTCTGGCTTCCCGGACTAATCTAGCTGTCAGCGGCAGAAGCCGGAATCAAAAGGCCGAGACGAGAACACCTGAAGAGGAGAGAGTCCATCTCCCAAAGTCATTGATTGCTGAGCCTCTGGGGTCCCCGCGATCGGGGAAGCGATACGGCACGGTGCGGTCGATAGCCAGGAGAACTTGGCCTTTGTGCTCGTTCCCTCCCGGACATCCTTCCTCCACACATTCCCCTTGCGCTTGTCACCAAGTCCAGGGCCGACTGACGGTGTGCAAGGTCAGGGGTGGAGAAGGAAGCGAAGGCCACCCTCACAGGCAGTGAGTATCTTTCATGAGATGCTGGAAACTGGGGGTCGCAGTGGTGAAGAGGGCAGCTTTGCAGAAAACCAGTTAAACACCGAGCTACACCTGGTGCTCCCAACCTTTCCGCAACACATTCCAACTCGTGAACGAAAGGTGAGGGTGATGGTGAGTCCACAATGGCCGCGGACCCAGAGCGACCAAACACACCCGAAGCATCTTTAGACGCCTGCATGAGGAGAGCAGCACCCGCACTGTGGTCAGCTTAAACCAGCAGATGCCACCAAGATGACTTCTTCACCATCCTGAAGTCACCGGAGCCAAAACCCATCAATTCACCACTTCCTCCCATCCTGGTGATAAACCTGCACGGCATTTTCAATTCACATCAATTCACACGCTGCCCAGTCCAGCATCTCACACACTCTCCTTCCCCCTTGCCTTGCACGCCACACGCAAGGAGAGTTCCTGCACTCCACTTTCCGCCTCTCGCTCCCCTCCCCTGCGGCCTTATCCATCGATCAGCCTGCTGTCTGGGCCACCCGTACAGCGCAGCGGCCATCATCACTGTATTAATCCCTCATCAGGCTCCGGGACAGCAGGGTGGGGGCAACGTGCATCCATCACTCTCCACTGTCTGTGGTGACAAATCCATCATGCTGCTATCATCCACGCCACAGTCAACATTGGAGGTGTGTGGGAGGCGGTCACAGAGGAGGAGATGGGCAGGAAGACGGAGGTCTTGTGTGTGTGTGTGTGGTGGGGGGGGGTCACTCAGTTCTGTATGTGTTGTTATGTTTGACTACACTGTTGCTGTGTTCATCGCAGTAAAGAGAAAGCCCCCCTCCTTTTGAGATGGTGCAGAATTCCTCTCAGTTGGTATTAGGAAGAGATGGACCTCAACGTGTTTTCTTCTTCATCGCAATGCAGTGGTCACATTGCATCGGAGTGAAGTTAATTACAGTTATTTACCCATTTATACAGCTGAGCAGTCTTTAATGTAGTAATTCAGGCTGAGCGCAGGGTTCTTACAGCAGGACTGGAGATCCAAAGCCACCACAGCCCTAACTGAAACCTCAATGACACATGGCAGAGCGTGTGTATGTAGTGTGAGTGCATGATCACAAATGTGTTTGCCTGCTGTCCTTTGTAATGTGAGAGCAGATAAGCAAGACGGTCCATTAGTTGGACACGACTCCTGTCCAACAGAGACAAACAAGCAAACACTTCATGCAGGTAATGGTCTGTGTAGCAATAACACACACACACACACACACACACACACACACACACACACACACACACACACACACACACACACACAGTTGATGTATGGATCGGTTCCTCCTGCTCAGACTTAATTTGGCCACGGACACACATGGCTGCACCAGAATGCAGAGTACAGTTACATAGCCTGGGCGCTAAATTAATTGTAGACAATTTTTGAATTTAAAAAAGGAAATAAACAGTGAGTGACCGGCATGTTTAATGTCCAGCATCCAGCAACTCTACAGCATGGACGTGGGACGTGTGGGAGCAGTTCAGCCAATCCATGGGGAGGTAAACACACCTACCTTACGGTACAGAGAGCAACACGACTGACACCACTGGCAGGCCTGCAGTCAGCACTGCATACAGGGTGGCTAGCCTGTCTAAGGAGTTCATTAAATGCAAAATCAAAACTGTTTTGCAGGTTGTAAGAAGCTCACGGAAAGCAACATCGAGCTTTACGCGGTGAAACCCAGCAAGGTGACACCTGTCTACAGCCAATACGCCTGCTGGTGGTCCAGTGCATCACCTGAGCAAGATGTCTGACAGCAACACAGGAGCCATTCAGACAAGCGAGCAAAGACTCATTAAAAACACACAGTCTGCCATTGACAAAACACTCAAACCAGCCATTGAGAAAAATGTGCATGACAGCCCAGCATGACTCAGCGCTACACGGGTGAACGTCAGCCTGTCCTCCAGGTGAAAGAGTACGCACTTGCAGAGCAGGTCACAAAAATGATGCGTTGTGGCAGAACTGTGTGGTTTGTGTAAATTGTGCTGAGGTCACTGGGAACCTCTCAGCAAAGGTGTTGACTAATGCGCTGGACTGAGTGCTTTGTTTGTGAGCACGATGGAGGATCGCGAAAGAGGAAGATGGAAAGGTCTGGTCTGAGCAGAACTGAGGTCTGAATAATGGAGTGGTGCACGGGCACTGCTGAAGTACATCTGAAATACTCACACAGTTTTACATGCCAGTGAGGTCCCAGAACTTCATTGAAGAGCCCAGTTAAAATCTGTCTGCAGAAACTTGACAAACAGCACCAGATTGAGAGATCAGTTGAAAGGGAGAAACACAATGAAGCCCTTCAGATGAAGTCTCTGGCATTGTAGATGAGTCATGGATGGAGAAGAACTGCAAACCACGAATATCTCCAAAAAACAGAGTGAGCCTTCAGTAGCTCACAGCAGGTCCAGAAGCAGCTCAGCACTGGCTCCCAGTGACACTAGATGGACTCCGAATGGGTTTAGAATGCCTCAGAATGGACATGGAATGACAGAACTTGGAATGGGTTCTCATCATCATGTATAGTTGCGTGGACTTCTTGAAAAATTGCTCTCACAATGAGCTGTAGCTATGGCTGCTCCAGATAAAATGGGCTTTGGGGAACCACTCAGAGGAATTCCTGATGGTGGTGAGACTATGCAGGATGAGGACCAAAACAACTGAAGGGGTTCTCAAGACAAAGTGAGCAAGGTAAGATGTTCCTTGTCTCTTTAGTTTCCTTCACTGTGTTGTTTTCCCCACCCTGGGCTCTGTCTCCTGTCTTCATCCCCGACTGCTCAGGTGTCCTAAATCTAAGCCTAACTCAGGGTTTGTCCGGCTCTCTAGGACTACATTTACCTGCAGTCCATGTACATCTCTCTGTTTCGGACTTTATTTACGGTATTTACAGCGTCTAGAACCAAAGTCACAATTCAGATCCCTTCAGATGTTTTAAATCCTTTGGGAGCAAACGTGTAACCCTTGAGACAGCACTGACACTGACTGGACTGCACTGACTGCATTTCAACCCTACATGAGGACAGCATTTACACACACTGGCACTGCGTTTATGTTGCTGCTTGGAACTGCATTCAGATCATGCAGAGACCAGCACCGTGTCAGCTTGCTCCTAAAGATGCAAGCACCTGAGGACAGTAGCAGCAGTAGCGCTAACTTGACCACGGCATCGCCATAAAGCTTCCTACTGGGCCTGCAGTTGGCCTTTGCAGCCAGCAATGAGATGAACAGATTTTGCTGAGGGATGAAGGGATCGTGTCATTATTCGAGGGACACTGACTGATCCAGACAAGTGAGGGCTGGCGGTCCCATCGCCAGAGGGAACTGGACTTGAGCCATAGACCCAGAGATGAGAGCATCTCCTACAGCATCTGGTGCCTCACTGTGCTTTGGCTGGGGGTTGTCTGGCCTTGTTGCTGCAGATTGTAGGTAGCAATTTAACTGTTTAATTATTTAATGCTGGCATGTGCACTGCAGCCACACTCGGCTGGATTAGCTGCAGTGTAAAAGCAAGGTAAAAATGAGGTTTAATTTTTGGGATGGGTACTGCATAACTGCCAATAATGGGAAAATATAACATTTGAAATTAAAATTTCCTTGCATGAATTCTTCAACAGTTATGTGCTACAAGCCCTGGCTTAATAAGATTACATGATAAGATTTTACTTTTATATTTACTATAAAATATTCATATTTGACAAAACACCAAAGCAACACACAGCCTGTGTGTCTGGCACCACCAGTTGCTGATTCGCATCCTTCCAGCAGCCAGCTACAGGAGTGACCCTCAGATAGCAAACACACAGACAATCACAGTCGATGGGGTTGGGCTCATTTATGTGGCTGCCAGGAGGTCAGAAGGGAGATGGGATTGGGAGGGACTCAGCAGCTCTGAGGGACACAGGAGATCATCATATCCATAAATCCACGCACTTTACATTTTGAACCCCTTGTGTGTAGACCGTCAAGCAGCTGCAGATGGAGGAGCCCAGCTCTCTTGGAGGGGTCTATGAATGTTTTCGATTCTGTACGTGTCTGGGCATCGATCCTTTCCCATGTAAATTTTATTTGATAGAACTGACTTGATCACATATTGTTTGATTTATTTTGATCGGGGATGCTAAAATGGTGGCTGTGCGGGGCCATGCTGTATGTGACAAGCGTATTGACTGTGGAACACTGGCATTGCTGAGCAGCACCACGTGTGTGTGTGTGTGTGTGTGCGCGTGTGTGTGTGCGTCCACGCGCATGAGCGAGTGTGTTTGCTCGCAGTGGGTGCTTCTGATTACAGACACCCTGCAGTTTGCAGTTCTGCCTTCCTGTGTTTTTGCCTTCCATTCGGCGCCGTCACAAACAAACACGGCACAATAATAATCATTACGGCGTGCGGAAACACCGGAGCTGGAGGGGTGGAATTGAGCCATATGCAGCCACAGCCAAACACATACCTACTAATGGATCAAGGGAAAGGACAGAGTGAAGCCCTCACACAGGTCCATCCCCCAAGACGAACTCTAAGTTGAGCCACAAAAACCGCAAGTGACCATGAACGCCTTGCCACACAGGCCAGGGCTAATTGAGGTTCATGGAGGATCATCACTGACATAATGGTTCACTCGGAGGTTTGGGTGCGACATATCAGGCGCGGTGCCTCCTGGACCTCTCAGTGACCCTGCGTCGGCCCGCTGCCTGTAATAACCCGGAGGGCCAACCTGCACCTGCACACCCGCTCCTGTAGCCTCTCTCCACCATTATCCAGCCCCTGCAGTCACAACAGGTTCCAAAGATGCCACATTCCAGCGGATCTCCTCAGGTCAGCCCACAAGACGCGGTGGTTGAGACAGCACAGCACCGCTGACTGAGGACCACGCGGCCCTGCTGCATTTCCATCGGTTGCAAAATAATCAGACAAATGGCACATCGCTGCACATTTTCCCGTAGAGTCATAAAGCTCCACAGTGCCTTAGTTTTGCAGAGGTGTCAAGTGAAACTGAAAGCCCTGGGCGACTGAGGGAAAAAACTGGAAAATGATTATTCCCTGACCTCAGAAAAAGGCAGCTGAGAGCAAAAAATGATGTAAACAAACAGCATGGAACAGAAATGTGGAGCTTATGCAACACGCATTTATTTGTTAAGCAGCCTTAGAACCTGCTGGCATTCAGAAAGAGGATCACAGTGAGGGGGCAGATCGTGGTCCAGAGGTGGCAGAGGTGGAAACTGACCAGCCTTCATTACGTAAGGAAGCAGCTGCTCTGCTGGGCCTGGACGGTACTGTACTGCGATGCCGAGCTTCTCGCGTCTAAATGTGTCCTTCCAACACAAGGATGAGGAGCATTCCTTTTCGGAAAATATCCTTCTTTCGGGTACCTGTCTCCTGAGCAAACTACAAAGCCGTCTTAAATGGCGCAGCGTTTGCTGAAGCCATTCGGGTGCTTTTACTTTGCCGTGGCGTCGGGTCTCTGAACAACCGCACCAAGTGGCTCGCTTACTTGTACATGTGCTCTGAGCTTGTTAGTCCAACCCCGAGCTGCACAAGTATCAAAATCAACAGCGGCTCCGCGACATCTGTGGACACGGGAGAATTGAGGGAACCGGAGTGGAGTTTGTCACAAGAAAACAGAGAAGCCTTGGATGAAGAGAACCGATCTGGCTGGTTGTGAAGGGGCACCACGTGTGTTTCTAGTGGTATAGAATTATTTTTGCGTGTGAATAAGATATGAAGTGCTGGTGATGCGCACCCCAACCACTCGTGTACCTGTGTGCCCCCTGCTCCTTTGTCTAGGTCGTCCACAGGTCCTAAACTGCCCTCGCGTAGGTGAGAAGCCCCCACTTCAGAAGGCCCTTATGCAAGGCATCTCCTTGTTCAAACTGCTGTTAGCGTTATTCGAGACTCGAGGATCATGGCCGTGTTGTGATTTAAGTCATCTCCTCTATCGTGGGGGTGTAACCCGCAGTTCTTCACAAAAGTGTTCACGCACCGAAAAGGCCTCTGTTGCTGGAATGAGCTGAAGTTTTGTCGACCGTGTTATAAAAAGGTGTTCACGATGCTAAAGCTCCACATATGTCTTGGATTGCGGGATGCAAACACGAGTAGATCATGCAAACCCCAACCAGGCAGATCCGAACCCCAGACTTGGGAACACAGCCCAGAAGCTGTGAGCCACCAGCGCTCCCCGCTGTACCACTGTGCCCACTGCTGGGCTCCAGCCAACTGTCGATGTGCCATTTGAAGGTGAGGCTCAGCAGGCGGCGTTTTATATATAAATATTTCGTTGAGAGCATTCTGGGCCACCCTGGGTTAATGTGTCACGTTTCGATAAATAGTCAATCGGTTGCATGTGCAACTTAGCCAACCGGGGGAGGTGGGGTGGGGGAACAGCAGTTATGGCATCTGCAGAAAGTGCTTGTAAACTTCCTTTCAAACTCTTTTGCTTGTATATGTCATTGATAAAGGTTTCTTTCTTTGTGGGTAGAACGCGGCAGGTGATCGCTGGCACCGCAACACACACTGCCTGCCCGAGGAAGTCTGTTGAACCATGATAACGTGGTTATCGAATGCACTTTTTTAGGTATTTTGAGACGATCTTGCTTTAAGACTGCAGTCGTATTCGAGGATGAAGTGAATTTGAATCAAGCAGCAGTTCTGACCTCGGAGGAACAAGTTGTGCTCAGAGGGAAGAGCGATGCTGGGTGTCCGCTTACAGCAGCCCGAGGCCCCGCTGTCCAGCAGCTCGAGTGTCAGCTCGAGGCGAAAAACATGGGAAGCAGCAGTGAGCGGGGTAGTAGAACGGGCGGCAAAGAGGTCGCAGCCATCATCCTGCCGCGGGACAACCCGTGCGTGAGCTTTGATCGGCGTACTGACCCTGAACTGAAACGCGGTTAAAAATACCCTGCTGTGTATACGGGAGCGTCGCTTTGGGTAGCCTGGGACACAACCTGACATTGCAGATCTCCTTTGGCAAAGGATTCGACCAAATAACAGTTAAGCAGAAAAAAAAATTTGTAAGTAGTAAGACAAATGGAAATACGGCGGCGCCCCCATACGGCTGTGGTGACGCCAGGTGAAGACACTTGAAGAAATGAAGGGAACGCGTCCTGTTTAGGCGCAGTTGATGGCAGAGCGGCTCACAGTCGCAAGGCCCCGTCTGCAAGGGCCGCGTTTTCATTCCCGAACGGAGAGGATGTGCAATTCCGGACACGTGGATGTTTCAATGGCTGACAGGTAATTTTACAGCCCGTTTAATGGAAAAGAGGAGCGACAAGGTCGGGGATTAATGTTTCGGACGAGCGGCAACGTGTACGCGAGACGGCCACGCGGAGACACGGTGGACGGCTCCCTCCCCCGGGCTCTGGGACGGGCACCGCGGACCACCCGCTCCTCCATCCGGAGAGGCACACGATGCGGGTCCGTTGCCCGTCTGTCCTCCGCGTCGCCTGACATCTCCGCACAAATTGCCTTCGCCATCGGTTACGACTGTTTTGTGACTGCTGGCCGCTGCTGGCTGCTGCTGGCTCTTGGGCGCTGAAGCACCCGCTCACACACACAGACTCACACTCTTGTCCTGCTACAGAGGTGGCTGCCGGTTAAAAGTGCGCTTCATTGTTTTTTCGCCCTTTAATTTGTACGTACGTGTCAGCTTATTTTTACCTCTGATGCTGCTCCGCACTCGGTACGTTTCTGTCCCAGAACACAGAAAGGGACGTGCGGTTCCAATGCTGCACACCTGGAAGGCAAAACACAAATGCGGGAGCGCTGGAAGCGAGCACAGGGCCTCAGACGCGCATTGACAAGCCGCTCACGCTCACGCCCATCCCGCCTGCCTCCAGGGAACGCACGATGCAAACCGAGCCGTCACGAACGTTCTCCTGCAATGTAGCAGCACGGCTGTCGTCCGCACGTACGAAAACCCGCATCGTCGGTGCGGAAGGTGACAAAGCCTTAGCGACGCCGTGGCTCGAATCATTGGTGCAGCATCACCAGCCTGGCACAACCTGGACAGGTGCACCGCTGCCAGCCCGAACACTGCGCCATTCCCCGCCTGGAACAGCCTGGATGCGTGCGACACCTTCATCCCGTTCAGCCGAATAAGGTGTCCACCGTCGAACAACCTGCTCGGCGGTTCTCACCTTTGGAGACGAGTCCGCCGTTCCCAGCCATCTCCCTCCTGACCATTTGAGCATCTCTCACCTGGATCAGTGCGATCGATACAACATGGCTACGATCACGAATGCACCGTCCCTGCCCCGATCATCGTCGCTGCTGGTAGCCCGGAGCAGCCACGAACTCGACGTGCGAACCAGCGTCCCAGTCGGCAGACAGGAGCCTGACGTGCGGATGATCCCCACCCGATCGGCGCCCTACGTCGACCCCCGCCCGCGGTGCCCTACCTCGCTGGCGCCGGGCTCCTCGCCCTCCTTCTCCCGGCTAGGGCACACGACGCGCCTCCTTCATCCTCCTCCTCCTCCGTCCTTCTGCTGCTGCCGCCGCCGCCGCCGCCGCCGCCGGGCGCCGAGCTCCGCTCCCCGCCGCCCCAGTGCTTATCCGCTCGGTGCTCCTCGTCCGCTCCTTCTTCTTGCGGATGCATAAAGATTAAAAATTAATAAGCTGCTATGTGCCGGGCGGGCTTGCGATCCAGAGAGAGAGAGACAGAGAGAGAGAGAGAGAGGGAGGGAGATGGGGGGGCGCCGATTTTTTTTGTTTTTTGTTTTCCTGCGTAATAAAATATAAAGTCAGCGGCAAACGGCGCCAGGTTTTAATTCGAACCGAAGCGCCGCGAACAACTTGTTCTGTGCGTCCGCGTCGTCTCCCTTTTTCCTGTCAGAAGCGACGAGGAGATTCAAGTGACAAAAACGCTCCTTCCGGGCGCTTCCTCCATGGATCGTTTTAACGCAGCAAAATAACGGGAATGAACGAAGGGGGACGAAAATAAGCCGGGGAAATGTTTGATTCCGGAGGACTCGGCGTTCGGCTCAGACGTCTTCGCGTCGCACCGTCTTCATTTCGGTGTCGGCCAGCCGCGGAACGACAGAAAACGTGGCTTAAATGCGAAGGCGCCACAAGCACGTAAAACGGACGTAACGGACGTGACAAAAACGGGTTTCGTTCCACGGATGATCTTGACCGCTGGTTTTTCCGTCGCCCCTGCTCTTAGCAGCAATAATAATAATAATAATAATAATAATAATAATAATAATAATAATAATAATAATAATAATAAATCAATTTCCCTGGGATGCTGCCCCTGCTGCGGATCTGCCCCCGGCTCAAGTGCACGCTGACGGTGTTGACCATCCAGCTCGGCAGGTCAGTGCAGCTGGACACACGGTCACCACGACCATCAGCCACATCCTCACGTCTCCGTTTATTCTCTCAGGATTTCGATCCCCATCTCCAACCAGACCAAGGAGATGCTGGGTGTGGAGAACCCGGACAAGGTCCCTCAGGAGGAGGTGAGGAGCGGTGTGGTTAAGGTCCTTCAGAGAGAGGTGCGGCGGCGTCCTGAGGATGTCCTTCAGGTGGAGGTGTGGAGCGGTCCTGAGAAGGTCCCTCGGGTGAAGATGAAGCCACACTCCCGCATCACGGTGAACACGTCTGTGTTCGGAGTCTTCATTCCACCGCTACGCCGCAGCTCTCTCATGACATCGCGCAACGCTGTCTTCCTTTCCGAGCAGACACGCACACTTTACATTTTAGTTACTCAGCAATGTCCTCCAAAATGCATCTCCATCATTCCTGCCAGGTCTCCCTCTATGGTGTAGATGGCACATCTGAAGGAAGATGGACTTGAGATGGTGAGTGAGAGAGAGCTGAACTGCTCGAACCCACCTCCGCCTCCCTGTACATCTCTCTCTCTCTCTCTCTCTCTCTCTCTCACTCCCTCTCTCTCTGTTGCTGTGTACAGTGTAAAACATGGAATGGATTTGCTTCTCCATCCACCATCCCGTAGCCAGTGTTGCCTTTCACCATTTACCACCGGCCGCCATTTACCTCGTATCTCAGAGAACACGGTACAACGCGGTGACCCCAGAGAAGTGGCCGCGTTCCACTGAGCATACAGTAATTCCTGTAGCAGCTGTCAGTAGGCCATTGCTGGACCTACAGTGGGGACAGCGGAACCGAGCTGTGTTTCTCCTGCTTCCTCCCATCCTCCTCTCACAGCTATCTGCGCTCTTCCCTCTCTCGCGCGCACGATAAGCAGTTGTAGATTTTAAAGAAAAAAAAATCAGCATTTTTTCCCAGGAGTTTTGTATACGGTTAATCTGCATAGAGGCCATTTGCATACAGGTCATCCGCATGCAGGTCATTTGCATACAACATATTTGCGTACGGTACGTTTTTGTTTGTTTGATGCAAACGCAAACAGAGTTTTGCGCCGCAGGCCCTGCACCAACCGCCGCCTGGGTCCTGGTGGCTGACTTGCAGGACACAGAATGAGCAGACCTCTGCATGGCGCCCTCTAACCACACTGGCTGGCGGTTGAGCAGGAGTGACCAGAGCGTGCAAACACACACGCACGCACGCACTAAACTATCCATGTTAAAGTATGGACTGGCAGCTCTCAGGTGTCTTTTGTAAACCATTACCAGGCCTTGGTGTTTATGTAATATTTTTAATATGTTTTTACTTCTTCATGATTGGTAAATGAAAATAACTTCACTTTTTCTTCAGAAATGTCGGCGAAGCGGTTCTGGGGCTCATGCGTGGCTGTGGCACTAATGCGGGCCAACGTAAGCAGCATGACCACACGCTCTTTGAGACCGCACATTCCTGTTGCTCTTGGTTGCATTTTGTGCGTCGCTTCTTTTGTCGTCTCCTCTAAATTATAAATACCTGTGGAAATTGCGACTTCATACTTTCCATTTGACCATTTACTCTGTCTATAGGGTAATGGCGTAATGGTAAAAAAAGATTTCATTGCATGTGAAAAATGTGAACAATCTGAACTGAGCAGGAAGTCTGCCGAATGCTGTCCCTCACTCGCGGTGCTGTGCCGCAGCATTTCGGCTGCATTATGTGTATATTTGCAGCATTTATTTGCCACATTTTTCTTTCCGCTTACAAAATGGGTGCTTGGTCACCAGGCGTTGGTACAACACAATCTAAAGACACAGAACTTAGAAGAGACCAAAGAAAATGGCTCAGCGCAACGTGCCCTAGAGCAGCATAATGCAGACGCTCATTTACTGGAGATCTTATCGCAAAACACGTGCACAAGTCGTGCACCAGAGAGCAGCTAAACAAATTAAACACAGCACTCGTGTGCAAAAGGCCACGTTCAACAAGAGTTTGGTGTAGAAGCAGCTCTGCCGCCCTGGGCCCCAAACGGTCTGAACCGGTGGGCGGATTTGGTCGATCTTACTGCGGTCAGAAGATGAGTCACTGTTGGGGGTCACAGCGGAAGTAGTGAAGATGGTGCTTTGCTGCCCATCGGGAGTTTGATGGTTGGGTGTCCTGGGGATGAGAAATCACAACTCCTGCATGGGGTGCAGAGTAGCAGAACATTAGTCAGTCCGTCAGTCTGTCTGTCCGTGCGTCTACGAGAGAAATAAAGAAAGACAATAGAGCGCAATGTGCCGGGGAGATTAAAACCCAGCAGGTTTCTAGAAGGATCTTCCCAAACACAAACGAAAGGTTAAAAGTCCAGAAACGGAGGAGAATGTGAAAGAGGCATCAGCAGTTCACAACCACAGGTTGTAAAATACTGATAGACGGAACAAAAACACAAACAGCGGCCGGACAACAGCATTGTGTAAGCACACCTCCACATATAACAAATTATGCCCACCCACACAATGTTTTTAGTTATTTCTTATAATGAAATAAGGGAATGGATGAACAAGATTTTAAATAGGACCAAGCACTGTTCCACGTACTGACCTTGAAATGGGAGAGATGGAGCTGAAGTTCACCCTGCAGGTATGCTGGGAAGAAGCCCTTAACAGCCCTGCAGACCTACACCTGGCATGTGATAATGGAGAAGGGACTGAAGGACTGGCGTGATGCTGTGGCACGATGTGAGCTTATAACTTAGCTGACCACTGCATTCTGGGTGAGCTGAGAGATTCGATGGCAACATCCCTGGGCCAGGAGTTATAGAAGCCCAGCACTGAGGTTTGCAGCTCCCGCACAAGGAGCTGTCCAGAGGAAGCGGTCAGGTAAGGGCGTGTTCTCCAGACACCACTACGCAGAGCTGAAGAATGAGCATGTGGAGGGCAGCTGGATTAGGTACCACATGGCTGAGATCCAGCATCCAGCCTTCTGTGTCACAGGCCATCTCGGGCGCCACACTGTATTTGTTTCCATCTCAAAGCAAAGCAACAACACAAAGACATCCGGCACTTTACAGTGGAGCCATCCTCTGAGAGAAGAGCTGATTATGGGAAATGTAACTTGAAGGCATGAAGGAGAAGCAACCTTTTCATAAGGAGCACTGGGTTTCAAAAGTATTTAAATCTTCTTCTTCATCAACCGTTTCCACTTCTTCCTGTCCCCTGCATCTTTCTCCGTCACACCCACCACCCACATGTCCTCCTTCACCACATCCATAAATCTCCTCTTAGGCCTTCCTCTCTTCCTCTTGCCTGGCAGCTCCATCCCTAGCATCCTTCTCCCGATATATCCCAAATCTCTCCTCTGCACATGTCCAAACAAATCAAAAGTATGCACTTTGTTGAAAATGAGGCACGAGTGAAGGAAGGGTTTCGTCACCATTAAAACCAGGAACATGGATGATGGACCAGGCGCTCTTCGGGCATCGTTGCCACCAGGTCGCCAGTGATCACACCACAGTCAGACTTGGGCTTCAGAACTCTGCTTGTGTGTTGCAGCCGGGTCATGACCTGACCTCCTGCTGAGCGCCTACAGAGTTGAAGGCTGGGTGCATCTACCTGACACTCATCATTAAAGTATAAAGACACAGCACCGTGAGTCAAGTTAACAATACGTTGGGCTCTCTACCCAGAAAGATGCTGCGAGAACCGCCTACACTGCCTGGCCCAGTGGGCCTGCAAGAAGCCATCGAGATCATCACCCAGCGGGAGTAGCACTTCTTCGTGGGCCTCATGGAACCACAGCAGGACAAGGCCAAGTGCTTGAACCTCCAGCCTCGCGCGTTATCTACAGTAGCACAGCTGTTGCTCAGAAGACATCAACAAGCGTGCAGGGCTGCTTCATCTTTGTGGAATTTATGGATGGGAGCCACAAAAACCACAGCAGCACGTTAGCACTGGACCAAGAGTACCATTATTCATTACTCTTGCTTTTATTACCAGCGCTTCCACCAAAGAGTCCGGAACCTCCAGGAAAGACCGTCCCACATCTGTGGGCACAACCAGGAACACACCGGTGGCCTAGTGGCTGATGAGCAGGATCTCCAAAATGAAGTGTGTGTGTGACCTGCCGCTGGGCATGGAGGGCCTCAGCTGGCTGACAGATGCAGCTGATGGGGTACAGAAGTCACTGCCCCCAGCACCCCCAGAACAACACGCTGGCCCCCCGACAAAGAGCAACACACCGAGTCCCTCGTGCGGCGGCACACTGGCTGCACGCACAGATACACTTGTTTTCGGACTTTGAATGCACCTCTCGGCCACAACGCTCCACTGGCGCATGAGAGATAAACAAATTAATAAGGACAGTGGGGGGTGTACTGGTTGGATAACTGAAGGGCTTGTATTCGAATCCCACTGTCAGGGGGCAAGGGCGGGGAGCAGAGACGCACACACACACACAGCCTCCAGAGGGAGAAAGTGAGTAAATTGTGAGCATCCAAGATGGGCAGAGTGCTGTAGAGGGAGGAAAGATTTCAGCCTCCATTTTGCCACTCATTTTTCTTCCCTTTTTTTAATAATACACTTCCCTAAAACATTCAATTTAAGAAAAAGAAACAAATTTAAAAAGCAAACTGCAACTAACCGGCAGCAAGATGTTCACACGCCTCTTTTTCTGCTATAGGCACTGTCTGTCACAAATACCCTGATGCGTGCGCTCGCACACACACACACACACAAACTCAGGAAGCTGACTCATGGTTACTTTTTGGAAAGTGTGTATTGGTCTTGTAGTTTTCACTTTTTGGTATAAAGGATGTCACCACGTCACATGTAACCAGGAAAGGGGTGTGCACCTGTCTGCGCTGGAGTGAAGCACACACAGCATGTCTTGTCCATGTACTGTACAAACACACACACACACAAATACACCCTGGCCATGCACTTTCCATCTGTAAACCCCTTTCCTTTGCACAGTGTGCTTCCAGTCCAAAGTGGACCACCTGAGCAGTTTGCTAATTGTCTGTCCCCCTGGACGGCCACATTCTGTCCCCAGAGCGTGTGAGAGCCCCCCCAGGCGCCTGCTCTTGCGCCGGTCCTGTCTGTCCTGGCTGTATGAAGCAGTCCATTATCATCTCTCTTGGACTAATGGGGTATTAACACGGCGGCTCTGCCACACCGACACACAGGATGAATATGGATGAGAGACAGCGAGAGAGAGGGAGCGCAGGGCGGCGTGTAAGTGGCTGAGAGCTGGATGGTGTGATTGAAATAAAAGACGAGTGGTAAAAAAACAAGGCGCACGCAGTAATGGCCCTATTCGCAGACACCCCCCACCCCCCAGCCCAATTACACCTCTCTCAAGCGGCGCTGGCAACGATGCAAATGTAAGTGACACGCGTGCAGCACGGTGAGGGGCTGTTCGAGGTGACAGGGCCCAGGCGTGGGTGTGGGCGGGGATTTGGGTTTGGAACAGTAGATGTTTTGGTGTTTTGCACCAGCACTGTGTGTGGACTGCTGTGTTAAACATGACTATTTCATTCACTAACACACACACACACACACACACACACACACACACTTACGCACGCTCACACACACACCTTCACAGATAAACACTTGCATGCAGCGACGCTGTTATCATCATGTGAGCTGCACTCCACACAAACCTCAAGCGGCAACACGCACGCAAACACACCTACACACTGAGCACGGGCTCGGCCCGCAGGTCCCACGTCCACTCCCACAGTCATTAAGTCTCTCCCGGCCCTCCTTCCTGAGGAGTACAGGTGTGTGTTTCGAGTCCCAGGAGGACGCGTGCGACAGCTGCTACACGCTGTTCTCAGGAAGACGCGCCTGACAGGTGGAACAGCCGCCCACGCACCGTCTCTTTCTCCGTCGCTCACTCCCAGTCCTCTCCTGTCCGTCACACGCCGCCACTCGCCGTCGCCTCACTCTCTGCACCCTTTCCTTCCCTCTCTTCAGCTGACCCACTCCTCCAAGCCCCAACTCCCCTGCTGACCTGTCTTAGTGGAGGCTCCATGGCTCTGTCCTGCACTGGACCTTCTCTCACTGTCCCTGCTGTAGCTTCATCAGCGTGACAGAACCTCGGTGACACGTCTGCTGCCAGATGTGCAGATAACTAGCAAGTAATAACAATGGGTTTCTTCACCCAGCCGAAAACTGTTTTGAGCTTCAAACGGAGCGCACTTGAATAGCACATTGTGCTCGCTGACACTTTACAGCAGTGGTCTCCATCACAGCGGCCCTTTCTGTGCCAGGCACAAGCTAGTAGTGACCGTGGCTTCCGGCCACAGAAACGTTTCTGAACTGTGTAATGGGCACCAGGTGCCAGGACCCATCTTGTTGCTCATGACTGCTCTCTGGACTCTAGAGGTCTCGCTTGCCCATTTCCAGAATAAGCCAAACCTCCTGCAGCTACTTGTCATACCTTCCGTTACAGGTGGTCTTCTCATATCCTGGCCATTCCTTCTGAACCACATCTGGAAGTTCCTGTAGGTCTATGGCTAGACCCTCCGACCAATTAGAGCTGCCTTCTCAGCTGTATGGCCATCACCTCCAATGGGAGGATTCACTTACACTTCTCAGACTGTGCACAAGTGCTGAAATCTTGGCCGTATCTTTGAACACTTCTTAAAGCGATCTTGTCGAACTGTAGTTCGGGCTTTTTACACATTTTCAAGTTCTTGCTGTCAATCTGCAACTTCAGATGCCTTCATTTAAGCTAGCACTTTCCCTCCAAAACAACTTGTGGTGTTTTTCACTTTTGAACAGCCTGGCAATTTCAACTGAGGCAAGATGGGATATGAACGTGGATACTTTGACTCTAAAGGCTACTGCCATAACCGCAGACCTTCCTGCTGCCATGCTGGGCCACTTGACTGACCTGCAGCTCAAGACTGCAGCAGAACTGCTGACCAAACACCGATGTGCTGCCTGACACCCCCGGTTGGCCTGGTGTGCTACTAGGCCAGGTACGAGCAAGCAGGGGGTGGACTTTCCTTTCTTTTTTCTTTTTATTCTCTTCTTAGCAACACGCCGTACATCCTGTAACCAACCAACAAAATGTAACCAACATAGTGAAACCAAGCACTCCAGTTCCTTTAGAAAAAGGATAAACTGACCCATGGCACCAAGGGAGGACAAAGCAGAGACCATGGTGGACGAAAGTGAGTGCCACTCTTGGTGCTGGATGGTGAGATCCGGATTTTGGTCCCGTCCTGCATGCCGAGAGACGCGATCCCCCTGAGAGCATCCGTTGCGCCACAGCAAAGATCACGGCGAGAGCAGCTGTGTTGAGACCATTAGGCCGGCCACTGGTAGCACCATGCAGGGGGAGGGGCCCTGACTTCAGTGACATTTCAGTGACATTTAAGCGAAATATCAAAACTGTTTGACAGTTTGAATCATTAGCTGGAAGGAAACACAGGAGTTCCTCACCAATCATAGGTGATACCTGCCTGAAAGCCCACTTTGCTGGTGCCATCCTGGCGGAAAACAGGGACTCGGAGGACTTCCATTGGAAACAATTGGTTTTTCAATCCACTTCATATTTGCAGGATGCAGAACAGGGAAACCTACACCAAACAGGATCTGTAATAGCAAAAATGCACAATTTAAAACGGGGGTTGAAAAAATAAATCCAGTGTATGGTAGTGCATGAACAAAACAAGGGCTGCCGTAAAAACAAAGTCATTCATTTGGGGCACCGGGGACCAAGGTAATTAAATTGGTGAATGGAAATGACAGAAGCGAAAGGGAGGATTTCAGGTTTTGTCCAGTTGAGCTGGACCGTCTTGTGTAGGATGGAAAGTGCGGAAATGTTGATCCCACCGTCATCTTCACCGTGGCCTGTTGTGATGGTTGTCCCTCGGAGGGACAGCCTAGCAGCTCCAATAAAGAGTGATGTGTCAGTGCAAAGGGTGAGGATCATCTCAGAAGCCAAAGTGTCAGGACTGGGCTAAAAGATACTTCAGAAGACCAGAGAAGAACAAAGACCAAACTTGAACATACTAGCCTTTCACCCTCAGCGAGTCCTTCAGGTTAGTCACACAACCCTGGTACCTCATGGGACTCATAAAACAACCTCCATCCTGCACTGGGTCCTGCCTATGAAAATATGGGCTGAAGCATCTGGACCACCAAGAACTCTGTTCTTGGGCTTGGGCTGGCCACCCTACAGCAATGGACCGCAAACTGTGGAAAAGTGTTCCGTGTCCTGCTCCACGCATCAGGTTTGGACCGTGGTTGTCGGGTGAGTGACGCTCCCTTGCCTATTTTGCTTTGGAAAGTCAAAGGTGGAACCTGTATGTGAGGAAAATCTGGCATGACAGCTAAAATCAGCGCCATTCCTCTCTTAGCTGAGCAGCAATTACAGAGAGGCTTCCTCAGTCCGAATGATCAGAGCCCAACACTTGTCGGGTTAGGGTTTCACTAGACTGCAAGTCCGTGGCGCCTCTAGGGGAACCTCCTCAGGTACGCAGTGTTTTCCCTCAGAGCTCATAGGCACCTCGCTGCACTTTGCTCACGGTTTAGTTACAAAATGAATGCATGCATAATAAAATGAATGGATAAACAGCCATGGATAAATAAATGAAGACATTGACAGCAGAAGCAAATGAAAATTCTTAGCTGCAGTATCTGTAAAAGCTGGTGTCCTGCACTGGTTATTTGCATGTTTTTCAGCATGGAGTGCCTGTGACTGCTGGTGCCTGGCAAAATAATTAGAATAAAAATAAAAAAGAACCTCACTAATAAACTTAACAAATTAGCCCTAAACAAATTTCTTGTTAGTTCTTAACTTTTTATTTCTCATCCATGGATCATTATTTTATGTATATTTACAGAATATTTGTGTGTGTGAGAGACCGGTTGCTGTTTGGGGGCTGCAGGGTAGCGTAGAGCTAGAGGGAACCCCCCCCCCCAGTATATGTAGAACCTGGGTTGGAATCTCCGCGGCGGTTGTCGCAGCACTGATAAAGGAAGTACTTAGCCAGCTGTATAAATGGGTAAATCGGTGTAAATAACAAATGCCGCCTAAGTGACCTTGGACAAATTGGCCAGATGCATAGTTCATGTTAATGATTAATGTGTCCGAGGCAAAAGAAAGTCATGGCAGTGACCATTAGAAGGCGTGTCAGGTCTAGAGGAGGAAGAGCAGGAGAAGAAAGAAGATGCCTGAGCAGACTTGACCAACGTGAACAGATCTCGGCAGGTAGATGCAACCTGAAAGCCACTCCCATCCCACACCTGGTTTTACTGGACAGAGAAGCATAAAGGCTCAGCAACTGAGTTTTCTTTTTTTTTCAGATACCCCCACCTCTAAAAGAGGCTTTGGTTGCCAGGGACTGCCATACCATCATTAAGACCTTAATGAGTTTTAACTGGAAGGCAATCTTCACGTAAAGCCCTATTTCTTCTGATTAAAAACGCTATTAGTTTCACAGGCTGCAAATTCAAAACTGGGAGTGAGGCCTGGGGGGCTTGGGAGGGATTCTGTAATAGGCTTCTCATTTCATAGCCATATGCAAACAAGGAAAATGGTGGTAGGGAAAAATGACTAAGGTACAGATGACACGGGGGAGAGGAATGAAGAAATGGGAGAAGAATGAGGCCACGTGAAACGTAGAATGAAAGGACAAGACACAAGAATGAAGGCTTGGAAGATGAGGGAAGACGCATGGGAGCAGAATATGGGTGCAGAAAGGGTTGAAGACTGGAGAGATGAGAAACTGCTGAAACCCAGATGATCAGAACAAAGGGGGGGGGGTGAGAGAGAGAGAGAGAGAGAGAGAGAGAGAGAGAGAGAGAGAGAGAGAGATAGGAGTAGAGTGTGCAGTAGCACTCCGGGGAGGAAGTAGAGGGAGTCTGAGCGCAGTCTCCACTCCATCATCTAACCATGCCCTGCAGCCGGATGATTTGCCATCTGCGTGTGGCGTAAACAGTAAATCCAATTTGGCGGCGATCCGGGGCAGGATTCTGTCGCAGTAGAGCCGTGTACCCAAGGCATAATGCTGGCCAGCTCTCCGTGTCTCGGTCTGCCTCACACACACGCGAAACTGGACCGCCACGCAACTCCCAGTGTTCGGCCTCTAAGCCGTTGCTTGTGATGAAGTCAAGCGGTGGACGGATATCAATGGGAGCGGTGAGCGGGGATGAGGCGGGGTTATCGCTCCTAACTGTACCAATCGGATGCGAGGATACTCTGGCCCGCATAATTGCTTCGCCGCGAGTCTCATCCTGGCACGCGATTGGCTGCAGCTCGAGCTCGGCTTCACTTCACAGCCAATCAGTTCACAGGAGTCTTTAGGGACGCTCATCACCACCCCTCCATGCCGAAATGACACGCTTACTTTATTTTGTTACTGGATTTTATTCAAAGAGTCAAAAGACTCTATTCAGTTGTCTACTTTCTAAAATCTGTCTTCAGTGAAGGCAACCCTCCAAGCCAATAGATGGCAGTAAAGGGTGTTCCCATAGACCAGGATTGTGGGACTGTTTGAGGTCACTTCCACAGTGTTTACAGTGTGTCAGTGTGCTATGAGCAGTGCTCCTCATCCTGTTGTTTATGGGAAGAATCAGTCAGCAGTCACGCATGAAAAGAAGTCTGCTTAGACAACGAACTTTGGAGTAAATTTAAAATAATTTTAATTTAATACATTTCAACATGCTGAGTTTCATATGAATATAGGAGTGGGAAATCTTGCGATTTTTAAAAATGTAATCATAGTTTACAGAACCTACAAGTAAATGAACTGAGGGACATTTGTACTCTTGAGCTTTTAGCAAGTGTGAGTCTGTAATAAACACAACTCTAAGCTATGAACAAAATGGGCTGCGCACAGACTTCAAAGCCCAGCAATGTGTAAGTTAAGGGGTCAAGTGTGGCGCAAATTCTGCACAGTTTCACTAACAGAGTGGAGTGTGTGAAGTACTTCCAGGCTGCAGCAGTGAAGGTCACACTTTGTGTGCATGCATGTGTGTGTGTGTCAATGTGTGCATTTCTCAAAGACAGAGTGAGAGACAGTGTGTGTCTTTCTCTCATCAAGTCTCCTGCAAGCCTCTTTCTCCATCAGTCCATTTATCCATCTGTCCCTGGGGATTTTGTTGTCATCGTCTTTGGCTGCTCCCGGTCCTTTCAGTTAATTTATGTAATTGTACAGTTCTTTATCTTCCTTTATTTTGTTATTTATTTATCTCTTTGTACCCTTTGGTGGGGAAGAAGAACAGGAGGAAGGGGAAGATGATGCAATTAGCTGGACGGTGGTGTTCTGCTGGACTGGAAGATAGGGAGGTGTATAACTGATCTGCCCCTTGCGCATTTCCCCCTTTCCCACACGCACACACAGTGTGATCCCTCCCAGAGCAACCAAATCAAGTTTTTAAAATTCATAAAAATGCCATATTTTTGAGGACCAGCAGCACTGAACGAAGGTGGGCAGTAATACCGCCAGAGTAATTTTTGGGCCAACACACTAAGTCACCCTGGACAAATGTGTTTGCAAAATAATAATAATAATGATAAAAGACTGTGCTCTTTTGTTTGTTTTCTGTTTGTCTCATCTGTCTAATTTCATTTGCACAGCAGATTTAATTTATTGAAAAAAATGTGCATATTTTTCATGAAATCAAAGTGTGTTGAAGCTGCTGATGGTGGCTGAAAGGACTTAAAAGCGTCATCAAAGCAACCTGAAGCTTCAAACTTTTTCTGTTCACTACACAGTGACCCTGTGACCCTCAGGGCTGAAGTCCAGTGCTCCTTGTTGTGAATGAATTGTGTTCCTGAGAAATTAGATCTGAATCAACACTTCTCCTTCAACACAAGTGCCTGTTGCCATGGATACGGGTAAATGCTGGTGACTGAGTGTGTACCTAGCATATCACCATAGTGATGACCCAGGGGCTGTTCCCAGCTGAGGAAGGGCAGGCTATTCAGTGTGTGTTTGTTGCCGCCGTGTTGCAGGCCAGCTTCCTCATTGGGAGTGTTGAGATGCAATGGCCTGTTTCCCAAATGCACCCCCACGCTCAGACCACAATATCACCACACAGACACATACAGACATAGACAACAAAATGCACAGAAATACTGGTTCTTAAAGTGCACAATGAACTCAGAAGATGCAGAAGGTGTGCGTGCGTGTGTGTGTGTGTGTGTCTGACTAGGTGTGTGCACCCAGTTGGACTGACAATCTGTACCCCTGGGCTTAAAGGAGGGATGGAAGAATGGAGGGTGGGGGGGTACATACTGTATGAAGCCAACTGGCTCATTATGAAGCTCTTCCCACTTCTGCTGCAGGTTGATCCAAAAAGCCCAACTGTAGCTGCTACTCGAACCGGAGCTCAACATGGCTAACCCTGGTGGCCTGCGGCATGCTGGGAATACGAGGCTGCCTTAGCAGAGAGTCTCATTCACACGTTTTCTCATCCATTCCAATTACTATTTAGATTTGTCACCTTAACCCCTAACCCCTTAACCCTAACCCTGACCTTAAGGAGTCCAGCAGCCTTGGAAACAGGTGTATGCATGGCGCCTTACAAGCAGCTCATCGGAACACTCATGTCACCTGAGGAGGGGGAAGAGCTCCCCTGAATTTCACTGAACCCCCATCGCACATTTGTTGGAGGGACATGTGGCTGCGGTTGCCTTCGCTAGCAGTGCGTGTGGCCCAACCTAGCGCGTCACCCAGAGCTCCTCATTAGCATCGCTGTGAAACCGGCAAGCAAACACGCACGCACGCACGCACACCAGGCAAAACAGTAACAACAGGATCCCGGCAGCTATGACTGCTTTGTGGGGAGGAAATGTTGCTCGGCACGCTGATTTCTTCGTGTCAACCTCTGTGTGGGAGGTCTGCTCAGTGCTGCTGTCCCTATGCTTTGTCCCCTGTGGCCTCCAGGCTACTTCTGGGGCTCCGGCCAACTGCAGACTCCAGCCAGTAAAACACGGTGAAATGCCGAGGATTAAAAACACTTTGAAAACGCACTTTGTTTAAAATGGACAAATATGCTCGTGGGAAATAGAGGGCACAGTTTTTCAAGCTTATTTGCAGTGATAATTAAAAAACCACATTGCTGAGGTCCCGAGGTTACACACCAAAGCTCACACAACTGCGCACATTACACTGCTGTCAGGACTTTCTGGTTGGATTCCTCAGGCTGGTGCTGATTTTGGCAGCCAGAGGTGGAGCAGAACCAGACCTCTCCAGCAGTCTGCTTGGACCAGGTTCTCAGCAGCATTTGCTGTCAAATGTGTTTTTTATGGGCTGGGACCAGTAGCTCTGGTGGTTTAGAGGGATCTTGAGCCATGGGTGCTCTGGCCAACTGCTGGAGAATAACTACACGCATCAGCTCTGTTTGTGTGCCAATACATAAGGAGCAAATGTACACACACATCTCCTGTGATGGGCACATGCCAGCGTACACTGATGAACCCACACTATTCTCACCCCGAGGGAACCTTCTGAGGAAAAAGGAGCATGAACGGTAAACAATAACAGGCAATTTGCCCACCAAATGGTCATCGAGCCAGCAGAACTGGAACTGAGGCACCACTGAGAGGCTTGGCATGATGGCCAGTGACAGGCAGGGGCTTTTAAGCCAAACAAGCCTCGGTGACCAAAAAAAGGTCCCTGTATCCCGAAGTGCAACCTGGCCAATCGCATGGCCTTGAGCTCCAAACCATCTCGCCACTTCATTCTGCTTTGAGTCCAACGAGCCCCGGCGCTGACCCACAGACACAGATATGCAGACCTTGCTAACTCCCACACACAAGTAGAGGGAATGATGGGCTAATAATGGGGCAGCACTGAGTGGTGCAGACCTCCATCTTTCCTCTGCACCTCCTCACCCTGCATGACCACTTTACCTCCACATTATCATGTCAGTCCTCTGCCACCCTCTACCAGATCAGCTCCACACCTCTAGACTCAGTAGGGCAGCAGGTTAGAGGCATCAGATTGCACCAGGAGGCTTGCGCGTTCAAATACTCACTCCAGCTCATGGCTTCAAATTTCTCCAGGAATAAACAACTGTGTGACTGTAAGCAGTGCTGTACGCAAATCTCACATCAAACAAACAGGTCACCTAAACTGTCAGAACTCCAGCCTGCGCAGGGACTTTTGGCTGCCCTGCTGGCCATTTTGTGTACTGCATGGCCTTGTTGGGCTCCTGTTAACGCCCGTGTGCTCCTCACGCTGCCTTTCCCGCCTGATCACCATGATCATCCGCATTATTGCCTCTTGTGTTTTCCCAATAACCTGTCGTGGTTGGCTTATTGCTTTGAGTGTTCAAGCCCTGGGTTTGTAACACTTCTCTGTTAGATCGTGACTGTTTCCCTGTTTCCCTGTGCTGTGAGTGTTCTTTGTTTCACTGGTTTTGACCCTGTTTCTCCTGACCTGCTTTTGCCTGCTGAACTAAATTGTTTGCTGTTCGCTTCTCTGGTTTTAAGACCCTGTTCCTCTCGACCTGTGTTTGCCCAGCGTTTTGGATTGTTTGCCATCTGCTTCTGTGGTTTTTGGATCCTGTTTCTCTAGAGCTGTTTCTGCCCCCACAGATTGGATTCCCCTGTAATAAAGCTCCTGTACACCCTTGAATCTACGATTGGGTCCTGACCTGAAACCCTGACGTAAATTAAGGCCTCGGGCCACCACGGTGTGTTGGCCAGGGCACTCACTGGCAGCAGGTGACAGTTTTACCACATGCAGTTTCCTGGACCTCCTACACGCTTGTCATTGTCTACCTCACTCCAAACTGTAAGCAGATTCTGCATCACCGTAGTCAGTCATCACTTACAGCATCCCATAGACATCCTCATACACTCCCTACACCTGACATACATACGCTGTGCCATGCAACCACACACTGATTTCCACGCTTAAGCACAGCTACTCACGCACACTGCCATGTTCCATTGCACACATACGCACAGGCACAGACAACAGCACAGGAAGGAGAGGCAACGCTCACAGAAAACCAATAAACCCAGTTAACAACCGCCATGGCAGCTGTAGGCGCCAACATGCTGTGTGTGTCTATGTTTGTTGAACTTCGTGTGTATCAGCTGTGTGTGTCTCTTACTCGCTGCTAGCTGAATATAGACCACATGTGAATGTGCACCACATACTCACTGCAGTTCAGATGTTTGTGATCCCTGAGAGATGGACAAAATGCCAGCACTGGAGAGCACTCGTCCACACCGGGCGAGGTGGTGCTAACAGTGGCTCCTAGGGGTGAGGTCTGCCCAGGGAGCGGAATGGACACCCAGGGTGTGATGTCTAAATGGCAGATGAATGAAGAGGAACCACACGTTTACACCCACGTGTGTGGCACTTGCACACCCGGGAACACACTGTGTGGCTGTGGTACCTTCACAAGCTCCGGCCTACAAACACAGGGACAAGCTTACATTTAATAACAGCATTTTGGTGTCATTATGTGAACAAATGTCATTATTTCTATCAGTTCTGTTTATTTTTTCTTCAGAAGTAATCTGTTTTTATTTTTCCATTATGTGTTCACACGATGTAAGCACATTGCCTTTGGTGAAAAGGGTTAAGCTGTCTAAGTGCCACCAGAACAGTCATATTTCGGAGCAGTGATAAGCAGCATGGGGGAAGATCAGTGCCGATTTGTACTTCTGATTAAGCCTCTCAGCTGCTTTCTTTGCCCTGAAACTAAACCCCACACACACACACACATACACACACATACACACACACATGGACAAGAGCCAGGGTCAAAAACAAAAATGACTGAAGGTTTCTCCAAATGCTTTTTCCTTGTCCACATGTAGCCCTGCCAGCTCACTGTTTTCACCACGTGTCCACATATGCAGTGCAAATCATACAGATATTTAACAAATAAATTGTTTTTATTCATAGTTACATGTACTGTAAACATCCCTACCTGTTGCAGTTCCAAAGGTAAAAGTAAAAGGAAATACAAAGTGTGCCTTCATACAGATGGCCTTGGCACAAAACTTCCCATCTTGCTTTGTCAATGGCAGGCTTTCCCTTTTGTCTTTTTGTTACCTTGTTCAGCTCTGCCCAAGGTTTCTGCCACCTGCTTTTGCAGAATTTTCTAATGGACCGTTCTTGCCACTGGTCATGTGTGTGAAGAGATAGCCAGAGGCATGGTGGTTAGGGTGCTGGAACAATATTTTCCCCTTTTTTCTGTCTCATTCTTCTTCTTTCTTCTCCAACAGTGGCAGTTTTTCTTCTCTTCACTTTCACAGATCATAATGAATGATGTAGTTTAAGATGGAGAAAAAATAATGGATAATAAACTGTAAAAACATTAGTGATATTGATTATCCAGCTTTCACACACAGCTCAGAACACAGCCATGCCAGACATAGAAATGACATATTCATCTTACATGCTGGATATGATAAGACTTGTTATATCAGGATGTCCTTTATTTGCAGATATGTTCAGCAAGACAGCCTCATGTAGGCCCTTGAGCCCATGTCATCTTGGAGGCCACATCCTTGAGCCTATGTCACAAAAGTCATCTTGGAAGGCACAATCTTAACTCAATGTTAATCAGTGAGAACAGCACTGAGAGTCATGTTATTACAGAGGATAAAATCTTGATTCCTTGTCATGTTGTCAACATGGAAAGAAGCCACCACAGTGTAGTCATCATGGGTCACCGTTTCATCCTCTGTTCATACCCTGCATCCTCAACACCACATATCCAGGCTGCCATAGTAAGCCACAAGGACACTGGCAAGGGTTCCGTGACAGACAACACAAAGGACAAATGCTCCACGTAAATAAAAATTCAAGGTGTTTTACCAAAACAAAGTTTACCACTTTGATGCAACATAAAGCGAATTGGCAATATGAACCCAATTAACTTCCAAAATAGGTAAGAATTTAACTATTTTGAGGTTTCAGAGAGAAGCACTTGACAGTGTGAAAGCACCTGCAGCTTTCTCTGCTTGTCTGACTGGAGAATCGGGCTGGATGGCTGCCCCACATGGGCCCAACCTCTGCCTCCATAGCCACACACCCCACCCCGGGGGAGAGCGGCCTCATGTTCTGGCACTGGAGTGAAAGGAGCCGCTGTTGCTGTTTGCTGTTCTCATGTCCATCTTCCAATGCTTGACAGGTGTGACTGCCCACACATTACCATCACCACTACCTTGTCTGTGTGAAACTGACCCTTAGGTTTGTCTTTAGTTGTGGTGGTCTCCACAACCCAGACCACACCTTCACACATTTCCTTACATGCCTTACATCTTGTTTCTCCCACTTTCAGTTTTTCTCCCCTTTTACTTCTTGCCGCCTGCCCACAATTTATCTGGCATTCTGCCTCTTGCTCGTGGCCATCATAGAAGAGTCTGTAAGCATAGAAAATTCAATTACAAAGAGCAGCTAGAGTGAAAGACTGAAAGAAAAAATAAAAAATTTGTCACTTTTTCCATTTACTCTCATGTGGACAAAAGTCACAGACTGTTAACTAACTGAAATATCAGTGTAATCCATGGTGGGAAGACGAGGTCACGGGTCACTTGGAGTTATAATTTCGGTGTTAACCTTGAATGCTGGATTCCGTGCCAAGACCATCATGGAGGGCAAGATGCTGTCACGAATCTGCTGCACAAAGCTGCCCCACTTGGATGATGCAGGCAACCCTGGGAGGATCGTGTTCTTGATTTCTCCAGGGGGTTCAACACTGTACAACCTGGGCTGCTGGGAGAGAAGCTTTGGTCCATACAAGTGAACCCATCCATTGTGTCCTAGACTGTGAACTATCCGAGTGAAAGGCACAGGCTGCCTGGCTATGTATCAGACAAGACCTTGAGCACCAAGGTGGCCGCGGGTGGCCAAGGGATGCTACTGATGCTCTTCCTGTCACTTTAGCCTGAGTTGTGTCATCTGCAGACGTTCTTAGGCAATAGAGCGACTATTGGGTGTGTCAAGGATGGCCAAGAGGGGAATCTGGCCAGTGGCTGTTGAGCAGAGCAAACTGAGCTGCCTGCATGTCAGCACTGGAAAGACCAAGGAGATCACGGTTGACTTCATGAGGCTCTAGGGCACGGTGTGACCAGTACAGGGTCGAGGTAGTCAGGCCTCACAAGTACTTTGGGGTGCATCTAAATACCAGGCTGGAGCAGACATGCGACGCTAGGGATTTACACTAGAAAGAACGGAGTCGCCTTTACTTCCACGTCCTTCAGAGGATCAGGTTGCAGTTGCAGATGTTCTACCGTGTGACCGAGAACAAGCAGTCCAACAAGTGCTGTTACCCACCCAGGATATGACCTGAGCAAGATGAGGACAGATGCAGGCCAGCGGTGTTCATGTTTTGCGTGGAACAGGAGAGAGTTCTCTCAATAGAGTCCGGAAGCTAATTTGAATTTGGATTGAAACGTGATGGAGAGAGAGAGGGAACGGCTGGCTCCGTATGGATTGATCCCGCCTTTATTGACGGTTTCCAAATTGGATCAGGGTGATTAGCGCCTCTCTCCTTCGCTCTACTCCTCCCAGGACAGCCACTCTCTGTCTGCCCCCCCTCGGGCCAGCTCCCCTTACACTCCAGACTGATTGAGTTAGGCCCAGCCACCGAAGCAGTTGGAGACAGGCTGTCCAGACGGCTTTTGTGAAATCGCAATTTCAGGATTACATTTTATCCTCCGCTGTGGGTCTCTCAAAGCCAGCGCAGGCGTGCCGAGAGTTCCTTGTCAAGTCCCTGCCGTGGGCAGCTCTGCTTTGACCAGGATACGGAAGCCACAGGACAGACATCCCACAGTGCACACTTACCTGAGCTGGACAACTGCCCCCCACGCACTGATGCCACCCGTCCTAATGTCCTGGAATGAGACCAAACAAGACCCAGTAACATCCAGGCTCTGCCTGAACGGTAAAGGCTCCCGTCACCTGCCCGACTATGTGGTCCTCAGCCTACCTCCAGGTACAGCCCTTGAGTCCGTCACGCACCTCCATGTCACCCCCGCTTGCGGTCCCCAAAAGGAAAGTTTGTGAATGAACCTCAGGCTTTGCATGGTTTTACATACACAACTTTTGTGGACTGATGCTTCGCATGGCTGTTAAAATATGCATGAAGGCAATTTGATGAAATGAGCTATATTTCGGAAAGAATCTCATCTCCATTTTCATGCAAGAGATGTTTGCCGAGGCCTACAAAGCCGTTCCTAATGAGATTCTTGCGCTAATTACAGCATAATAATTTCTGTTGATCTCTGTGTGCACAAATGCCTAAGTAATTGCCAGGGTTATGTTTATCACCAATTTTACAGATTAGGGTTGCATGTCCCTGATTCCAGATGTCGGAGAAGAAGCTCCAAATGTAACTTCTTCTTCTTCTTCGTCGTCTTCTTCATCTTTCGGCCGCTCCCGTCAGGGGTCGCCACAGCGGATCAATTGTTTCCACTTCTTCCTGTCCTCTGCATCTCTCTCCGACACACCCACCACCCGCATGTCCTCCTTCACCACATCCATAAATCTCCTCTTAGGCCTTCCTCTCTTCCTCTTGCCCGGCAGCTCCATCCCTAGCATCCTTCTCCCGATATATCCAGGATCTCTCCTCTGCACATGTCCAAACCAACGCAATCTCGCCTCTCTGACTTTGTTTCCGAACCGTCCAACCTGTGCTGACCCTCTAATATAGTCCTTTCTAATCCTGTGCAAATCTTAACATGTTTAAGCTCCAAATGTAACTTAATGAAGTTAAACAACTTGGGTTTACCTCTTGCTGCTTGGAGCAAGAGAACATTTCATCTAAGGTGCTTGCAGGCTGCTCCCTAAGTGCTGCTGGACAAATTCCTCTTATTGTGTTTTATAATCAGATAAATGTCACGGATTTTTGGCCACCTCTCTTCAAGCTTAACATTTTGCAATATTAAAAATGAGTTTCAAACATTCTCAATGCGTTTCACTTGTTGTTTCTGGAGGACCGCAATTTTTTGGTAACTGCAACATCTTGGTCAACTGAAAAGCAAACCATGCTCATGTAGCCACTTGCTCACTCTCAATCTCACGCATGCGCATGCACACGCGCGCGCACACACACGTACACACACAGATAGCGGCATGCAGGGCCCCCGTGGCCCTTCCCCATCTACCACCCTCCATCTCCCAGTTTCCACAGCAACGTGATCAGCATAAGTTTGGCTGCTGTGTGCAGCTCAGCCCAGCTCATATTAGATGCATTTCAGCATCAGATAACAGGGCAGCCCCCACCACTCTACAGGTCCCCAAAGTCCATGATTTACTCTGCTGCAGCTGTCTGGCACCAGTACATTGTGTTATTATTATTGTTCTTGTTGTCCAAAGGATGTTACATAACAGCAATTTTGCTATTTTTCACACTTTTACAGCTGGATATCTGCAGAGGCATCTCTGTTTGAAATTCTTCAAGGATACAAGAAGCCGAACTTGAGCATTTTGTGTTTTGAACTGTGCTTCCTTCCTTGGTTACCAGGTGCCCACATCTAAACCTTGTGGTGCTACAGCAGCTGTCCTTGAAGAAGTACGAGGATGACACTGAGTTTTAGGAAGAGGGATGTCCTCCCTCAAACCCCTGGAAAGCCAATGAGCCAGGGGTCCAAGAGCACAGGAGCTGCTCCTTAGACCCGGGCAGTACTGTGTGCAGAGCACAGCGGAAACTAAGCCATTAGCGCTGCTCATAGGCCTCAGCTGTCTTTGGCCCGCAGTGACTGCGGGGACCCGGCATGATGTTGAATCTCACCGAGCTGAGAGTCTGGTCACACCGGCAGACTCAGAAGTAAATGAAAAGGAAGGACTGACCAATTTAAGGAGCTGGCTTGACAGTGTCGATTTCCCCGCACACCAAAAGCACACAGTACAGAGGATAAAACAAATTAGAGGCGTCCACCACTCTCACACATAACACATTAAAAAGACATTAGCACACAGTGCCACATGAGAGCCACAGTGTGCCGTGCGTGTACGCCTTTGTGGGCGCGTGTGAATTAGAACATGAACGTATGCATGTGTCCGCCACTGAGTCACACTGAGCTGGTGCAGATGCCCCCACACCCCCGCCGCCTCGACCAACGTTACACTACAGCAGAATTGTGCACAACAGTACTGCGGACTGCGTGCTGCCTCATCCAGTATTTGTTTGTCAGAACGTACCTTTCGTTGTGAGCCTGAATGGTGAACACGGTGTGAGGTGGTGAGGAGGGATGGAATTTGAGTAAAAATCAAGGTGCATTCACCCTTTCAAACTAATGCCCACCAATAACCCCCAACCCCTAACCACGAACCGCCTGCCCTGACCACTAACTACTAAACCCCTGAACCAATTCCACTGGACAATCATTCCATCTCCAGAAAACAGGAGCAAAGCATGGAGTAACAGGACCCTACAGAGAGAAGGAAGGACACGGCGTGACTGGGAGCACCATGGTGAAACCCTGGTAAAGCCAAGGTGAAAAGGGAGGGAAAACAGCAAGGAGGAAAAGGTCTCTCTGTCTCATTCCTTCTTCCAACATCTGTCCCCTTTCCTCTATTTCTTGTCACCATGTCCAGCAGAAGACGTCAGTGCTCATTACACTCCTCTTTTCTAAAATCACTCAAACACACGCGTGCGCACACTCACACAAGCTGAAAGAGAATAAAAGGATGAGATAAACATGAAATGAGAAGAGCAGGATTAGAAACGGATTAGCAGAAAGGAATTAAGATAGGAAAGAGGTTTTACCAGAGAGGGAGGAGAACGTGAATGAGCCTGAGTAAGGAAATGGGTGCCATGAGTGCTGGGGTACAGAAAGAGGGGTGGCAGCTAGAGGTGGACACATGGGGCACGGGCTGGGGGGGAGAGAGATAATGTAAAGCAGAAAGAAAAAGCGAGGCTAAAGGAAGCAGCAAGCGATCATGTCAAAAAGAAGCTTCAACCATAAGGCTGTAGATTTCAAGATGAATTGTGTTCATGAACCATGGGAAAGGCCAGCAGGGGTGGAAAGATGCAGTTAGGGGTATCCGAGTGGGTAAGACCAATACACAGAAGGGGGATGTCCAGTGAACAGAGGTAAGAGGGTTGCTGTGGGGGTTGATGGCCCAAGAATGAGCGATAAAGGGAGGGGTAATGGTCAAAGCTGAAGAGACGGAGAGAAGGTTGATGATCGAGGAAAGCAAGACACAGGGTGTTTGAATAGAGGAGAAGGCTTCCTTCTGTCCATGCGCTGTCTTGCTTCTGCACATGGAGCAGAGAAACGTTAGCCAGATGTTTTACTGTTTTTCCTTCGAAGCGACATTCTCAGGGGTAATAAAATGTGATACAGAAAACGTCACCATGAGACAATGCAACAGTGTGAACAAAAGAGGCGGATCACAAGCCCCGCTTCTACGTGTGCACACTGGGCCTACCTGGTGCTGCTCCTGCTCAAGCAGCTGCTGGAAGTGTCTTGAGCAGAAGATGCGAGATGCCCACTTCATCTGCATCGCTTGTCTCATTTCAGGCTAAACACTCTCAATGATTCTTGAACCATCAGCGTGAAAACAGCTGAAAACGGGAAGGAAAGGGCACGTTTTTTGTGGATGACTTCCTTCATCCGATGTAAAAATGACTATTTTATGATTTACATTTGTAAATAATTCACAACTGATTTTGACTTACGTTCTATTTATTTAACATGTTTATCACTACTGTTGCTTGTTCTCTTCCTGCTATTTGTGTCCTCGTCGATTGCACAGTTGTAACATAAGCAATTTCCTTCGGGATAATAAAGTTTTCTGATTCTGATTCCGCTTTCACACTAAACCGTATTTTGCTGCTGGTCAGTGTGAGAAAGGCCTTGGTAGAGTCACTGTCTGTCTTCCTCCATCTGCTCTTTGGTCAGTTCTGGCTTTTAAAAGCAGCTCTTTTCAGTTTGCTGGCCTCTGACCCTCTGACCCTCACCCTAACCATACACTCACGTTGCTTTTTTCTTTGTATTTACACCGCGTTGCTGCATTTTACCATTTGCTGCATTCTGCATTCATTTGTTAAATCCACTCTGTTGCCCAGGCAGAGTGAGGACCTCAGACCTGTAGCTGTGCCTCCTGAGTATTTAATGCCCTGCTGTCTGGTGCAATGAGGGAGACAACTGTACACGTGGTGCGTAGTAGGGAGGCATGGGGACGCGTGACTTTGCCGCATCTCTTAAGGTTATGGACGGCAGAGTTTACTTACAGGTAAACCGTACAACTGCGTAATAAAGGGCTGTTTGTGGTGAGTTCTGGGTGTGTGCAGCCAGGTCAGTATTTAGGTGACTGGTTTACTGTCTAGACGCCGGACTTGTTGTTATGGACGTGACATCGGGGTACCTTCACTGCTTAGGGTCAGGGTAGAGTTAACACACCCTGCAGAGCTGGTAGCAGAGAGCAGGAGAAACAACATGGAGGACCGAGAGAGGAATAAGATGGAAAGGAGGGGAGGGAAGTGAGAAGGAGGGATACAGAATAGGGGGTGGGGGAGGCGGGTGCAGACAGCGCTGCAATCAGAGGAGACGCGTGGCTAAAACGCCGCAATCACTGAGCGGAGATTTAATAACACACACAGCCCCTTGATGGGTTTCCTTAGAGATCTGGGAGAAACACACACACACGGGCAAAAATAAACACTCGTACACACGCACACACTCCCCCTTTGGCTCCCATGGTGCCTTGCTTGCCTACAGCACCGCCAAGTGGGCGTTGTGGGGCAGAGGGGTCAGCAGCACAAATATTAAACCATCAGTCACCGCATCGCAATCACGGCCATTCAGCGCAGCAGCGGTTCTCCTGGAGGGAGCGTCCTTCAGCACATGTCCACCTGTCTTCGTCACCAGCATCGTTCTCATCATCATCATCATCATCATCATCATCATCATCATCGTAACCTGTTGAGGAGAAGGGCTGTGACAAACCACTTGAAGCCAACGCAATACCCCCCCACTTTACTGCGGCATGTACCAGTGTCTGTCTCCACCTTCAGCTCATTCTGTTTACCACATTCCCTCATATGGACACACACTCATACTCTGCAGAGTTTATTATGTTATTATGTAAAGGCATTTGTCTCAAACGCTTATGCAGCCCATGTTGGGGTTCTTCTCGCCCCTTGGAAGCTTCCTCCCAACATCTCTGACCAAAAGCGCTAAGGATTCATCATCATCCTGAGCACGACACACTGTACAAGTCCGAAGGCAAGATGATTAAGCAGTTTTATTAAGAATCATGCAAGCCTGCACACATTAGCTGTGTACAATCAGGTTACAGTGTTAATAAAAAAGCCACAGAAAGTTAAGTGAAATTATAAAGTTTAGAGAAAGTGTTATTTATTAAAAAACACATAAACGTGACTTTTGTGCTTTTGCTGGAGTGATTTTTGCCTACAGAAATAAGCACAAAATAATCAAACATAGCATTTTTGGTCTGTGAGGCTGAAAAGGAGCATCACCATGATCCCATAATTTAGACAATGTCTGCTCCAGTGCTCCCCCACATGGTTATTATAATTACTGCATGCAGTGATGAAATTGCATATCACCCTTTGTCTTCCACAAAGTCGACATTAAAATCTGTTATACACCTAGGACACAGGAATGTGTTTCAAGTCATACAGAGACACAGAGGAGTTCCACCAAAACATAAATGCAGGACAGAGGCACTCGGTGAATGTGGTAGTGAACCTGTACAGGAGAGTCAGGCCCCAAGGGGAGACGCTGTAGAAGGACAGCCTGCTGGCCTCCCAGTCCAGATACATTCCTACCCTGTGGGACGATGGGGGAGCAGGTATGTCAGTGTTGTACCATACAGAGTATTTTGTGTTAGAGCAGTACAAAACCCAGGACATATCATTGTGTCCAAGCAAACAGTGATCACTGCGTCCTTTCCTCCCAATTGTTTTACAAGCCACTCCTATTTCTATCCCAAACCCCCCCCCCCGAACCTCCCAGTAACAGCACCCAGTCAGACCCTCTTCACACAGCACTTGTCTATAATAATCAAATCTGTCTAGGTGGTCAGGATATGGCTGCAGCTCTTTGCTCCAATAAATTGCCTTCCTGTTGTCCTCAAACAGATAGAAGAGTCCGTGTGCTGTACTGGTGTCCAGTGTGAGCTGGCAAGAGTCTGCAGACAGAAGAAACACAGAAATGTTATAAACCTGTAATGTCTGCTACCCAAAGTGACCCTTCGGAGTAGTTGCGGATACAGAAGTTGTTTGTAGTTATGCATTAATTTGCACGTGTTCAACAGTGGAGGAACCGGTGTGTTGCAGCCATGGGGTGGGCATCATCCCTGCGAGTTTACATGCCACATGGGACCCATTGTGGTCCTAGGGAAGAGGATGTCTGCTTGTTGAAGTCCTCTAGTCCATACCTTTCCCACTCTATCAGCTAGTACCTCTGTTTCGTTGGCATTTGGAGTCCAGGAAAGTCTTGACAGAGTGTGTGCCTGGATGTCATCCAGGAGGGCCCAACAAATCAGTGCCACAAATGAGGTAGCTGGAACTATGCTATCTGTTGGAGTTCTGCTGGGTGAGATGTCAAAGAGCCTGGACAAAGCATCAGCTTTACAATATTTTGACCCCAGGTGATTTGTACCTGTGAAGTGGAACCCGGAGAAGAACGTAGTCCAACAATCTTGCTGGAAATAAGTCTCTAGGCTTTCTGAATGTACTCTAGGTTTCTGTGATCTGTCCACACTAAGAAAAGCATTGCAGCATCTTCTAAGCAATGCCTCAATTTCTCCAAGCCAGTTTTTGGTTTCCTGTACCATGATTCTTTTCTGAAGGAGACAGTTTGCAAGTAAAAAAGTACATAGGTATAACCTGGGAGGATCTGCCCACTTCTGTGAAAGTACATCCCCTACCCACATTTCTAATGTGTCCACCTCTACCACAAAGGGTAAAGTAGGATCAGGATATTTTAGAATGAAGGCTGAGGAGAAATGTGTCTTCATGGGGGACCCATGTGTCTCAAAGGCAGCAAGGGCTTTGGGAATTGAAGTGTAGCATCTGGGAGCACCACATATCAGTGCATTTAAGGAGGCTGCCTCTGAATTAAAGAATTCTAAAGAACTGCCTATAAAAGCCTAGGAAACCTTGCATCTCCTATTCAGATTTAGATTTTGGCCAGGAAACTACAGCAGAAACCTTCACCGGGTCCATTTCAATACCTTGGAGTTCTACTACAATCCCCAAACTCCACTGCATCTTTGTGAAACTGGCATTTCTCTCCTCTTATATGAACCATTGTCCAAGACCAAGATTAAATCAGAATATCTTTAAGGGGCACCGGCACCAACCAGTTTAGCACATCCCCAATCAGCTTGTTCACAAAAGCCTGGAAGACTGACGGTGCATTTGCAAGGCCAAATGGCATCACCAGATGGTCATAATGTCCCAGGACATGCATCCTGTTCAGGGTGGGAGAGCAGATAAACCCTCCCTCTAGGGGCAGTAGAACTTGGTAGAAAATCAGTGGCAGAGTCCTAAGGTGGACGTGCAGGGAGGTCAGAAGCCAAAGCTTACTGAATACAGGGGTGAGGTTACTATATTCAGGGGGTATTGTTCAAAGATCTGCTTTAGGGCTCTCGATAGATGCTACTCTAGAGTACAAAACATCTTGGCACACTCTGTTTTCACAGTGAAAGTTACTGCCTGGTGCTCCATGAAAACATAGAGCTATAGGCAACCAGCTAATGTGTGCCCCACCTGTACCTCAATGGGCAGAGTCTGCCCATAGCGGAACCGGCTGGTTCACTGTCCAATGAAGTAACATGCAGATGCTAGTCAGCCAATACATGAGGCAACTGCCTGCTGCCCCTGAAACAGTAAAAGCGTTTGTTTCCAGTCTGTCCACATCAAAAGCAACTGGGAGGCCTGACTGAAAATGCCGCTTACCACTAAAATGCTGCAGAGCAGGTCCAAGGGAAGGGTTGCGACGTGCGTGATGCTTACTAGCGGTCAGAACAGCACAGCCGAGACACCATCTTCTTGGAATCTACGTTGTCTCCTCCAGAATCAGACTTCATCTACTGTTCAGTCTTGGGGTCTCCTGCAGAGATTCAAAATTGATCCAACTTTTGGTCCCACTTTTGCCATCTTTCTTCCTCAAATCCAGTTTATTATTATTATTATTATTATTATTATTATTATTATTATTATTATGTTTGTTTATTTATTTATTTATTTTTTGAGTGCTTCTTCTCATACAGCAACCTAGAACTCTGAACAAAAGATGAATATACAGGGTAGGTATAACAGAATGTCACGCCCTCTGCTCCTGCTGACTCCAACTTGCGCAATCTCCCTGTCCCGCACATCGGATCAAGTGCTGAGGGACCACTTGCTGAGAGGGGCGAGAACCAAGTCGCCACAGTGGGCGAATCGCAAGCGCCAGAACCAAGTCACCGATAGGGGCGAGGCACGGGACCTAAGTCTCTGAGAAGGGTGAGACCATGGAAACCAGAAAGGACTACACTCGGCAGAGGCCAGAGGAAGACTGAGTACCGGGCGAGGATCCAGGCAGCTCTTTTAAACTGTCAGTAATTAGTAGCCCTGCCCTTCAGCACTCAGGAGCTGGCTTGACAGCTCCGGTGGTGGGCAGGGCAGGGAGACTGGACTCAGCAGGAGCTGAGGGCATGACACAGAGTGAAGTGAAACCTACAGATGAAAGATTAGCTGTACATTTAGGGACACAGCACAGGTGCTTGGAGATGGCTGAGGAAATTCCTGTGCAGCTGAGGAAAGGAAGATCCATCCAGAATTCTGATCCAAACCAAGTGAATGCAGTAGCACCAGATCCATGTATGAGTACTTGATGCTGTTGGGTTATCTGTTTTCGGTGAACGTGTCACAGACCTTTTCGGACACCATCAAATCCACAGGACAGGCAGGTCACAATCAGAGGCATGGAGCAAGGTGGGACTGCAGGTGTGTGGTGTTGTGTTGGTGCTGCTGGTGGTGGTTATCTACACAATGAGATGGTTTTCAGGTGACTTATGAACAGCGAGATACAAGCCATTTGGTGGAAATGTGACAGTTGAAGGGCTTGAAATACATGAGGACTTAAAGATGAAATATCAGGCAGATCAGGACACTCAGGGCCAACTACATCTGCAAGAATCTCTGATGCTCATTGTGGGTATTGCATGTGACACATGGTGGCGGAAACAGATCAAACTATAATGCTTTTAAGCACAAATATTGTACAAATGTGACAGATGGCCTCTCTTGCACTTGTTTAAAGTTTGTGGGCAGGGGGTGGCTGCATGAAACAGCCAGGCTATACATTTTCCCAAATGCTGTTTCAAAAACACACTCACATTTGTGGAGTCCTGGTTTGATCCTGCATGGTTCACCATGGTCCACACTGCAGGAGGAGCAGAAGTACACACGGTGAGTGAGAGATACACAAAGCCGGTAAACGAAGCATAGTGCGGAAACTCGGACCCAGTTGCGGTGGGAGAGCAATACACATTCTCGGGGTTTTACTGCAGCCACACTGACCGCGGTGTGGACTTACAGCAAAACGTCCAGTTTACAGCATGGATCCTCCTGGAGAACAGAGAGCAGCTTCACTCCTGAGTTCCCTGGGTGGTTGTAGCTCAGGTCCAGCTCTCTGAGGTGTGAGGGGTTCGAACCCAGAGCTGAAGCCAGACAAGCACAGCCTCTCTCTGTGACACAACAACCAGACAGTCTGTAGAGAAACACACAGATCAAACACTGTCCTGTCACTGACACACACATTGCTGACGATTTACACATTTAAAGTGTGCAGTATTGACCTCAGTATCTCCAGTTTACAGTGTTGGTTCTCCAGCCCAGCACACAATATCTTCACTCCTGAGTCCCGCAGCTCATTGTCACTCAGCTCTAACTGTCTCAGGGGTGAGGAGACTGAGCTGAACATTGAGGCCAGAGCTTCACACCAACTGTCTGTGAGGTTACACTGGTTCAGTCTAAATAAGAAGCAATGAAATAATGAAAGAGTTAAACTGTCAGTTGACTTCCTAGCCTGGTGTCAGAGTTAATAGAAGTATACACCAATTTTGGACAAATATATTTTCAACTCACTGTCCACCTTTTAGTACTGGGGCAATGTACGTGTAGAACAGAATGTGGCTGAGCATGTATGGACTTTGTGTGTTTTCCTTGTGTTTGGGTTTATGCTGTGCGCTCTGGTTTTCTCCCACAGCCAAAAGAGTTTGTAGCAAGTGGCCTCTGACTCTAAAAGATCTTCAGTGTGCTTGACTGAATGAGGAGTCTGAGATGATTACTCTGCAGTCCACTGGAAGTGTGCAATGTGTCCAGGTTACAGTGTTGGTTCCTCAGCCCAGCACACAGTATCTCCACTGCCGAGTCCCGCAGCTCATTGTCACTCAGCTCTAAGTGTCTTAAGGGTGAGGAGGTTGAGCTGAGTATTGAGGCCAGAGCTTCACAACATCTCTCTGTGAGGTTACACTGGTTCAGCCTAAATAAGAAATAATAATAAATGCTTTGCCGTTGCAAAATCAGAAATGTTCTCCGTGTCCCTCGTGTGAGTCATTGGCTGCCATTGAACTCAACCCCCACCTTCACCTTACAGGTCATGAGCCCACAGGCTCAGCCCATTTCTGGCTGAGGCTGACCAGGTCATGTTGGTTGTCAGAGGTACTTACAGAGCTGCTGTGGAGAACTGGACCACAGGCATCAGTCTCAGCAGCCCTTCATCTAATCTGATGAACACCTCTAGCTCCTCGCTGGATGTCAGTAACACAAACACAAGAGCTGACCACTGTGCCGGTGACAGCTACTCTGTTGACATTTTTCCTGAGTTCAAGTAGCTCTGGATTTCCTCCACTAGAGTGTGGTCATTCAGTTCATTCAGGCAGTGGAAGAGGTTGATGGATCTTTCAGGAGAAACATTGTTCTTGATCTTCTCCTTAATGTATTTGATTTTTCTCTCAGTACTCTGTGAGCTGCTTTCAGTCTGTGTCAGAAATCCTTGTAGGAGACTCTGGTTGGACAGCAGTGAGATGCCAAGAAGGAAGCACAGGAAGAGGTCCAGGTGTCCACTCTTACTGTCCAAGGCCTTGTCCACAGCACTTTTGTGCGAGTTGGACAGTCTCTGTATTCTCAGTAGCCTCTTAAATTTGTTGGTTAAACTCTGGTGAAGCAGATCAATGTTGCTCTCTCTGAATGTATGGAACACAAACAGAGCAGCAAAAAACTCCTGGATGCTCAGATGCACAAAGCTGTACACCTTCTTCCGGGCCAGTAAGTCTTCTTTTCTGAAGATCTGTCTACAGAATCCAGAGTAGACCAAAGCTTCGGTGATGTCAATCCAGCACGTCTTCAAGTTGTCTTCATAAAATATGAGATTTCCCTTCAGCAGCTGCTTAAATGCCGGTTCACCCAGTTTCATTATTATTTGCTCTTCCACCAGGGTCTGAGAATATTTTTTCTTCATTATTCTGAACAAGAAGGAAGTGTGTGTACATCTGTGTCAGAGTTGTAGGAGCTTCTCCATGCCTGTCTGTGCCCAACATCTGCTCAAGAACAATAGCTGACATCCTGCAGAAGACCAGGATGTGACACATGATATAGAGGCTCCTTGATGTCTTCATGTGGGAGATGATTCTGCTGGCCAGGTCCTGGTCAGCGAACCTCTTCCTGAAGTACTCCTGCTTCTGTGAGTCATTAAACTTTCGTATCTCCGTCACCCGGTCAATAAACTCTCCGGGGATCTGACTGGCTGCCGCAGGCTGGCTTATTACCCACGGGAGGGCGGAGGGAAGCAGGTTGCCTTTAACCAGGTTGGTCATCAGCACATCCACCGAGGTGGGTTCTGTTACATCCTTAAACTTTGTCTTGAAACTGAAGGAAAGTCGACTTTCATCCAGGCCATCAAAAATGAAAACAATTTTCAGCTCATTAATATTCCCACCTGATAATTTGTTTTCAATTTCAGGGTGAAAGTAGTGCAGCAGGCCAACAAGACTGTATAGCTCATCCTTCATCAGATTAAGCTCTCGGAAAGGAAGAACAAACACAAAGTGAACATCAAGATTGGTTTCTCCTTCAGCCCAGTCGAGGATGAACTTCTGCGCAGAGACGGTCTTTCCAATTCCAGCAATGCCCTTGGTCAGCACGGTCCTGATGGGTTTGTTTCTACCACACAAGCACCGGAAGATGTCATTGCAGTTGATTTTGGTCTCTTCTCTAGTTTGTCTTCTGGACGATGTCTCTTTCTGCCTCACCTCATGTTCAGCATTGAGCCCTTTGCTTCTCCCCTCTGTTACGTACGCTTCTGTGTAGATGCTGTTGACATAGATTTTATTCCCACTCTCAGCAAAACCCTCAAATATACATTCATACTTCTTCTTCAGACTGACTTTGAGGTCATCTTGGGCTCTTCTCAGGTTTTCACCTAAAGAAGAAAGAAGACAGAAATATTTGAGTCTTCGAAGATGCCGCAGCCCAACTGGCTTTAGCAATGTCATCTACATGCTGACACAGACTCGCTTACCCACAGACCCGGAATCTTCTTGAGCTGCTGCTGTGCTGTCCCCTACGAAGGAAGACACGAGTGAGAGAACTAAACGCAGAAAGCGCACAGGAAGTCCTTGACTGGTTCCACGCAGAGTACGGAATGCTGTGCAAACATCTTTGCGTTCACATAGATGAATGGTGTCTCACCCACAGAGGCAGAAGCAACAACGAGATGAGGGCAGTTTTTCTTCAGTGAGACATAGAAGGCAAATTTGACCTTGTCTCCTCCTGACCACAGGGCATCGTACCGCTCCCTCATCTTTTCCTGACTGGTCTGAGCAACTCTGATGTTACTGTACATCTCCTGGTGGATCATGTTTGTCTGCAGTAACTCATCAGCGATGGGCGTCACGTCCACCACTCGCTGAATGAGGTCCGCCCGGTTGCTGTCTGCATGCTGCACTGCTGGGGGGGCAAGCTGGTGTATAAATTATTTTATTTATATATTAATTGTGAACAGCAAGTCATAATTTGTCTATTTAATTACAGTATTTCCTGTCGTGTTTGCAAAGCCAGCTTAATGGTTCCCTGAAAGAGATTATTGGTGGAATAGGTACACACCCACCAGCCAGTTTATTAGGTACAAAGCTGGACATCATCTGAGCTAGGTTCAATGTGAAGAGCACAACAGTATTAAGACAAATCTTTTCACCTCTCTGGAACTCTTGTAGGTCGTCCATGTTTCCTGGACATTTAGGAGAGCTGTAAGCACAAAATAGGAGGATCAGAATAGCATGCAGTGTGTTGACATGCAAGAAAGCGTGGGGGAAAAGGTGGATCTGAGAGAGGCATAACTGAGTGTGTTGAGCACAGCAGAAACAGGAGAACCCATATGAGTGTTGTACTTCAGCTGTATAATTTCAGAATAAACAGAGTAACTCAGTCACAATTGATCAATATGTACAGTATATAAACACTACATCATATACACATACATATGCATACTGATATTACTGTAAGTACTTACGGTGTTAAAGGAGTGTCTTCAGATGTTGCGCCTAGATCCTGGGTAAGCCATGCCACGTCTTGGTGTAAAGTGCACTTCTCTGGACAGGAACAGAGTTAAATGTAAGAGGAATAAAGTCAGCGACAGTGCGGTCAGCTGTGAGTAAGAAACTGCAGGGCAGAGGGCTGATGATAAGCATAGTTCAGTTCCTGTGTCACTCAACAGACACTGCAGGTTGAGAAATCAGTGCTGGCCAGTGGACCCCCCCCCATGTCACTGACATATGTGAAAAACACACCCAGGTCCGCCATGTTGTAGATGGTTGCACCTCAGCCCATTTGCTCTAGCACACATATGGCCTCCTGCTCGGCCTGCCCACGATTTGTCAGAAAGGTGATGGGCACATCATGACTACAAAGGAGCAAGACATGCAATGCTGAGCATCTCAGTTCTTGTACAAGTCAGAAGCAGGAACAGTGTGGTCCTAATGTACCCTCTACCATGGTGAACAGACTCCCGCATGTAAAGTCTGAACACAGAGGCCATAGGAGCTACAGAGCGAGCAGTGTGCTGTTTCAGAGGCACAGAGCAGCAGTGGGATGCCAGTTTTGCTTGTTTTGCTTACTATTGATTTTCTGTACTTTGAACTGTGTCTGGATTGTTTTGACACCTTTGCCTGTTTATCAACCTTGAGATTTCCTGAGATCTTAAGTAAGAGTGTTTAGTGAATGTTTGTATGTTTGTTAGGACAGTCTTGACCGGGTGTGGAGAGTGGTTTCCATTTATTTAACTGTTTGTATATTCTTTGTGTTAGTGTAAGGGAGTAAAGGAAGTGGTTTTGTATCTCTCTGTTCAATTTGTTTTCATGTAGGCAAAATAGTATGAATTTGATTTCATTTAGTCTGTTTGTTTATTTTCTTGGCCTGGGTCAATACTGAAGCTTCAGCGGTCGTAACCCTAGTCCTAACCCTAGACCAATATATATATTCTCTTACAACCTGGTCTAGGGTTAGGGCTAGATATAATATATCTTCTTCTTCTTTCGGCCGCTCCCGTTAGGGGTCGCCACAGCGGATCAATTGTTTCCACTTCTTCCTGTCCTCTGCATCTCTCTCCATCGCACCCACCACTTGCATGTCCTCCATCACATCCATAAATCGCTAGATATTATATATATCCCTCCATTCAGTTCCTCTCCATTTCCTACATCACACCCATTCAGTTACATTCTAACCCTAGACCAGGTCGTAACAGAACTTGGGGGTATTGGGTCTAGGGTATTGGGCCACAGGTATCGCTCAAGGGGGCATAAAGGAACAAGTACTTGCGCTCTGGGATTAATGCAAGGGTTGTTGGGGGGCCGAAAATTACAGCAGAGGACTAAACTACATTCCACCAAAATGTGTGTTAAAGAGGGTTACCTTGAGCAAGTGGGCACTGGAGTTCAGGTCTCACCTACAGAAACAAGTGCTTAAGCACTGGGATGAAGCAGTTGGTTTGTGAGGGGGTGATGAACAGCAGTGGCAAACAAGGCCTGCTGGAAAAGGCCTGAGGGATGTGACTTGCCTCTGGTACAAGCGCAACTGTGCACAGCGCCTGGGCATCAAATCGATGATCTCATTCAGAGGGGTCTGTCAGATCCGGTGCTGAGGCCCAGAGATGAAGAAGAAAGTTGCAGAGGGGCCGAAATATGCATTGGGGTTTATTCCAGCCTGCAGCAGAAGTCATGTGGGAAAAGGGAAAATGATGCCCTGAATTATTGTACAGATGTTAAAGGTTAGCTGCACTCTCTCTTCCTGCAGGCCTGAAGAGAAGCTGAGGACGTGTGTGATAATCCACTTCCTTCCACTGCCACGGTACCGAAGGGTGGAGGCCTGACGCGTTTCGGAAACCAGAGCAAGAAGCTTTCTGCTGGGTAAGTTACACTGCAGGGGCACAAAAGTATCCTGAAAACCTTTGTTGTCTCAGTGTGTGCAGCGAGGTGCAGTCTTATGGCCATGAAATTCAAACACACAGGACAAACTGACACAGCATTATTTTGGGTATAATGTACATCTTCAGACAGGAAACTGGTAAAAAAGGTACAAAAATATTTCTCAAGCATTTGCGAAGTCTGTTTCCAACATGTAGTGTCCCATAATAGCTATAAAGAGTAAATGCACAAAAATCAAATACTGTTTGCTTTACAATGGTTTCCCACAGCTTTTGCATGTTAATTATCACAGATTTTGTAAGCGTCCACGTTTCCAGCTTTCTCATCAAAGCAAAACCAGCCGCACAAATAAATTCAGCACAAAACTGTAACATTTTTAAATTAGGAAATGAGGAATTGAATGAAAGAAGTAACCCTACAGGGAAAATAAGTGCTGACTGGACACCTGCAGACAGGGATACCCAGGGTGCTTGGATGAATTTTATTATTCAGTGTGAAAGTTTGCCCAATTCTGCTCAGCTGTGCAGATCCTACATGTGCGCTATGCACCAAAGTGTACAAGAGGATGCTTTAAAGGACAAACAGGTTAAATAAACAAAACTCTGTTTTTCATAGCTTAGGTTCATGTTTCATTTCATAGGAAGCCAGAAGACATCGGCTGAGATTCCCTATGGATGGCAGTTCCTGGAACCTTGGGTGACCATGAACAAAGACGCACACGCGCACACCAGCTCAGACACTCTGCAGTCACACTTTAAAGCCCACTGTGCAAATGGACTCATGTCCATAAGTGTGTCTGACTGGGACAGCTGATTTGGAGGGCTTCTCTTGTTCTTTGCTGATGCTGGCTATGGTCCTCAGGTGTCTTTTATGGACTGAAGGTGCTTGCAAGGGTGTGATTGATGCTTCACACAAAAATCACATCAAGTCACTGTGTCCAGCACTCAGGTCCTGGAGTGAAACGCGACCACATGCAGTCTCAGATGCTGGACTCCCCAGTGCTCTGAGTCATGCGTAGCGCCTGTGACACATAAGACTCCGGTTAATCGATGCTCACGCGCAGCTCCGACGTTTTACATTGTATTGACACAGAAATCGTGTGCATACCTGTGAACTGCTGGAGCCTGAGTATTTCTCCTTTCTCTTCTCCTGCACTGAGCTGCAGGACAGGAAGCGGATGTACTCCACCCTCACCTGAAGGGGCAGCGGAGAACATTTTAGCGTCACTTCATACTCATCATCAGTCATCAAAGCAAATAACTAAAAGTACACTAACTATACAGCTACATTTTATAAGACATATTATATATTACTATATGTTAAGTATATTTTGCCAGCTGGATAGGAGGCAGCTCCGCTTTGCAATGAGGGCCTGAGGTACAGTGACCTGGGTCACTGTGTCTTCAAGGTCTTCCAGGACCTCAAGAAGGACACACCTGTTTGGAGAGCAGGCAGTGCATGATGAAGATGAGCACCCCCTGCAGGCTGTTGAAGATGGTGAAGAGATAGGACATCACCAGTGTGCTGTCGTCAAACTGGAAGCAACCGAAGATCCACATGATGCCCAACACACAGAGCTGTGCGATTGCAGTGATGGTGAATGTCCTGCAGGGGGCGACAAGTGCTCACTGTGGTCAGAGTGAAGGAACAGGAGATGCACTGCTGGCCTCACAACACTCTCTGAGTTACCCATACATTCAACCACCCATCCTCACGCATAGCCATTGCCATCCATACACAACACACAGAGAGGTGCCGCCCTCACCTGATCTTCCGCAGCTTGGACAGCTCAGGATTTAGGCTGGAGAACTTCACAGCAAGCTTCCACACAGTGATTATGAAGAAGAAAATGTTGGCAACAATGATGGCGCAGACAGGGCCAAAGAAGCTCCAGGTAAAGCCCTTCTCCAGGCTCAGCCAGCAGCTGCGGATCCAAACGTGTTTATGCAAGAACATGGTCAACCAGGTACATGCAGCATGAATAATCACACAAGGATGCAGGCAAGAGGTGCTGCTCACTAGTGCTTGGTCCCGTATCCCTTGGCGTTGGCCACAGCAGAGAAGACCACGATGAGCAGCGGTACACCATACCCTGCGGCCAGCATGTAGATCATGCGCAGCGTGGTGTTGAAGACCAGAACCACCATGCGGTACAGCTGCACCCCTTCCAGACACATCCAGCAGAACGCAGACAGGAAGAAGAAATGGAGCAGACCAGCCACGAAGGCACAGCCACCCTGGAGAGAGACAGACGGAGGTCAGACACACACAGGAACGCTGCCCGCCACTACTGATTCACAACTGCTTCACACACGTGTCTAGTGAAGATCAGCGTAGGGGGCCTGGCAGCAACACCGGGATTTGCATGAGTGCTGGAAAGGAAGCTACAGCTTTCAGACTGCTGAAGGTGGATACAGGCCTTCTTCTGGCTGTGGAACAGTGAACTTGATCTTCACCCGCACAACCCTGGAGGGTTTGTGGAAATTTGTAAACCCAGCTGATAACCCTGTGGGAGGTTCTGGAGAAGTATGGCGCGCCTCTTCTGCATGCTGCTTGATCCCCATATTTGCCGTGAGAGCTGTGTTTGGCATTAAGTCAAACTCTATCTCTGAAGGTGTACAGCTCTGCCATACATCTCTTTTCCTTATGTTTTCATCCATGGGGTACCAATTAACTGTTGGAATTTGGAGAAGATCCAGACTGGAGATGCCAGACTTTCATGTCTTTTGCTTGCAGATGATAGGGTTCTCAGCAGAATGATCTCCAGCATAGAGAAAAGCAGTTTGCAGCTTTCCATGGCTCGGCTAGCGCTTCCAACACTGAGCAGATACCAGGCGTTTCCCCCTGTAAAGAGGTCCTGAATCAGAGCCTGAACTCCAGGCTGTACTGGGGATCTTTTAGGAGGAGTTGCACACTGGTTCGGTTGAAGGAGAGGTGTGGTCTGCTCTGCTCATCTTTTTACCAGTAACCCTTGCACCCCACTCAGTTTGAATGAAGAGCCATGGACAGATGGACAAAAGGATGGAAAACACAGACACACCTACCCTGCTCTCTGTCCTGGAGATGCCAGTCAGGAAGATGAGGTCTGCAATAAAGAGGCTGATGCACAGGTGCAGGTGAATGGTGTTGCGGGTACCCTGGATAGACCGGCAGCAAGAGAAGGTGACGATGCAGAGGAACAAGCACACCAAGGACAGGGACAGTCCAACCCAAGTGATCACCTGCAACTGGAAGGCATCCTGAGCACAGAGACAGGACAAGGACATTGGCCTCCGGGTCACAGTGCTGCACTACACAGAGAAGCAGACATTTTCAGCACCACAAATTGTCATGATGTTAATCGATCAAGTTAAATGTTTCAAGCACCAAGATACCAGGAGAAATGTGCAAAAGGCTACAAGTGACAGAACTGAGCAAATAGCTGGCATCTTCAGCAGAAGCCACAGGGCGCTCACCTTGATGTCGTAGAGCGCCATCAGCACAGCGAAGCTGCTGAGATGGCTGCAGGAGCAGAGTGTGTGTGTGCTGTTGGATTCTACCTTCACACACCCTCTTGGTGACCAAGACCCACCGTTGCTGCTTGAGTCCCAGTACACACAGGTGTGATTAGCCTCCTTGCTCTGGAATGTGCAAGAAGGAGGTGAGGCACTGTAGTTTGACTCACACATGGCTACTCTCAGTCCTTCGGTTATCTTTTGCAAAGACTCATATCACTTTAAGAAGTTCTGACATCTTCATTTGGAAATCAGTGCCATGGAATCTTATCTATGTGTGATTCTGCCAAGGGTCTACTTTTGTTCACATTGAACATAAAGCAAAAGTGTACAGGCATTCAGCCAGCCTACCTGAAGGTGAAAAAATGTGAAATTGACAGGTTCAGGCAAGTGGCTGGTGTCTGGGTTGCTGACATACAGCGTCACTACTTTGGAGTTAATCTGGAGGCCCATATTGCTTTGGGTCTTGTCCATCTCAGAGAAGGAGCCATTTGTGGAGGACTCCAGGTCTTTGTACACCACCAGGGAGATGACTGCAAATCCTGACCAAAGCAAAGGAAGAGCAGTTCAACATTAAGAAACTTTTAATTCATGAAAGTGCACATCTAGCTCGAAAGTGGCTCAAAGACAAGTCATTAACAGCGAAGAGGACAATGAAATCAGCTCAACACGAAGACAGGCCTTCAAGGGTGAACGCTTGTCATCATCAAGAGAGGCCACTGAAAAGGAAGCCTTCTCAAGACCACGGGCAGCAATCAGCCCTGAACCCCTCTCAAAACTAAGAAAGATGTCCAACACTCAGCCCTGCCCAACACACAACAAGATCTTCCTTAATGCACTTGACGCAACAGCAAGATGCGTCTCCAACGCTGAACCCTGCTTAAAAGAGTTCATGAGTACCAAAACCTTCTTAAAACAGATCAGCCAAATCAGCTCGCCTCAAAGGTAGTGGATCACCCTGAGTAACAACAGAACAAGGCCTTCTGAGAACTAGCATGTCAGCAAGGGTGACAACCGCTCCAGAATAACTACAGACACAGCTGGAGCTCGAGGAACCTGCAGCATTTTCAACTTAAAGCTTTAACTGTACTGATATTGTGGGTATAGGGAAATGTATTTTTTTATCTATGTTCAGCGGAGAGGCCGAGGCAACAGTTGGTTTTGATTCATTGGCCAAGCACTAAGATATCCTTCAGATTATTCCTCTTGTCTGACAAGTTGAACAGGTTGCGGTGGCATCTTTGCTCCTCCTGCAATGCTGCCGATTTCATAATGGCCTTCGTGCTGCTGCTGTTCCTAGTGCTGCTCACTTTGTAAACCTTTTTCCTGCAATGTATTGCCTGAGAGATGGTGTGAAGCAAAGTGCTGTGCCTACATTAAAAGAAATGTTGAGCTTTTGAGTGTGCATGCATAGTGGTTTGGCCAAGTGGCTGCAGTCTGGGCGAAGCGAAGCAAAGGCTGTGGAACCAGACTGCTTCATCACACTGATGGTTCTTTTCAGCACCGTGTTCATAAAAAAGACCCAAAATGTTACTGCAGGTCAGCAGCTGAAGGCATCATAAGTGGTACCTGGGTATGCAGAGGTCCCTGCAGCCATTTCCCAGGAGGTGTCCACCTGGACATGTTTAATGGACAAGTGGATGGGTCCACGAGGTGCTGACTTCTCTCTGGTGAGCAGGAGCTCCACCTCTGTTTGAGCACAGGGAAGATATTAGAGCACCCGGTAGAGCTGTAACTTTCCTGGACCATTGACCTCCTAGGATGCACTTTATGTTCACAGAAGAAGCACTTTTGTTTTTGAGTGTCCAATTCCGTCACCGCATCAGGGCCTTGTGAACGAACCTGTCAGCCGTGTAAAGAAGCAGCTGCACATTGATGGAGTAGATCAGGGCCAAAATAATAATGGTTTGTGTGACTTATAAAGACATCAGGATTTCTACAGCACATCCACGCTGGAATAGAATCAGCCATCAAACCTGCGTATTTGGTCTCCTTCCTGGTTCTGGGCTCCTTTAGCTGTGGCCCTATGAGCCTGATGGCATTCTCCATGGAGCTCAGGAACTCGCTGACCTGGCTGCTGTTCTCCAAGGCTTCGCTGGAGAGGAGGTCATCGCCTGCGCTCAGCACTGTCTTCACCGACCGGCAGGGCAGAGGAGTAGCAAACCATCAGTGCATGTTTTCGCTGTTAGCGCACTGGGGTAAAGTCAGTGGCCGTAATGGACGCTGCCTGAGGGGTACAAACTACTTTTAAAGTAAAATGAAACAAAGGTGGAGCTTCCAGAGCTTCATTGTATTCTCTTTCTCTAAGCTTGAGCACAGTTTGGATCGCTACCTCCAGCAGTGTCTCGCCACTCAACTGTCCTACTGCTCCTCCGGAATCCAGCTCCATACAGTTGTTTCTCATCAGAGACAAGAAGCTCTCAAGACCTGGCAAGAGCTGGAAAAGAGGAAGCAAAGAGGATGGGGAAAGTCAGGGGTGCTGAGACATGCTGAAAGCGTTTCATTATGGGCAGGACAGACCTGAGCCCGGGAAGCTCACCTTGCGAGATTCAGCTTTGTACAGGTCACACTTTACCTCTGTAGGGGAGAAAAATGAAACACTGAACCAAGACGTAAAAACTTGAAAGAGAACTCATCTCCAAAAGACGGTCATCTCACAGGTGAGGTATCTGACATTTTGTGCTCAGCATTCATACATACAGACCTTTTACTCAGTCAGCTCATGTTTGTTGGTGGTGGCCACATCAACATGTGAGCCTGAGCCCCAATAAGCGACAGGAGACTGTGTCACTCCACTGGCACCGCAGTAAAAATGCTGCTCTTCCCTCAGCAGCCTCACGGGGGGTCCAAGACTGAAAGCTTGCTTGTTTTCAGGCTTGAGCTCTACGTGAAGGAATTGCTGAATCCCTTGCATTCAGGAAGGGATTCAAAATCCATTCAGACCCACCACCCCCCCTTCCTGCACCTTCTTACCAGCAGTTTAAATAACTAAAATCGTGGGCTCTGATAAACAAGCTGAGCTTGAACACCACAGCTCTATATTTAAAGCGCTGTGTTTGTCTTTTAATGAAAACACAACCGGAGAAAAGGATCTGGCAAATCCATTTAGGAGAAAGACAGCAGTCAGGAGAGGCCAAGTACAGCAAATGCGATAAAGGGGCAGAGGTGTTCTCCTCGCTGAGCAGCACCAGATGGGACCGGTCGGTGCGTCTGAAGGACATTTGCAGCCTCTTGGGCCCCAGCGGCTCCACAACCCGTGTCTTCCACCAGGGTTGGAGCAACACGAAGACCGAGTTTAGAGCCCTGTGAAATTCGCATGACCGCAGCACAGTTTGGCTCTTCCGCTTTTTGTGTCGGTGGTTCCCCTCTTCCTTCACATGGGCATCACCTGAAAATGGTCACCTCGTGCATGCGTGCAGACCTCCTTCCTCCCTCCCAGGTGGCCTCTCACCTATGCATTGTGCCTGCTCATTGCCGAAGTTACTGGCTCCCCGGTGGCACAGACACCTGTAGCCGCCGTTGCGGTTCTCGCAGGTCCCCTGCCGCCCACAAATGGGCGCGTCAGTGTCACACTCGTTTATGTCTGGAAGACACAGGAATTGAGACAGGCCCACACGCTGGAGCTCCAGGACACCACAGGGCACATTTTGCTGCCGCTTCCAATACCTTTGAATGCAAACTGGCTCGTACCTTTGCAGTCTGCGCTGTGGTAGCTTTGGGAGGCAAACCCCGGGTGGCAGGAGCATCTGTAGGATCCTATTGAGTTCTCACAGTCAGCGTGGGAGCCACAGATGCCTTTGTGATCGAGACACTCATTTACATCTGCAGGAGGAGAGATGGGGTGTCAGTCAACCACAGAAGATATCGTCATCGTTCTTATCTCTGACAGCCCAGCGGAGATCGATGACCACTGCAAAGCTGATGTTGTACCACTGAGTCCAGCTTCACTGCTTGTTCCTCACGTGTGTGTGACTAATGGACAAAAGGGCAGCCCACGGAGCTGAAAGCGTGACCCCGCTTTGTTTCAGAGTCTGAGAAAGTCTCCTCGTGCTGGAAACCTGGGTCAACCCCAGACCTGTACCCGAGGATCCCGTGTGGGCAGCACTCCTGCGGCACAGGAAGCACACGGCTCTGACTTTACCTATGCAGGAACCGCTGATGGCTGTGAAGTTGACAGTAGCCGATGTGGACTCGAACCCATGGTCACACTGGCAGTAATAGCTGCCCTCGGTGTTGATGCACTGGGCGTTGCCCCCGCAGATGCCTTGGAACTGGTTACACTCGTCCACATCTGGGCAAGGAGACAGCAGGTGGGGAAACTTGAGCTGTGATGCATTGAAACCAGGAGTGTGTGACTGTGTGTCGCTGTGTGTTGCTGTGTCGCTATGCTTCTGCGGGTAGGTGTGTGGCGGTTAAGTCAGACAATGCATACCAATACACAGTTTTTGTTTCTTCTCGTATCCAAACTGACAGTTATCCAGAGCCACAAGGGTCACCAGCAGGTGCAAGTGAAGCCCTGAAGAACAACAAACAAGACAAACGCGCAAGTCAGCCTCCTTCTTGGCAGTTCAGGGAGCAAAAAATCACGTTCAACCGTCACACGAGAGGAGGCCGTGCTTTATTTTGCCTCACGTATTGCCACAGAAGAGCAACCAGGAGAAACAAACAAATAAGCGTCCTGGACAGAGGAGAACCAGCTGGTGACAGACAAGGGCACGGCACCTTATCTTCAGAGTCTTCATCATTGTCGTCATCATCATCATCGAGCCCCCTCCCCCATGGCCCCCCATGGCTCTGTTCCTCTTTACTGTCAGTGTCGCCCGTGTGACTACAAAGCATGGGACTCTTTGTCACTGTGTCACTACTGATGTCACCGCTATAGTCAAGTTAATGTTCTGTGAAGCTTGGGTCTGTTTTCCTCACAATTTGCTTTGTTGAAAGAAAAACTAATTCAAGTTTTGCATCTGTAGTTTGTCTGTTTTTTTCATTTCCCTGTTATTCTCAGTCAGATTGGTTTAATAATTTTATAATAATCATTATATATAATTAATTTTATTTTTTTTAACTGTATATTTAGGAAAAAATACTTCTTGTGCATTTGTGCTGAATGTAAAGTTGTCTACCGGTTCAATAAACATCCTGTGTTTCTGCACCGACCTGCAGTTCAGAGACCCATGTGAACTTCATAGTCACCATCTTCATGTCCAGCTCCTCTCATCTCACACAACTCTTGTAGCTCCTTGTCGAATCACACTGCTGCCTGTGTTCCTGTTGGCTCATTTACCACGATATTTTACCATGATGTGTCAATGTCTGCAGTGAACCTCTGGCTGTGTTTGTTGCTCTGAGGTTCAGTTCAATAGCAGCATCTGCTCAGCAGCTAAATAATGTAGGACCACAGCCTGGAGGCTCAACGTTCCTACTGGAACAGAACCAGGGATGCAGTGGTTCTGTTCCCAGCACAGTGAACACAGAGTTTCAGCAAGAGTGCAGAGGACACGCACACGCGCACACACACACACTTTATAACAAGACGGGTTCGAAGCACAGGACACGCTGGTTCAGTGAACCTGCGCACCCCCAGGTGTGTTTGTCCTACAATGCTGCTGGTTTTACTGAGGACATCATGGAGTTCCACAGCAGCAGCAGCTCTGCCCACAGTACACAGTTTTCTCATTGCCACTGGATCCCTGAAAGCTGAGGGTTCTGGAAAGTTCTGGAAGATCTGTTGCTTGGTTATTCTCATGAACACTGTAGCACTTTGCCCATCTGCTTTATCACATCTGTTTAATGCTTAATTTCCGTTTTTGTTTCCATTTTCTCTCTGTGACTGTTTCTGACCTCTTTCTAGCACCAGATACTATTATTATTATTATTATTATTATTATTATTATTATTATTATTAACGGCACACAGAACAGCAGGCGCAGCAGTCAAACTCCCTTCGAAGCCAGACACCCAAATCCAGCCACGGTTTGCAGGCTGCTGCTGAGCTTCATGCTACACACAGTGAGCATGAAGGCAGGAATATGCGCTGCTCAGCCATGGCTGCTGGGCTTCTGTTGCACACTCTCCCCTCCAAAGGGATCTTTAGTCTGAGGCCCCGCTGTCAGAAGCGTTCCTCCTACTGGTTCACCGTGGTAATCTGAGTGCAGCTCGGCCCCTAACCGCACGAGTCCACTAGGAGTTTCCCTCCTCGGTTCTCCTTTGGAAACATCCATAGCCTCTTCTTCTCCAGCCGCGTCGGTGATGTCCCGCCTTGGTGCCTCTTTTTTCACTTTGGCTTTTTTTGGTCCTTCGTTTTTAGGCTGTGCTGTGCCTCCCAGCGCTGAACACATGAAGTAGCGGGTCAGCTCCACGTTTCAGTGTTTGACATCACAACTGGCAGAGTGTGGGGTGGTGAAGGGCCAATGATAAACTGAGCAGTAGTGAACTGCCACCACCTCCCACAGGAGGTTATGATGATGCTTAAGCTGCCATCTTTGCCACCTGAATCCCAGCTCCTCACGCAGAACCCTTGAGAAAAGTACGCACGCTAAGCTGCTCCTGGTAAATCAGTGTAAGTTACCGTGGAGAAAAGCATCGTATAAACGTGCTGTTTGCCACCACATCCTCCTGGCTCAAGGACCAATGTCTTCCCGAAAAAGGAGCTATTTGGCTCTGTGTAAATATCTCAGTTTCCTTTTCTTTACATCAGGAGGGGGTTCGTGAGGCATCTTCTTGAAAGGCCACCAGGAGGAGGTGTTTTGAGGATGATGAGGATCATGATCATGAAGAGCTGCAAAACATTTCATCTGAAGGGCAAATCAGAAGCTTGACTACAGGAACAGGTGTAACACCTTCACTGCACAACAGGACCAGTCGCAAGCCTGCAAGGCCCATTACGAGGGGCTCATGGACCGTGACCCCCAGAGTGAGAGCAGAGGTATAAAAATTAAAACCCAAAAATGAAATCATACTTTGGACAGAGGACAAGAGAACAGTGAAGACAGACGACCCTTGGGGAGGACAAACAGAGTTCATCAAATAATAAATAATTCACCCTGAGTGAAGGGGAAGTTGTCACCATGCCGTCATGGAAAGTGAACCTTAGTGAGAACTGCCAGGTGTGGCCCAGAGGAGACCTGCTGGTGTCCTTTCAAACAGAGACTCATTCGGTTCAGCTTCCCATTCCGAGGTGTCGGAGACGAATGATATGCTGCTTCCAGCCTGGCCTTGAGAGTGGGTTTGTGTTTATGTAAGAATGTCTTTGTGTGCTCACTATTCTTTACCGCACGTGTTTGTGTGTTTGTGTGTGTGTGTGTTTGTGTGTGTGTGTGTGTGTGTGTGTGTGTGTGTGTGTGTGTGCGCGCATCCAGGGAGTGGGACACACAGCCTCTTTATGGGTTCAGTGAATAAGTGTTGAATAAATGTCCAACCAGAATTGAACTTTTCCAACTTTCCTGCTTATACGATGAGGAGCTTCTGCTCTTCTGATCTTCTCTGAGCTTCACCCATGTGGTCCCAAATGAGGACTGTTTTGTTGAGGGTCAAACTCAGCAAACTGGGCTGCCGCAGTGGCATCTGTGGTCCTGTCACCACGTGAGGCTGTTAGATAATAACTGTCATTATTTACAGAGGTACCGTCTGGATGATGCGCTGGCCAATTTTTCTCTCTCTCTCTCTCACACACACACACACACACACACACACACACACACACACACACACACACACACACACACACACACAGTGTGTACACATAGGAGTGTGTACTCCTGGAAGCACTACTGTTGTGGTCCTGATACTGTAGCCCGCCATGAACAGGGTTAAAGGATGTCAAAGGCGATGAATGGAGGTGCTGCAAACCATGATGGTCCAGCTGACAGAACCAGTCTGCTCTCACTGCTGCATCCCATTTATCATGTTAAAACCCTGATTCCTTTAAGTTCCAGAATGCCAGCAGAGGTGAATTGTAAGAACCCTTTGAATTTGATTTTGTGTATGAAGGGTAATATTAAACCCTTCAGTGGTGATGGACTCCTGTGCGTTCCATACGGGTCGGACACGTGGGAGGTTTTGAGCTTTGTGTGTGAACGTACTTTCTGTATACAAATATTTGTGAATGTGTGCGTCAGTACGTGTACATGCTCTGTGTGTGTGTGTGTGTGTGTGTGTGTGTGTGTGTGTGCGCGCTGACACAGGCACCCTCAGCTCAAGGTACTCTTGTGTGGTAGCAAGGTGTTCAGCCTCCATCTCTGTTTTGCCTTCCTGGCTCCCCTCTGGATTTTTTAAATCTAAAATGCCGCAGTACCATTTAGCTGGAATTTATGTAGCTGGAAACACCCGGAAGCGGTCGTGTTTTTCCTTCTATTCACACAAACAGGCAGTGCAGGAAGTTGCGTTGCTCTGCTCTGCTTCCTTGGGATGGGCTGTGCTGTGACAGCACCAGGTGCTGGTTGGAGCCACGCACTCTCTTTTCTGTTTTTGCGCAGTTGGCCCGGTTCTCTGGCAGCACGGTCAGAGGCGCCTTCCGATGGTCTCTTCCCAACAGGCTCTTGGCCTTGTGGTTTCAAGGACCTCAGAGATGTTCAGCTGATGGTGCTGCTCCATGAGCTCTCACACGATTACTGCTGCTTCAGCTACACTGAGACCCCCCCATGGGGAGTTTCCACAGCTCCCAGGCACCAGCAGCAATGGTGAATGGAGACGTTTCCCTCCGTCTGCGTTCCATCAATGCGCTGCAAATGTGACTTCACAATGGAGCCTATTGTGGCTGAAGGAGTGCCTTCTGCTCTTGTTCCAGAAACTTCTCTGCTCTGCTGTCCAGCCTTTGTCTCTCCATTTTCTTCATCATGCAGATCCATTCATACTGGATCATATCATTGTCCACATGAGCAGACCCGATGCAGCCAGTGTGAAGCATGGTAAATTACAGTATGCAGTGAAGTACTGGGGGGTGTGTGGATTGGTCTCTGGGGTCCTCCGAAGGAATATAAAGGGTTTTTGACCCCATGCGGAAGTCCACCCGTTAGTGGTCTTCTAGAGCACAATGACTCCATGCTGGTTCCAAGCTCTGGGTTCTTGCTCACTACGCTGCCCCTGCTCCCCAGTCCCTTTCTTAATTCCTATCTACTTTGTACCAATAAGTGTACACCTCTTGCTGTTCACCATGTTTTACTCGTCCACTTTCACATCTCCAGCAGCTACCGTACACAGTATGCATGAGATTTTCAGCCGTCCACTGAGGTGTTTAGTACTTCTACTTTCCTGTCCTCCTTAGCTCCTGCTCCTTTAGGTTTGTGGCAGCACAAGGACAAGAGCAGAGTAACTGGTGGCAGTGTGCTGTGCATCTCAGCAGACATGAGGAGAGCCACGGCTGGTAACCATCTCGTCCACTGAGGCATCCTTTCCCAGCATCTTCTCACAGGCAGAAGACTGGACCATAAAGAAACTGTGTGTGTGTGTATGTGTGTAACAGCAGACAGTTCACACAGGCACTGCTGCCGTCTCTTTGGATGGAGGCTCCACAAAACTGGGACGGGAAGATGCCTCTTATGTAGGAGGGGACAGGAAAACGGCTACAATCGTCCTGTTTGTCTTCGAGCCCCAAAGCTTTTTGACCTTTGACTCATACAGTTGGATGTTCTGTCAATAGCATCTCTCTAAAACTGAGACTGGGTTTTTTTGCCTGTTCCACTTCAACTGGCATCTTCAAAATGCTGGTGGAGAGCAGAGAGCAGCTGATAACAACACACACACACATATACACACACGCACACACACACAAATACAGCCATCCGCTGTTTTTGTCCACTGTGTCTAACCTCCTGGTCCAGTATTGACTGTCTCTACCCTTAACTCAACATGGTGCAGGGTACAGTTTTTGGGAAAATGAAACTGCTCCACCGTGACCATAATCTGTAAGTGTGTCTACAGTTATTGAGTGAATGTTTATGGTCATTTTTGATGGGACATTCCCACAGCTTTGACCCTTGGCCCCTCTTTCAAGGACAAAATGATAAACTATACAGACTTTCCCAAGGACTTCAAGGAGAAGAACACTTTTGAAAGAGATTTTGCTAAAAGATTTAGAGCCGTATTTGAGAGCTAAATTTGACCATTTCTCCAGTGCTTCATCACTAGGCCATGCTCCGCCTAACCCCCGTGGACAGTTACCAGGATGTAAAAGTCAGATGTGCCCTGCTTGTCGGCGCCAGGACCCCTCACAAGATGGAGCAGGATTTATTAACGTTTCACAACACGTCAGACCATTTTCAAAAGGGTGCAGCTGTGAGTCGCATTACTGTGAATGAACCGCGTGTTGAGTGTGTGTGCTTCTTGTTTCCAGGACAGGACAGTGGAGACACAGTAAACAGAGCCTCACGCTGTCCACAGACCAGCTGGCCCAGCAGAGGAGGAGGAGTGGCAGCAGTCCAACCACAGCGTCGGTGCTGCCCATCCCAATGCACATCCCGTCTTCCTGTCCGCATGTCTCCTCTCCGATGGACAGCTCAGCTAAACAGTGAAGGTTCAGGCATCAACAGCTACATGCTTTGACGTCACCTGTTTATTCTGGCTGCTTTCCCAGTGAGACAGAAGGCAGTTTTCAAATAATCACTCTATGCCCCTCCTAAATGTCCGCTGTCCTCCCAGTGTCCCATACAGGCATTGTGGTCGCAGCGCAGGTTCAGCAGCCAGGGGCAACAGGTGGTGCAGTGGTTACGGGTGTTACCTTGCAGTGGTTCAAATCCCACGTCCCAGGGTCATGGTGGTGTGGAGCCTGTCAGGAGGAAGTGCGGAGTGAACAGTCATGAAGTTCATCCAACACAGTTTGACATAAGAGCTTCTAGAAGCCAAGTGTGGAATCTCCCTTCTCTCAAAAACTTCTCTCAAATACGTTAATTTGTAAACAGTGCTGTAAAAATGACCACCCAGTCAGCGAAGCCTAGTAAACGCCGAGCAAAATGCAGTTCTTTTCACTCAAAGCCACCGTAAAGAAAAGCATCTGTTAAATAAATAAATATGAATATATGTATATGATGTATATATTGAGTACATATATTTATACGTAATATAACAATGTTTATAATGGTGTTTGGGAAAGTGTGTGTGTGTGTGTGTTTGGCTTTGGAGAAACCTTTGTGGAATTGCTAACAAGGACAAACACAGTGTTTCTCAACACACAGGGAGTGTGGTTAAGGGTCGGTGCGTAGGAGTCTGGCCAGGTTCCCTCTGTGGCACACACACACACACACACACACACACTGCACTCAAGGCTGGTACGTCAGATCGCACGTCAGCTGTGGTTCCGCCAGGCCGCACTGGGCATCTCCGTGGGAGGGGAGTGGAGCCAGGCCACCCTGGCCACTAGAACAACACCCGCAGGCCATCTATGTTTCCCAAATAGAATGGAAGAGCGACGGGTGTGACTTGTGAGGCCACGAGTAGACAGACTGAGGTCTAGCTGAAGATCGGGTTTCCCAGAAGTTGCCCTCTCACACACTCCTTCCCTTGGTCCTGAGAAGTGTGTGGGTGGACAGTTGGGACAGCAGGGAAAAGAAAGTCCACGAGGCCTGATATGTCAGACCAAACTGCAGAAATAACTCTAACTGCTGTGCCACCTATTGGCCCACTTCCTAGTGTAGAAGAGTCAAGATTCAGTGTGTGGTCACAGTAAATTACAGCTACAAGTAGTGATGTTGTTTAGAGATGCAGCCCTTCGATGTGCCTCCACGGACAGTCTGGCTGCTGCTGCTGCTGCTAAATATTGCCACCGTCTGGCAGCACCAACCAAACATGCTGTGGTTTCCATGGGTAAGAAAATGTGTGTGAAATGTCGCATACGTGTTGTTGTTGTACGGCTGACTTTCAATAGACGGGTTCGTGACACTTAAATTACAATTCTGCCTTATTCTAGAGACAAGGAATTGGAATTTCAAGAAGTTTCTGGAGGCCTGGTTAGGTGAAGTTAGCCCGTGGCCCTCAACCGGGATTGCGGGGGGTTAACCACAACTGGACAAGAAGGTCAATAACCAAAAGTCAAGATGAAACACACACAGACCATCAGATTTCCACACCCCACCCCTCGCCCCCCTTTGCATGTTAACAGTATTGCATAAAAGACTGAAAAGATGTCAGCAGACTACAGAGGTCACTGAGCTCACAGCCAATGTCAGTCACTCAGTGCAGATGAAACAGCATACAGCAAAAAGCATTCATTCACTCATTCACAAGGACATCTTTATGTCCTCTGTCACAGGAACTTTTTAGACCTTATAGTCTCACGTGAAACACTTTTATTTGGAGGTCCACACAGGTTGGAGGGGACCTGCAGGGGGGTGAAGGGAAGGGGTGAGGAAGAAGAGTCTTAGCCTGGATGTTGACAAGTAGGGTGGGGGGGTCTTCAACAGCAAGGAGCTGCATGTCATGCTGTGTTTGAGCTCCAAGCCGCTGATCCAGCCTGACTGGGTCACTCTGGTCTCAGCACAGGCAGAAATGAGAGTTGTGCCTGAGTTTGGCCTCCAGGGGATGCTCTCTCAGGTGGGCCTCTGCGGAGGGAGGAGAAGGTGATGACTACTGGACCGAACGGCACACCAGTGTTGTGCTACGCGTGAAGTACCACTGACTCGGCACGTCGAGAGCTTACAGCGCACAGTCACTTTGGCCAGGGCTTCGCTCGAGCCGTGTGTGTTGGAGGCCACGCACTTATAGGTGCCGCCATCGGCTGCCTTGGCCTGGCTGATTAGCAGCGCGCCGTCACGGATCACTGCCCTTTCTGCGAGGGCACCGCCCACTTTGGACCACTGGATGTGTACAGGTGGGGTCCCGTGGACCAGGCACTGCAGGCGAATTAACTCCCCTGCTCTCACACGCAGCTGGTCAGGTAAGCAGGTGGCATATGGGGGTGCTGTACCAGGCAGAAGAAAGACAGTCACCTCCAGGCTGGGACGAAGGAAGCTGCTGCTAACCTGGAGACTAGACAAGGCAACTTAGGGTGGGGTTAGCATGAGCACTGAAGGGTTTAAATCTCAGCTGACACTGGCTGGAACGGCGGTTTAGCCCGTGATTGAATTCCTGACACTGAATCACATGACCGGTCTGGTTGCCACCAGCTCCAAATTATCAGCAACATTCAGTGTGTGTTGTGACATTGCTAGCACCTGATGTGTATATCACCCGCCATCTTGGCTGTAGTCCATCACTCACTTTCAATCTCCACCTGGGCTGTTGCTTCGACGTAACCAGCAGCGTTGGTGGCGTTGCAGATGTACTGGCCTGAGTCCTGGCGCCCAACATTCTGCAGAATCAGGCTTCCACCCTGGATCTTGTACAGCCAGGGCAGGGGGGCACGCAGCTTGGACCAGGAGAGCGTCGGGTTGGGGAACCCTGCAGGGGGAGCAATCCATCTGAGTGCAGCATGGCCTCTTGCTGCTTCTTCAGATGTGGAAACACCTCCCATGCTGACAGCAATAGGAGGTGCTGTTGGAATCTGATGTCATGGTGGCTCTGCTGTGGTAGTGCTTACTGGTGGTAATGCCACTGCCTTGTGTGTGAGGTGAGTGTGTGTGAGAACGGTGGGAGTTACCGCTGGCCTGGCAGTGCAGCGTGACCGTCTGTCCCTCCACTGCCACCGTCTCGGCTGGGGAAATGGAGGCCTGCGGGAACGTGGCCCCCTGGACTGTACCACCTACTCTGAGTTCCACACTAGCCTCAGAGGTCCCGTCACTGTTGCTGGCCCTGCACACATAGATGCCAGCATCTTCTGCACGTGCAGAGACCACCTGCGGAGCGTAGAAGAGTCACTGAGGATTTTTTGAGCTGCCTGCTCCAATGTCCAGATGTTTGATTCACCTGGGGATGTTCTCATCACCTGCATCACAGTGGCAGCGTCTGACGTAGCTGTGCTCAGCACAGTCTCGCGGTCATGGTCCACTCGGAGCCAGTTGACAGACGGGCGGGGCCTCCCTGTTGCGCGACACTCCAAACTGACGTGTTCGCCCACCTGCACCTGGACGGGGCTGCTGGGGGTAACACGAACTTTGGGGGGCTCTGAGGAGATCAGCACATGGACTGAATGAGACATAACAGTGAGCCACCAGGTGGTGCCACAGACTGTGGAGTGGCTGGACGTGACCATAGTCCATTCAGCACATTCCACAGACCTAACTAAGTGCTGGACATTACCACGGTTCACCACTGTCCATCCAGTAACCAAGCTTGAACCAAATGAGTCTCACAGAGGGCCCCACTTCACCGTGGAGACTACAGCAAATTTATCTAAGAGACTAAAATTATTGCGGTGGGGACGCATTTGACTATCGTCCACTGGTCAACCAGGGAAAAGTAATCAAGTCTCAAGAAATAAGTAGGCCTCACCAAAGTCTATCCAAACCAGAATGCAGTAGCACACACAAGGGACTGGAGCTCACTATGGTCCATTTAAACCAGACAGAAGTAGTGAAGCCCACGTACTGACAGCATGTGTGTACTTACGTTTGACATTGAGCGTTGCTACGCTCTGGGCTCGACCCTGTGCACTGGAGGCCACGCAGCGGTAGGTGCCCTGGTTGCCCAGCTGAACACTGCTGAAAGTGATGACTGAACCATCTGGGCCAATTTTCACGTTGTCTGTGAGAGTAAAAATATGGTAAAATCGACACTGATAGCTTATCGCTAGTTATTCCTCCCGCTCGCCCCATCCTCCACAGCCATTTACAGCGGTCAGCAGGGTAATTCTAGCACCAATCATGGAATCAACAGGGCCTAGTGTTTCCTGTAGATGGTGTAGTGGTTACAGGCTCTCCCTTTCAAGGACAAGGATGCAGGTTTAAATCCCACCTTCAACCAAGTCTTCACCCTGAATGACTGCAGTTAGAATGACCCGGTTCTATAAATGTAATTCCCCATAAGGTGCTTTGGAGAAAAACAACAGCTACACAAATAAAAATTTATGTCTCTTCTCTTGATCTCCAGATGTCTCTGAGTCTCACCTGACAGGGGCTGGTTGTTGGTTCTCTTCCACTCCAGCTGTATGTTCTGTGCCCCTTGCACTCTGCAGCGGAAGCTCACGGTGTTGCCCTGCCGCACTGAGGCGCTGCGAGGCTCAATGGTCACCACCGGAGCCTGCTGACCACCTGGGGACAAGGAGATGGTGGATGAATTCCTAAGAATGCACTTGATTCAACCAGTGGTCACTGTGGTCAGCTGCTGTGAGGTCGGGCTGCAACTCAGGGACAAAACTAAACTGGACCATAGAGAAACACTCATATGGAGGCTGGGGTCTAATGACAGCAACCATGTTTGGCTAAGGAAAGGTACAAGGGAGACAGAGAGAACTTTCATCTGTCAAAACAGAATGTCCTCCCAGTCTGTTGCTCCCACCTTGCCTCTGTCCTGAAAACCGTACCTGTGGTGCAGCAGGTAATGCTGGTGTCTCATAACACCTGAACTGCATGCTGCAGTGCGAGTCTGAGTCCACCTCAGGGTGGGTTTCATTGTAGGGATAAATAAAGCTAGGGTGGGTCTGGACCACACAACCCTGTAATTTATAACTGAACTGAGGCAACTGTGACCCCAGAGCACCAGCAGCGTTTTTTGTTGGTGAAAAGGCTGTGAGAGCATAAGCCAGCTGCAGCAACACCAAGAGGTTGCAGACTCAAATCTCTGCAGGAGTTTCTGTCACACAAGACCCCAGTTTAGGCAGGTGGCCCCCAGCACCATGCAGAGTGGCCAGAAAATCCCTGCACCCGCAGAGTGTGTGTTCACTTTCTTAGTGTCCTCTGAACCCTCACGCTGCCCACAGTGATCTGAAAGGGAGTTGAGAGAGTGAGTGGGGGAGAGAGAGAGATGTCTGACCTCAGCCTGCTTTAAAGGGAATGAACCAGACGTGTGAGAGACTGTACTGTTCCAGAAACAAGGTTTCCACACTTCTCATGAAGCCACAAAAGCAGGAGAAACAAAATCTAATAAGCTGTAAAGTTACAGCAGCAGAAAGGAATGTTCCAGAATGAGCACAGAGGGCAGATCAGTAAGCGTTTTATCATTAAAATCAGGTACAGTGAGGACACACACACACACACACACACACACACACACACACACACACCGAGCGCTTTTAGAACAGACCTACCTGCCGGGAGCAGGATGGAGAGCAGAAGGGCTGCAAAGTAGATGACCATGGTAACTCACACACAGCTCACACACTCTCAGACTACAGTGCTCTCTGGACCCTTGGGCAGGACAGAGGACCAAATAGCGTGATGTCACTGATGGGTCAATCATTGTCCCAGCACTGAGAATCATCGAGGGCCACCAACACACACACACACACACACACACACACACACACACTCACCTGCGCACGCGCCTGCACAAGAACGCAGCTAAATGTGACCTCTGGCTCCGTCACTCTTGTCCCCGTCAGATTGTGTTGAAGCTCTGGGCACCCGGAGCCACATATTCAAACAGTGTAATCTGGCCAGGGTAAACGGAACAAGGGTCAGCAGCGTCCACACAGAGAGACGTGCACAGCAGCCACCCACAAGGGGCACTGGGGTCAGTCTGGGTTCAGAGACCATCCCCCTGCTGGGGTGACAGGAGGTCACAGAGCACTCCACCCATTGGAGACTTTTCCAAGGTGGGGACTGAGGCTGCGTCTGATGAAACTAATGTAAAGTGGGATACCCTTAAGCAGACACCAGGCACCAACGGCTCCCTCTTTTCAACTTTTACCGGCAGCTGGATAAAGGCAGATTCCAAGAGATTCGAACATTTGCTAAGAAAACGCTGAGCTTGTTTGACATTCTCGGTTACGAACATTAACAAGAACCGCGTGAGGACGAGACTAAGTGACTCTCACCTGCGTGACATCTTGCGCATCAAAAGCACTGTTTTTGAACCAGACCTGGCTTTAAATTCTAAAATCTCAGTGAATTGATTTTTTTGTGATCAAAACCACAATTTTCAATATGCACTGAGTCTTTTCAATCCGTGTATCATTTGTTCTTTTCTTTTTCAATTGACAGTCAAACCGGGTCTCGTAAACCCGACAAATTAAATATTAAAATCAAATTCGGTCCGGCAGTCCGTTTTTCCATTTCGTATTTTTGATCTGAGTCTAAAATTGAAATAATGAAAAACACGGCCTTTTTCGTTTTTGATATCCGATTCAAAATCAAATAATATATTTTCGTTTTTTGATGGTCAATTGAAAAACGAAAGAACGATTGATGCACGGACTCATATGGCCCTCAATGCTTTGTATTTCTGAATAACTGTTAGTGTTATTTTCCTGTTCACATGTTTTGAATTTAGAAGTTTACAGTGAGCATTTGATAGTGAATAATATGTAATGTTTAAAATGAACCTAGATATGTTTAATCTTCCCGAAAGTTTTTTTCCAGACATACTTTTTCTTCATTTTATGTGGTCTTCAAATATGAAAGGCAGAGTGATTTTGGTAAAAACTTTAGATTTATTTGTGTTCTGTGTGAAGAAATGAAAAGTATGCCATTCGCAATAAAAATTTCATAAAATAGTTCATTTGCATTTAATGTTAATGGTTCAAAGAATTTCAGGCTGAATGGTTGGCCCCCACACATTTTCACCTCACCAAATCTGGCCCTCTTTGCAAAAAGTCTGGACACCCCTGCCTTAAGCATTAAAGAGCTAAAGATACATGTGAAGGGAGCCAGTTGTCATACCCTTGAGGAAGGTACTGCAACCTTTGCTGTTTCTTCGTCAGAACAGCAGCAGTCAAAGCAGCTGGAGCCTCGGGTGGGTTTGGTTACACACATTATTGTGTTTAGGGGGCCCTGGTAGCAACTTTTACCCCAGAGGCTCCTCAGTCGGTGACCAACGGGCTCATGGTTAACACGAGTCATTGCTCCCTCTAATCTGCTAACGCCTCCAGCAGAGCGCCCTCTCATGGTAGCAACGCTTACAGGAAGCCAGCGTTGGACGTTCTTCGTGCAGCCGCTGTTCCGGGCACGAGGGGGTCCTGTGCACACTGGTTCACCGACACACACCCAGGTGCTCCATCTACTGCCTCTGTGGTGTCTCCTGGGAGGCCTCTTGTCCTGTCTGACCCAACATCCACCTGTTTCTTCTCCTGGTCATCAATGGTGCCCATAGAAGTCTTCTGCAAGTCCAAAGTGCACAGGAGTCTGTGTTTTTCCTGTTCCACACTTCCACGTTTGGAGCCATTTTGTGTTCGACATGTTTGATGTGTCAGCCACATGTGAACATTTTTTTCAAAGCTTTATTATTTTGATATTCCTTTCGTTTGTTCTTTATTTTTTTATTTTTGTATATTTATGTACATTATGTGCCTTATCTTACATGTGATATGTTAAGACTCTGCACTGTGCAAACCGGTATAATAAACTAACTCGGACACCATGGGGTCATGGCAGACATCAGCCTCTCACACACACTTCTTTCCTTCTCTTACTGTGGAAAAAAGTAACATTAGCAGAGTGATCCCTCAGGGGTCTACACACAGGAGTGAAAAGAAATCACAGACATTCACTGGACAAATGCCCTCTGATGGCTCTGTGTGGACAGGGTGTCTGTCGCGATCAGCTGTTTTGATGCCTGCGTGTGTGTGTGTGTGTGTGTGTGTGTGTGTGTGTGTGTGTGTGTGTAGGGGAGGCTCTAGCCACTCCCTCTGCACCACCTTTCTCTCAGTGTGCTGCAGTTCAGGTCCAGTCCTGAGATCCAACAGCACCGTGCTCATCTTGCCAGCTCTCTTCAAGAACACCATCGTGTGGTGCCATGGTCTCCTGCACTCCTCATCCTCCCCCAGAATCCTCATCGGGGGTCCTGCCATCGGCCCCTCCTACCATGGGCATGTCCTGTGCCACCATGGTGCTGGGCATTCTCTCCAATCTGGCTGCCCTCATCATCCTGGCTAAATCTTGTTCCCGCTTCCGGTACCGAGCCCGTACTCCCTTCCTGCTGCTAACGGCGGTGCTGCTGCTTACGGACCTGGCTGGTCACATCATCCCTGGGGCACTGGCACTGCGGCTGCACGTGGGGGGCCAAGGGGTGTCCCCGGGGCACCTGTGCCAGTTGTTCGGGGCCTGTATGGTGTTCTTTGGGCTGTGCCCCCTACTGCTGGGTGGGGCCATGGCAGCCGAGCGCTGCCTGGGCATCACGCAGCCCCTGCTGCACGCTGTTGCTGTGACGACGGCTCGCACCTGCCTCACCATCTCCCTGCTTTATGGTGCCACCCTGCTGCTGGCAGTGCTGCCCTTGATGGCAGTGGGCCACTATGTGCCACAGTTTCCTGGCACCTGGTGCTTCCTGCCTGTGGGGGATCCTCTGAGCAGCATCGATGCAGCCCTGCTGCTCACTTTCTCAGGGGTGGGGCTGCTAGCGCTGGCACTCTCGCTGCTCTGTAACGCCACCAGTGGCCTGGCACTGGTACTGCGGACTCGGCGACCCTCACGCACATGTCCTCCTCACGGCTGCCCTTCCTCCTCATCTTCATCGCTGGACCGAGAGATGATGGCTCAGCTGGCTGGTGTCACAGCTGTGTCCTGCATCTGCTGGTGCCCTCTCCTGGTGAGTGCCACCACTTCACCCACCTGAGTGACAAGAACAATAATTGGATCATCAGCTGGCAAAGTAGCACAGCTAGTTTTATATCCATTTTGCATGTTATTTACCATGATTTACACAACTGGATCATTTTTACTGTATCAGGGTACCTTGATTAAGGGTAATACAGCATGAGGTGAGATTCAAACTTAATTCCTTCCAATGCAAGACCGCAGCTGTAACTGTGCCACCTGCTGGCCTCATAATTTAAAAATTTTTTTATTCGTCATGCTCACGGTGGTTCAGCTGGCCCCAGTCTTGGGGCAGTTTCCTTAATAAACTTCTATTTGTCTCTTGGTGTTATTAATTAATAACAGTATTTTGTTGTGTTGTGTTGAGGCAGGAACAGGACACCCATCCTCAGCTCCCCATACATACAGAGCTGTTATCTGTGCCTTGCTGCAGGAAAGTTCCAGAAGCGTTTCTGGGCACCTTCGTGGCACTGTAGTACAGGGAGCCCAGCTGCAGAGAATTACAGTCTATATTGATTGACAATAAAAATGTTGTGGGTCAGTGACACATGCTTACGTCCCACGGGCCACTTTTGTGGAACATGTACGTACCGGTCAGACAGTTCTCGAATCAACAGACTATTTTACAGCTGCAGTTATGAACAGCAACTACACTGTGATACTCAGGGTGAAACCTGTAGCAATGTGGTATGACATTCTCCTGTGATGACAGAGACAGGTTCCAGCTGTCCAAGAGTGTATAGATTGGATAGTCAACCTTGTGTGAGGACCACTATGTTTCTGAAAATCTTCTGATTTCTTGTTCAGAGTAAGCCATCCGGTAACAGAGGAGAGCAGTACAAAATTCCCAGCCCAAGTGAATGGGAGATGAAAAAGCCCCAGCAGCTGCCCCCAATGGGCTGTCCTGGTGTAGATGGGCTGTAGCTGTGTAGAGGCTGAGTAGTGGCCTAGTGTCACCAACCTCTCATAGAGGCACCACCTTCCTAGCTTGAGTAACCTGGGTAACCAAGAGAGGAGGGTCAGTGTAACACACACACACACACACACACACACACACACACACACACACACACACAAAGAACAAAAACATGCAGAAATGCTGCGCCCGGTTCTCACCTGTGGTGACACCAGGTCACGGTAAGGATAAAATATGATACTGGATGAAGCATATGTTTTTCCTGCACGTTTCCTGGCAGATCTTCATATTGGTGTCTGTGGTCCAGCACTGCCATCCACACACTCACCCTGCTCCCGGATTCGAGCGCCTCCTGCTGCTGGCTCTGCGCCTGGCTTCCTGGAACCAGGTACTCGACCCCTGGGTCTACATCCTGCTGAGGAGGACCGTGCTCAGGAAGCTCTGCCAGCTCCTCAGGGCAGACAGGCCGAGCTCGACGCAGAGCAGCTCCTTGGGGACCTCACACCGGCAAAATGTCCATCTGCACTGACACCACTGACACAAGCTGCTGCTGGAACCTAATCTACATCTGGTGGAACCTAGCAAAATTCTGGTGCAACTTTGGTGGAACTCTACGTCTCTGATGGTGAAGGAAAAACAACAAGACAGCTGATGGAGTCACACTGAGCAGCATCACTGACATGTTTACGGTGGTGCCATCTTCCACCATGTGTATGCACATAATGTGGATATTTAATTTGAGTTCCACAGCGTTGGCTGTGTGTTCTTCGCTGCTGAGGGACAAGGAACACTAATCCGCTGTCTTCTTCTATGTCCCCTCTGGTCCCAACATGACGCCTAGCAGCCTGGACCACCTCTGATCCTCAAGCTGTGACCTCGCTGTCAATATTCTTCTATGTCCCAACACTAGACCTTTGTTCCTCTGTGCGGCCACAGCGACCACAGGGGCTACAAAAGGGCTCTGTTCTGAGCAGCACGGAACCTGTGAGAGCTGTCTCTGTACAGTCTCTTCGTCACCATGGGACCCTGTGCTTGCGACGACCACTGGGTCCTGGTCCAGCTCCCTGTGACAGTGACTCAATTGGACCACGCACTCTGTTCTCTTCCCAGTCTGTCAGTAGATAAAACACGTGGCCAAGAAGCTCGGCCTTCCTGCGTGCTGACCACTCGCAGGTCACGGTCACTAGAAACACCTCATGAGAACAGAAACGTCCCACAAACCGAGAGTCGCGGTGACGTCGAGCGTGCACGTAAGCAGGTGGGCTCGCCAGCATCTTGGACATCTTTCAAGTTTTAGTCCTACTGTAAAACGGCATCTATACCCGTCACCATTGTCTAACTATGTAAATGGCTGCTGCGGAGCTGGTGATGTACAGTAATGTAGACATTTTACTGTAATTTACCTCAGTGTCGTAATCTCTGGGTGTGTCGTGGTGTCCCCCTCCAACCCATTTCATTTAGTCCTGTCCTGTGCTTTCCACTTTATGACATTTCGGCTCGATGACGTCCCGCTAAAGTATTAAAGCAATCGGGTGAAAACTGGAGTCCTCGTCACCCCGCCCGCGCACATTGCAAAATCCCGCCGCAGGCACGCGCGCTCCCTCCGCGCAGAACGGCAGACGAGACCGCGGAAAAACAACACGCGGCGTCACCGGCCAGCGGCCAATGGCGCTGGAGCACGGCGCGATGAGCGTTTCCTTTGCCCAATAACTGCGCGGGACCCCGCCGCGGAGGCGGGCTTGAAGAGTCAGGGGCCATTGCGCTCCGGGCGAACGGAGACTCCGAGCGTGTCGGCGGAGTTGCCGCGCTGCTGCCGTGGCGCTGCGTTAATGCAGGGCCGAGAGAGCTGCCAGCAGCCAAAGGAGCAGCGGTTCTGACCGACTCTGCGGGCCGTCAGCGGAGTGTTTGTCGCTGCAGGTACTGCTGTCTACACGCGTGCGCGGGGTGTATTGTTACTCTGGGAAGGCACAGAGGTGTAAAGAAACATACAGAGGTGCACAGCAGCCACCTCACGCTCACACCTGTGTCGGCAGAGGCTGGGAGCAGTCAAGGTGAACAAAGCGCCAGGTGTGGTGCAGGGTGGCTGAGCGGCCTTGTCAGGGGGTGTGTTCTTCACACAGGTACTTTCCTGCCACAACCATATTCATTATTCGTTAATGTAAGGAAATTAACAATAATTTATCATTTGTGCTGCAGGATGATTTTGACTTTATTGCTTTCTGGGTAAATTCTGGGGGTTTGTAAGCACGGCGCCGCTTTCTCTTACAGGTTGTGTGTTTTCCAGGGGTCAGTGTTGTATCTCAAATCTTCTGACCTTTTCTGAGTAGAGGGGTGAAAATATGAGCGCTTTTATTTATTCACACCACTTTTATTGTGTAGATTGAACCACTTGCTCTCTGCTCAGTTGATTCTCCACCATGTGTATGTGTGCATGTGTATATACTGCATATATAAGTTTTTTAAGCATATAAACACATTATTTAAATTTTTACTTATTTGTTTGCTATTATTATTATTATTATTATTATTATTTGTACTGGTACTGTTTACCTGTTGTTCCAGGTCATTGCTGTTTGTTGTGTAGTTCTGTTCTTAATATTGTTGTTAAATTGTTTTGGCAGCACAACTGAACATTTGTCATGCTAATAAAGCAAATTGAAATGGAAAATTGCAGCAGCACTGTCACACACATGCTGGTCACTCAGGGGATTCATGCAAAGGACCCCTTGTCTAAGTGCTTCAGGGTGAAAATCATGTGTGCACATGCTTATGTGTGTCTCCTGCAGGCTGACCTCTGACTGACAACATTAACATTCAGCATGCATGCTGCTGCCAGGGCCTCCCTCTCACTTGGCTCCATGGGGCTACTACGTCTCCTGGCCACTCCCTGGTCCTGGAGCCTGGCAGCTGGACTTAGCGTGTACCTGGGCACCGGGGGGTGGCGCTACCTGTATGTGGCAGTGCGCACCATCAGGAGGGACCTCAAGTGAGTGTCAAAGGGGAGTGAAGAGGGGCTCACCACTGCCACCTGCACTCTTTCCCTGATGGTGCTTTTTCTGTCCCTAGTGGTCTGTATGTGCTGCTCCAGGTGAAGCTGGCAATCCGTCGGCACTTGCGCAGTGGGAGCACCATCCCCTCCATCTTTGCCCAGACAGTGGCACGGCATCCGGACAAAGCTGCACTCGTATATGAGGCCACGGGGGAGACGTGGAGCTTCACGCAGCTTGACCGACTCTCAGATGCCGTGGCCCACTGGGCCCTTAGCCAGGGGTGGACCTCGGGCGACGTCGTGGCGCTCTTCATGGAGAGCCGACCCTTGCTGGTAGCACTGTGGCTCGGCCTGGCCAAGGTGGGCGTGGAGGCGGCGCTCATCAACTTTAACCTGCGGCGTGATTCACTGAGACACTGCGTGGGTGTGTCAGGGGCACGCGGCATTGTATTTGGGGCAGAGCTGGCAGACGGTGAGCACAGACGGCCACTTAATGGTGTCACTCGTTCCATTGTTTAAAGAAGCCACAGTGTTTCTAGCTGGTCTCACACACTGGCTCGTCCAGTTACTACACAAACTTCCCTCACTTTAATTTTAATCACTCCTGTTTTGTTGACCTGTTTCCTAAATTTCTGGGTTGGCCCTCCAAGCTACTAGATGGCAATAACAAACACTCAAACAGAAGATTCGTGTGATACTACCTCAATTTAATTCAATTCCACCTTGTTTACGCCTTGTGTCTGGTCATCTCTGACATTACTGTGGGTGTGTTTTTGTTTCCTGCAGCAGTGGCAGAGGTGAGTGCATCCTTTGGAGATTCCATGGTTCGCTTCTGTGCTGGAGAGCTGAGCCATGAAAACCTGACCTCCCTCTCTGCTTGCCTCCTGGACCCGCTGCTAAGCTCCGCCCCCCGGGGCCCACCCCCTCGCACCAGCAACAAGGGCTTCAGTGGTCAGTAGTGGAGTGAGAGTGTGTGTGTGTGTACTTGCATGCAAGCGTGCACACACCTGGCACTGTGACACTCAACAACAGTTGCAGGTCGGTACACAGCCAGGTGTGCGTCATGCAATGAGGAATGTTGGTTGAAAAACACTGTGCTTTACCATCTGCACCATGGTAAGGTTAATGTCGCCAATAAGTGACTCGCCTACAAAGATCAAGTGTACCATTCCCATGTGTTTGCTGTTGCTTGTGCCCACCTAGCAGTCCACTGGATCACAGTAAAACAGGTAGCGAAGGGTGGTGGAAGAACGGCTATTGCGCTGAACATCAAAGTTAGGCTGTAAAACCAAAGATCTGTGTGGCACCTTGTTTACAGTGTTTGCAATAATTAGTACTGTAAGTAATGTAATGTGGCTGTGGTGTGAGTGCTGTAACTGTGCCATTTACTGCATTTACTTTTTTACTCCCCCAAATCCATTTTCTTCATTATGGTGGGTTTTGTTCAATTTTCTCTAACACTAGTATGAAAAGGGATGTGTGCGTGTTAGTATGTGTTTGTGTGCGCCATTCTGCCAGCCAGATGACACTGTGGAGGACACAGCTGTCTGCAGACACACACAGCGTGGTATATTTAGCACCGTATGGTACACTCTGCGCCACCACAGGCTTGCACTTGTGTGGTATGTGACCTTTCACCCAGTAGCCTAAGCCCCACCCTCTCACTCTGCTATCTCTGTCACATGGCAGATTGTCATGTCGAAGCACGCTGCCACACCAGGGCGATGCAGTAAGCTGTTGCTCAACGGCACAGTGACATTTCTGCACTGCACACACTCACCCTGTGGGCACAACACACACACACACACACACACAGTATGTCTGTTCTTCCTGCGTTTGTGCGGGGTTTCTTCCCACAATCAAAATGTGTGTGTGTGTCTGTGTGTGTTCCAGGGGCTCTGCTCACTTGGACAAGCAGTTAATAGCAAAAAACTACTTGTTATTTTTGTAGGTTAGCTCACACACTCATAGCCCTTCTCATGTTACAATTTACAATTATTTGCTGCACTTCTTCGCTTTTATGACACCTACAGAGTGTTTCACTGCCGTGGTGGGTGACTGGCCCAATTCTGTGCAATACTGCCTGCGTGTTTCCCTCTCTTAGTCTTAGTCTGGTTTGCTCACAGCTCCCTGTCCTCTTCCTGCAGACCGGCTGTTCTACATCTACACCTCTGGCACCACTGGATTACCCAAGGCCGCTATCGTTGTGCACAGTCGGTGGGTCTGCGTGTGTGCGTGCATGAAAATGGTTGTAAATACAGTATTTCACACACTCAGAAGTATGGTTTATACCAGTTTAACGCTGTTTGCTATGCTTCCCCAGGTATTACCGCATTGCGGCTTTCGGGTACCGTGCCTTCTGCATGCGCCCAGATGACATTGTCTACGACTGCCTGCCCTTGTACCACTCGGCAGGTGTGGTGGCTTCTCCCCTCTCAGTGCCTCATTCTGTGCCTCTGCTACTATGCCACTAACTGCTAGTAGGGCCAATGAAGTGGTTCCAGAAGAATCACTTAACCATTTTTGTTTGTCAGTTCATCTGCCTTATAGTCACTCTGGTTCATATATTAAGCTCTCACTTTTTGTCCCTTTTTGACCAATGGGGTAAAACATCCATTCTGACTGCACACCTGTGGGCAGCCCTTGTACTAGTAATTGATGTGCCCTTCCCTCATACAGGGAACATCATGGGTGTGGGCCAGTGTATCCTCCATGGCCTCACGGTGGTGGTGAAGAAAAAGTTCTCTGCTAGCCGCTTCTGGGACGACTGCATTAAGTACAACTGCACAGTGAGTGAGCACCTATTTACAGCCTCGAGGAGCCAATGGGAGGGCTCAGCTCAGCCCGCGTGCATCCGGCTGTTGCCTGATTGGCTTCTGTACCACTTTGCAGGTGGTGCAGTACATCGGGGAGATCTGTCGGTACCTGCTGGCACAGTCCGTGCGGCCGGCCGAGACGCAGCACCGTGTTCGATTGGCGGTGGGCAACGGGCTGCGCCCCAGCGTCTGGGAAGCCTTCATGCAGCGCTTCCGGGTCGCGCAAATTGGGGAGTTTTACGGTGCCACCGAGTGCAACTGTAGCATTGCCAACATGGATGGCAAGGTAATGGGACTCACCAGATGCATGCTCTGAGTTTTTTTTTTTTTTTTTTTTTTTTTTTTTTTCCCCCTTCTTTCCTTCCTTCCTTCCTTCCTACCTTCCCCTGTCAACCTCTCTGGTGTGCCCCTCTCCAGGTGGGGGCATGTGGGTTCAACAGCCGCATCCTCCCTAGTGTGTACCCCATCCGCCTGGTCAGGGTGAACGAGGACAGCATGGAGCTTGTGAGGGACCGCCAAGGCCTCTGCGTGCCTTGCCGTCCAGGTGAGCGCTCCCTCCATCACTGATGCCATGACACCTATATACTGGTGTCACTCACATACTGTAGTCTGTTCTCCACTACAGGTGAGCCTGGCCTTCTGGTGGGCAGGATCAATCAGCAGGACCCCCTGCGGCGTTTTGATGGCTATGCCAGTCAGGATGCCACCAAGAAGAAGATTGCACATGACGTCTTCAAGAAGGGTGACTCGGCATACCTCTCGGGTGAGTTTCTCTCACTCTCCCTCCTCTGAGAGCTGTCTGAGCTCCCTCCATATGAGAGCTTAAGCAATGTCATTCCCCACTGTTTGTGTAGTTGCTTTTCTGTTTTTGTGGAGTTGCTCCAAGTGTCCCTGTTCACTGCAAGTTTCCCAGTGACTGTAACCATAGCAGCCCCCACTCTGTAGTTCTGTGGTCTTCGAGCGCTGCCCTGTGTCCGTCCTCAGGAGATGTGCTGGTCATGGATGAGTTGGGCTACATGTACTTCCGGGATCGCAGCGGGGACACTTTCCGCTGGAGGGGTGAGAATGTCTCCACCACAGAAGTGGAGGGCACCCTCAGCGCTCTGCTGGGCCAAGCTGACGTGGCCGTGTATGGTGTACCTGTGCCAGGTGAGAATGAGGCTGTGTTTGTGTAGTGTCAGTGTCATCCCATGCCCATGTACAGGATTTCCATGCCTAATTGTCCCACTCAGTGTAGCCACCTCATTCACCTGTCCTTGTGGTCACCTGTACAGGTGTGGAGGGGAAAGCCGGCATGGCAGCTATAGCTGACAGTACGGGCCGCTTCAACTGTGAAGCCTTTTTAAAGGAGGTGCAACGCATCCTGCCCCCATATGCCTGCCCCGTCTTTCTGCGGATCTCTTCCCACGTGGACACGACAGGTGAGGCCCCCCTGCACAAATATGTCAATGGCAGTTCCTCTTTTGAATGTGGACTGAACACTTAAAAACTGCAGGCTTAATTACATTTAGCTGTGCCTTGTTGGAATAGCCTGTCTGAATTTTTTTTTATTATATATATATATATATCAATCAGTCACCCCAGCCACAAACTATTCTCCTTGCTCCCATCCGGAAGACGCTTTAGAAGCGTTCGGACAAGGACGAAATGGTTCCGGAACAGTTTTTTCCCCCCACACCGTAGGTCTTTCTGTCTATCTGTATGCCTGTCCCACCCATTGTGGAAACCCGTCTGGTTCACCCGTCTCTGGTGCTTTTTGTTGTTGTAGGTTTAGTCTGTATTTGTAGGTCTGGTTGCTGTGTGCTGTTGGTTTGGCTGCTGTGTGCTGTTGGTTTGGCTGCTGTGTCTCCCCCCCCCCCCCCGCCAATCCCTGATGTTTATCCATTTCCCCACATACCTATCCCTATTTACTAACCATTTGTTCTGCTCTTTATTTATTACTACTCTATTATTATTTATTGTTCTCCTGTCCCGACTATACGTATTTATGTCCATATTTGCACTGAGGATGCCTGGAAACAAAACTTTTCATGGGGACAACACTACTATGCTGTGTTGTTCACCCATGACAAATAAACCTTTGAATCTTGAATCTATTAATGAAATGTAGTGTATGACTGAAGGTTGATTTCAGAGTGTGACCAGTAGAGGCTGCTACTGAATGCTCATACCCTGAACTACACTGAATTGCAACTTGCACTAAAAAAGTTTTATTTTAAGTTCATCAGGAGAGCAAATAAGGGGAGCATGCTGGTTCCTTGGCTTTATGATTATCAGGCAGCAGGTAGCACATTGGGTAAAGCTGCCAACTTGCTCTGGAAAGGCACAGGTTTGAATCCCTCATTCAAGATGCTTAACCCAACCGACACACTGAAAACTACCCTGCTGTATGAATGAATACATCAGTTTACGAGATTTATTCATAGAAGTCTAACATCAGAAATTGGCCCAATTGTTTTCTAGAGCTTACTTTGGCTCAGCAGACCATTGGAAGTTGTTTAGAACCCCAGTGTTTTGTGGCGCAGTGTGATTTAACAGTGCGTTGAGTGGACTTCCAGCCAGGGCTGTAACTGGACCGGGTCAAACAAAGCCTCGGTTACAGCTGAACTGGACAGTCACGGACAGTGTAGAGTAATGAGTCGGTACAAGCTGAAGACCCAGAGGAAGGGTAAAGCGTGTTAAAAACAAGGCTACCATTGAGAAACAGGTGCTTTCCTTTGTTTTGGAAGAGTAATTCTTTGATGTTTCTTCTCCTACATCCTCTGTGTCCCTAACTAGGCACCTTTAAAATCCAGAAGACCCGCCTACAAAGGGAGGGATATGACCCGCGCCACTCGGCTGATCGGATCTACTTGCTGAACTCGCGGGCCGGACGTTACGAGCCAGTGAACGAGGAGCTGTACAGCTCCATACTGCAGGGCAGAGTGTCTCTGTGAGAGCAGCTGCTCGCCACCTCACCCACCTCACCAGCACCAACATGGAGTTATCGGATTAATGAGTCAATAGTACACATGTTACTGTCATAGTTGTAATGACTATTACATAGTGTTGTATAGTGACACTATAATGACAAGACTGTCATTTTAACCTTGAGTAGGAAAGTAATTCTCCAGTGCAAGAGAGACCGATGGAGCAGTAAGAGAACCACACAATCAGCTCTTTACATTGGATAAGCACTGTTCTGCTACGTTTTCATCGTAGGTCACAGTGATGTCTGTTTACTGATGGATTAATGGTTGGAGGAGATCTCCAAAGAGGAGTGGGAAAGGTATGAGACGCAACACTAAAAACAGCTAGGATGGACATCTAACCTAACCCTAACGAAAGAGTCCATGTAGTCCAGCTGTAATTTAGACAGGGATGTCCTGAGATCTGCTGCTACTTTCACTTACAAACACTTTTGCACTGAAAGTTCACACACTCTTCAAGTGGAGCTCCATGTCTGACCTACAAACGCTTTCAGAGGGTGGGTGAAATACTGGAAATTCCAAAGACAACTGCTAGGTGAGAAGTAGAACATCTCGTAGGAGTGTCTTCATTGATGACGTCCAGCCTTCCTAAAAGAATGCCTTGTCCAGAGACTTGGCCATAGTGAAGTTTTAAAGGCTACATTTTAGTGTTCCATGTGCGATCGTCTCTGCTGATTAGTTTCTCCTGGAGTCCTACGTTCCTCTTACCAAAGCAGCTGCCACATTAATCATTTTAATTTTTTGACAGATGCAGCTGCATTTTGGACACGCACTGTTTCCATGGCTTCTGCTGAACTCGGACCTTTTTCACGTTCATTTTAGAGAAACAACATACAGATTTCCAAACGTCATAACCATGCATTGATAATCAGTGTTGAACTTCATGAGTCATTTGTTGCTGCCTCTGTAACTGTACTTTAGTTACATTGATGCCCACATCTTCCTTGTGGCATTTCCTGTGTTTCATTCACCCTCTGTATATCGGGAGACTTCACCCGTCCTTCAACAGTGTGACGTGACCTGGGTTGTTCCACTAGAACAAAAGTGAAAGAATGGGAGCGCCAGTGGTCACATTTAATGACCGTTCTAGGCTGGTCTTCAGAAACCAGGTCAGACTTAGTTCCTCCACAAGCACTTTCTAATGTCAGGTGACTACGTTCAGGAGCTGAAATCTCAGATGGTTTGGTTCAGAGAAGTGTAGGTTGATATGGAGGCAGCTATAGCTCATGCTAATCAATCAGTGTAGACTCCAATGATGGACAAGGAAAGGACAGGGAGGAATTCCTGACTGCCTGGCCAGCTCAGATTAGTGCAGTGTGAGGTCCAGAGTGATCCTGTGTTCATCTCGCTGTTTTGTGAGCATCTAGGTTCATTTTTAGTACATTTAAGGTCAGTTTTCTGTGTCATCATTGGTCAGCTGGCACTGTTTGGCAGAACATGTACACAAGTTTCACCAAAAGGAGCCAGACCCTGTATTCCATTTTCTCAGTCTTGTCAATTCTTTCTACCAGTGAGTTTTCTGTGTACATTCAGGCTGCTGCTGAAGCCCTAAACTTTTTGGTTTTACTCTGATAATTTGATCTGAAAGGAGATTTGAGGTCCAAACAAAGGCCATGTTCCATTCCCACTTGGAGCACAACAGTCAGCAGCAGCGGAACTGGAAGCTGTAGCATGAGGTCAGTGCCAAAAGGACCTATTCATCTTCAGAGCCCATGTTAAGGTGAAGGCCAGAAGCCAGTCTACCAGAGTGCCTACAAAGTGCAAAGAACTGAACCAGATGCCTTCAGGGAACCAGGAAGTGCCTGAATAATGGAGTGTTGAGCTAACAAGAAGTTTTAATGGTTGCAAAACGGTGTGAGGAACAAAGAAACCATCTGATGGAGTCTTCGGACTCTTCGAGGACCTCTGCTGAGGTGATCTGTGACGTCCTCCAAGTGAAAAACATTGTGAGTTGTGGTTGTCTTCAGTGATGTGCAGCTCTCCCCTCATGTTCTACTGTGTTTACCAGGCTGTGATGTCTCTGTTTTCCTGCCGGGGCAGCTGGGAGCAGATGGGGTTTATTTTTGTCTATGTGAACAAGGGAATGTGCATCCTTGTTTTTGGACCCTCACTGTGGATGGATGATGCTGAGAACTCAGACTAAATGAATAAATGTCTTTACAGGTCCCTGTTGTCAGTCCTTTCTGTGACTCAGGGTGAAAACACGGCCACCTTGCTCTCTGAATTCTAGAGGCTCCTCGTAGCAGCTGCCAGGTGTGGTCTGCTTCTAGCTGGGGAGGAGGGGATGGCACCATGCTCTTCCTTTCTCCAGAAGCTCTGAACAAGGACCCGATGTACATATGTACTACTCCCCAGGATTACAAGGGTGAATACACAAGCATATTTGTACTGTTGTAATTTGAATTGCAGTCTACTTACCTTGGATACGAAGCCAGAAACGAATCAAAAGCAGAGTTGTTCTTCACGCTGAGGAACCCACAAAGCAAATGACATCATTCTCTTACTTCGCTTATCAGTGCAAAATTGTGTGAGATTCCCAACTTTTGCATTTTATACACGTGGTGTGTTAATTCATCTTAGTCGTTCTCCATTATTCTGCGCACTGAGTAACAGATGCTGTACTACGCTGTGAGAGAAATGTGGCAGACACACTGCACTCTACTGCTATATGAACCCTGTGACCAGAGGGAACACAAACCCATCCTGTACTGTATTATGTGTAGTAATGGGCAACACGATCATACACCCACTCGTGTATACAATACACACCACTTCTTCACTTGAGGGTGTCCAGTTTACAGCATGGATCCTCCAGGAGAGCAGAGGGAAGCTTCTCTCCTGAGCCCCCTGGGTGCTTGTAGCTCAGGTCCAGCTCTCTGAGGTGTGAGAGGGGTTTGAACCCAGAGCTGAAGCCAGACAAGCACAGCCTCCCCCTAACAGTGTATACATAGGTCAGTGATGCCGCACCTTTGTTATTTTTGCTTCAGCTTCTTGCATGAAAGAAGGATGTCCATCGCATCTCTAGCAGAAAAGGCTCATTTGTATGGTTTTTTTGGGAGAAGTCGGGGACGCATTTGTGTGCCTTACACTGACCGTTTCTCTTCCAGAAAATCAAACCACAATGACTCTTTGGAACAAATCACTCTGATTTGTCACAGGGAGTGATGTCAGGAAGAGGAGCGGCAGAATAATGCAGACTGCATGAGCAGGGTGCTTTGAACTCCACACTGCAGGGGGCCATAGAATGGAGCCTTTCACAGAGGTCTTGTGGGAAGGATGAGAAGACCGCATGGTGCGGAATACAACCACCTGCGGGCCACTTTTAGAGGGATGGGACAGGACAGATGAGCATGCACACCTGTTTCAGTTTTTGGATTGCTACACCAGTGATACAATGAACATCATTGGTGCATATTCACAGAACTTTACAGAGTCGGATGTTTTTAGCGCTGCAGTGTCACAGTAGGGGCAGCAGCTCTCCAGAGTCTGTGTCTTCTCAGCAGCTGAGAGCTTCTACGCCTCTAACCCTAAATGCTAAATCTAAGCTGTATCCCTTAACGCCAACCTTGCAGTGCATCTGTGGTTTCAGGTTTCAAGTTCATGGATGTTGTGGCATCGTCACCCACAGTTCATGGTGACATCACTGCTAGCCCTGCACTCCGCTGTAGTCCAGGTTACAATTAAGAGCTTTGCCAACCAAAAACCATGGGTGGATGGAACCGTCCGCAAGGCAGTGAATGTGCGCACTGCTGCGTGCAACGCAGGACTCGCCACCAGCGACATGAGCGCTTATAAAGCGGCTTCGTATGTTGTACGGCATGCAGTGAAAGACACGAAGCGCTAGTATCGGGAGCGGCTGGAGTCGTTCTTCCACCAGGGTGACACTCGCCAGTCGTGGCAGGGACTGCGCACAATCACAGATTTCAGGAGGAAATCTAGCATGGCTATGAGTGTCGACTCTGGGTTTGCCAACAAGCTCAATTCATTCTATGCCCATTTCGAGCCCAATTGCACTAAAGACATCCACGACAGCAGCGAGAGCCGCAGCCAGTGGAAGGAGTGTGGTGACGTCATCACCATCACCAAGCCCGACGTGCGCAGGGCGCTGAAGCAGGTTAACATCAGGAAAGCGCCAAGGCCGGATGGCATCTCCAGGCGCCTGCTGCACTGCTGCACCGATCAGCTGACCGGAGTCCTCATTACCATCTTCAACAAGTCTCTGGCTCAGTCCACAGTCCCTAGGTGCTTTAAAAGATCCACCATTGTCCCGGTACCGAAGAACAATAAGCCCTCATGCCCGAATGACTACCGGCCTGTTGCACTGACCTTGGTGGTCATGAAGGTTTTTGAGAGACTCATCAAAACTATCATCACAGCATCCATCTCCATCTTTGTAGATCCACTTCAGTTTGCTTACCGCCCCAATAGATCCACGGGTGATGCCATATCCCACGTCTTGCGCACCACCCTCAGTCACGTGGACAGGAAACAGGGGAACTATGTGAGATTGCCATTCATTGACTACAGTTCAGCTTTCAACACCATTGTCCCCCACAGACTGTTCACTAAACGCTGCTTTGCTTTACTGGCTTGAGCTCGGATGTGTACAGTCCATGTCAAGTCCTCAGTGACATGAACGCCCAGGTATTTGGAGCTGCTCACCCTCTCCACTGCGGTCCCGTTGATTTTAAGGGGGGTGTAGGACCGCTGCTGTCGCCTACCAAAGTCCACCTAATCAAGGCCTGAGAAAATTCTTCATAAATCTTAGTTATATTTGTGTATGTAAAGTATGGTAAGATGCTACAGGTGCAACAGGACAGACGGTTGAGTGGTTCCTTTCCCCTCTCCAAGGTGTCTGGTATGTGGACTGAAGTAGGGCTGAGCTCTTTCCCACTGTAGCGAGGTGAAGCCTATACCTGAGGAGCTACTGCAGAGACGCGGCCACGTCCAGACGCCTACCTGATCGCTCCAGGAAGACTGTGCGTTTTTTCCTTAATTTCTGTAGTTTTCTACCTATTATTCCCTCACACATCAACGGGACTGGTACTGTATGACAGCGCGACACTTCGGGAAATTGGGAATCAGATTCCTTACGTGGTTTCTGAACTCTTCAAACCCGATTTGTCGTGGCCGGCTGAGATACTCCGGACGCCGGATAGCGAGAAAGGAAGCGACCACGAAGACCCCCCGCGGAGACGCACAAAGAAACATCGGGGGACCCGCGCCGGTGTTCGGAACAAACTGCGGAAACGAGCTCATCGCCCTCCACTGCCCAGCATTCTGCTCGCGAACGTTCAGTCATTGGAAAACAAGCTGGACGATTTGAGAGCAAGGGTGACTTTCCAAAGAGACGTGAGGGACTGTAACATCCTGTGTTTCACCGAGACATGGCTGACCCCCCTTGTGCCGGACCAGGCAGTGACTCCGTCGGATTCATTCTCTGTGTTTCGCATGGACAGAACGGCGGAGGCCAACAAATCCAAAGGTGGGGGAGTCTGTTTCATGGTGAACACTAAGTGGTGCGAGGTGATGAGCGTTTCTGTTCTTTCTCGGTCCTGCTCACCTCATCTGGAGCATCTGACCATCAAGTGCCGTCCTTTCTACCTGCCTCGGGAGTTCAGCTCGGTTATCGCCACGGCGGTTTACATCCCGCCTCATGCGGACGTTGGCACAGCCCTGTCTGAACTACACGAGGCACTCAGCACTACCCAACACAACCATCCGGACGCAGCAACCATAGTGGTGGGGGACTTTAATAAAGCGAACCTCAGACAAGTCATGCCGGACTTATACCAACACGTGACGTGCATGACTAGAGGGGACAACACGCTGGACCACTGCTACACGCCGTACGAGCAGGGCTACAAAGCTGTTCCACAGCCGGCATTTGGGAAGTCGGACCACAACGCTGTTTTCCTCGTGCCGGCTTACAAACAGAAGTCTCGTCTTGAGGCTCCGGCCACGAGGGAGGTAAAGCGCTGGTCTGCCCGATCGGAAGCCGCGCTACAGGACACGCTCGATGACGTCGACTGGGACATGTTCAGGACAAGTTCGGATGACGTCAACGAGTTCGCGGAGGTAGTGGTCAGCTTTGTGAGCGTTCTGGAAGACAACATTGTCCCCACGGTTACGATTAAGAGCTTTGCCAACCAAAAACCGTGGGTCGATGGTACGGTCCGGAAAGCTGTGAATGCGCGCACTGCTGCGTACAACGCAGGTCTCGGCACTGGCGACATGAGCGCTTACAAAGCGGCTAAATACGGCGTACGGCGTGCAGTGAAGGACGCGAAGCGCCGATACCGGGAGCGGGTCGAGTCGCTTTTCCTCCAGGGTGACGCGCGCAAATTGTGGCAAGGACTGCGTACCATCACAGATTTCGGAAGGAAATCTAGCGTGGCTATGAGTGCCGATTCTGGCTTCGCTAACGAACTCAACGCATTCTATGCCCGCTTCGAGTCCGATTGCCCTAAAGTCACCCACGACCGCAGCGAGACCCGCAGCCTGGCGAAGGAATGTGGTGACTTCATCACCGTCGCTGAGTCCGATGTGCGGAGGGAGCTGAAGCGCGTCAACATCAGGAAAGCGCCGGGGCCGGACGGCATCTCCGGGCGCCTGTTGCGCTGCTGCGCCGACCAGCTGACCGGAGTTCTCACAGCCATCTTCAACGAGTCTCTGGCTCAGTCCACAGTCCCTCAGTGCTTTAAAACATCCACCATTGTCCCGGTACCAAAGAACAATAAGCCCTCATGCCCAAATGACTACCGGCCCGTTGCACTGACCTCGGTAGTCATGAAGGTCTTTGAGAGACTCATCAAAGCCATCATCACAGCATCCATCTCCAACTTTGTAGACCCACTTCAGTTTGCCTACCGCCCCAACAGATCCACGGACGATGCCATATCCCACGTCCTGCACACCACCCTCAGTCATGTGGACAGGAAACAGGGGAACTATGTGCGACTGCTGTTCATCGATTACAGTTCAGCTTTCAACACCATTGTCCCCCGTAGACTGTTCACTAAACTGAATGACTTGGGATTGAACCGCCACCTGTGTGCCTGGGTTCTCAGTTTCCTCACAGGCAGACCACAGGTGGTGAGAGTGGGTAGTTGCACCTCAGGCATCATCACACTCAACACAGGAGCTCCGCAAGGTTGTGTACTTAGCCCTCTGCTCTATGCCCTCTACACTCACGACTGTGTGGCCACACACGCCTCCAACTCCATCATCAAATTTGCTGACGACACGGTGGTGCTGGGCCTCATCTCCAACAACGATGAGACAGCATACTTAGAGGAGGTGGAAAACTTGGCATCATGGTGCCAGGAGAACTGCCTCCAACTGAATGTCGGCAAAACGAAAGAGATGGTGGTGGACTTTGGTAGGCGCCAGCAGCGGTCCTACACCCCCCTTAAAATCAACGGGACTGCAGTGGAGAGGGTGAGCAGTTACAAATACCTGGGCGTTCATGTCACTGAGGACTTGACATGGACTGTACACATCCGAGCTCAAGCCAGTAGAGCAAAGCAGCGGCTCTACCACCTCCGGCAGCTGAGGAAGCTACAGGTCTCTCCAGCTATCCTTAAGACCTTTTACTCTGGTGCTGTACAAACTGTTCTGACTCAGAACATCATCTCCTGGTTTGGGAACAGCTGTGCTCGGGACATCAAGGCACTGCAGAGAGTGATCCGGGCAGCGAAACGCTGCACCAGATCTGATCTACCGTCCCTACATGACATCTATACCAGGAGATGCAGGACCAGAGCGAGTAGGATCGTCGGTGACCTGTCTCATCCCAGCAACCATCTATTCATCTTGATGAAATCAGGCAAACGCTACAGAAGCATTATGGCCAGAACGGAGAGGCTAAGGAGGAGCTTCTACCCACAGGCCATAAGACTTCTGAACCCGGACATGACATGACTACCCTCACGTAATCTCTGACCACTCCGCTCCAACCCCCCCCCCCCCCCCCCCCACTCCCCTTCCAGGGCACCTTAACTGTTCCGTACCATTTTGCCTATTTATTTATTTATTTATTTATTTATTTACTTATTTACTTACTTATTTATCTATTTACTGCTTGTTTCTGTCTCTATTCTTCTTAGTGTTTGGATATGTGTTTGCTTCATTTTCCATTATAGATTGTTCGCACAGTCATCCTGGTTCAGATCGGTGCACATTTCAACACATGGTACACAACCATGTGCTTGACAAATAAACTCTTTTGACTCTTTTGACTCTTTGACTCTTGAGACAGCTGATCCACCAGGCTGCATAGTCATATGTTCGCTCCTGGGACCTCTCCGGCCAACTGTGGCACCGACTCGACGCAACATCGGAGCGACAAAGGACCTTGATGTGGAAGCGTCATTTGCAACAGGGAGGCCGAGACTCCAGCGCCGAAGGACTTCCATTGGAGATAACAAGGAGGAAGCAGGTTGTAAGGTCATCGTCTCACAGCGGAGGTCAGCAAATGCACAGGTTGATACCTCAGGTGATACCTGAGAAAACAACTGGGGGGCTGACATTCCCAGTTTGCTTGTTCTGTAAACTGCATCCTGCGTTTCTGTATGCAAAATTCTGAGTGTTAGGTTGCCGCTGTCGAGTCCCTGCTGGCGGGACTGTCAACCCCCATTCCCTGTGGTGTTTTTGGTGAAACAGTAGACCTTTGCCCTGATAAGAAAGTTCTATAAAGAAGTCTGAGCCCACGAGGTGGTTAGATCAATAGAAAAAAAGGTGTTTCTGCTCTTTGTGGCGGAGGACTCTGGTCCTGAAGAGGTGGCCAGCGCGGTACAATGGTGGAAAGACCCTGAGGCTCAGTGTGGAGAAGGCAGTGTCCAGCATTTGCAGCACGAGAGGCAGGAGAAACGGGACTGCTTTTTTCATATCTACAAAGCAACAGTCACACTTCCTCGCAAATTCAAATTTTGACTTGAGAAGTAAAAGAAATTCTGGGCTGAAGGTGTTGAAACCTACAGGAGATTTTCACAACCAGCAACTGAAGGTAACTGTACTTTTATTTGAGCCGATAACACGGTAACGCCACTCATCGTGGTTGTGTGTAAGATCCGCAGCATCGATGACATCCTTGCCGTCCGTCCACCACTTAAGTTGCCAACACCCAGACAACTGGTTGCCAACGGCAATACCGCACTTAAAAAGCAGGTCCAGCTCTTATAGTTGTTGCATCAGTGGTCTGGATGATGAAATGAAGCTCTGGCACCATATACTGTATTTGCCTTGCAGAGGGGGCATCTCAAAGAAGCAGGCGAGGTTACAAGAAATTTCGGCTGTAATCCTTACAGCTATTTCCTTTGTTAGAACTCAGGGCAATGAAGGAGGTCTGGATTGAAGCTAACCAAGCAGTTGAGGAAGTGAAGGTAGTGTTAGTGACAGGAGGAGTAAGTGAACGGTAGTCCTCAGGAGACACGCAGCTGCTTCAGATTGTAGGAGAAGCATCTGAAAATGGCATTTTTTCGGCTGTGTCACGTGCTTTTGCCGAAATGCTCGTGTGCTTTTGACGAAAATGTGTCATCCTGCTAAGCAGTCAGGGGTGTGAAGCTGCCTGCTTTTCTGCTCGTTCACCACTGAGTATTAAGTCACTGGCAGCCACTGATGTGTGAACTACGTCCCAGTTTGGGCAAAGCTGTCGACTGTGGGTTTTGACGAAAGCAAATGTCAAAGCGTTGCTGCAATGTTATCTATCTAAGTAGAGCCAAACTGTAACCACTTGCCAGTGTTTGAAACAGCAGGGGAAGCCAGAGAAGTCAGCGGAAATACACACACACACACACAAACACTCACACATACACACAGGAGGCAACGACACCAAATACAATGCTCACTCTGCTGTTAAAAGCAGGCACAGGCTGAGCTGAAGAAGCTGAGATGGGTCAGACCGATGGATCAGGGTGCACCTCCTGTTGCTGCCGCCTTGGTCTGGTGTACTTGCAGATGCCCTTTCCTCCCAACAGCCCTGCCCTTGTCGCCGCTTTAATATTGCCGCAGTTTCATTGTTCCATTAGTGTTTCTTTACCTGCAGCCCACTGTATGTGTGAAGTAATTTACCATGGTACTTGTATGTGGAAGAGGTACCTGGTACCTAATAATGAAGATAAAGCAAAACTTCTCAGAAAGGCTTTGCCCACACTTTTTGCTCCAGTCTTGATGTCTTTCTCATCACGGCGTTGTGAGATGTTTCCTATCAGATCCTTAAATGCCACATGCAAATGAGTTCCATATTTTACTGCAGACTCGTGGACGGCAGCAGGGCTGAGCCTCAGGCAAGAAGAAGTGAAACCGGGTGAGCGTCTGAAAACTCACCAAAAGAGCGCAGCACAGCGGCGTTTGCTCCTGAGGACCCTACTGTGTCTGGGCTTACAAATCACTAGACCAGGGGGCTGCAGTGTCCTTAACACAGCGGGCTGGAAGCTACCCCTTTGCTGCACATCCCCTCTCCCCCACAGCCCCAAGGGTACCCTAGGAGCTGGAAGCTGGCACCGCCTCACTCACATCCTGTGTCACTCGACACAGCCAGAGGCACAGTCGTTGGGCTCGTCCATCACCGTCCACCGCCGCTCGCGAAGGAGGTGCCGCCGCCGAGGCTCCATTAGACCGACTGGCACTGTCTCCCCAGGTTCTCTTAGCGCCGCTGGCTGAGGAGGTGCACATTTCCTCTGAGCCCAGAGGGCGACACTCGCATCGGCGTTGCTGCTCTGAGCAGTGACAGCGTTCGCGCGAACACTGAGCACAGCAGATCTGAACGACAGGGTCCTGAACCCACGGCTTCGCCTCTTCCTGCTCTCCCAGGAGGTCTCGCTGAGGATGAATCCCATGAACGGATTAGACACGCACTTTCAGATGAGCTTCCTGCCAGCCATCTTCAGCATAGAGTTTTGTGTGGCACTCCTGGGCAATGCATTTGCACTGTGGCTCATGGTGACGCGCGAGCGGCGGGACTGGCACACAGGTGTGGTGTTCTCCTGCAACCTGGTCATCAGCGACCTGCTCTACATCTTCACGCTGCCTCTGCTGGTCATCTACTATGCCTATGACAAGAACTGGCGCTTCGGCACAGTCGCCTGCAAGGTGGAGCGCTTCCTCTTCACCTGCAACCTCTACGTCAACATCCTCTTCATCACCTGCATCAGCCTGAACCGATACCTGGCCATCGTGCATCCGCTCTTCACGCACCGGCGCGTGCGGCCCGTCCACGCCAAGGTGGCCAGCCTGATCGTGTGGCTGCTGGTGGTCCTCATGTCCGCGCCCGTTCTCCACTTCGCCAGCACGTGTCCTGGAAGGAGCCTGAACGCTACGGAGTGCGTATCCTCCTGTCACCAGGAGGACCATCGAGTTCAGCTCTTGTATAACATCTTCCTGGCTGTGTTTGGCGGCCTGCTGCCCTTCCTGGCCACTCTGCTGTCGTACGGAGCTGTTGTGTGGGTTGTGTGCCAAAACCAGAACATCATGGCACTAGAGAAGAGGAAGGTGGCAGTGCTGGTGGCCTCAGTGCTCGTGGTCTACGCCGTGTCTGTGGTGCCCTACCTGGTCCTGCGGAACCTGCACCTCCACCTCAAGGTCCAGAAGCACTTCAGTCTCGGGATCTACAACGCCTACCAGGTGACCAAGGGGCTGGTGACCTTCAGCATGTGCGTCCACCCGATCCTGTACATGGCTGTGTTGGACAGCATCCGCACCCTGTGCTGCAGGGGATGTGGGGGCGAGGTTTGTGAAAGAGGGGGACGGTAGCCTCATGGCCACCAGGAAGGAACTGGTTGACCAGCTTCACTGCAGAGCCCAGTAGCTGCTTGACATCACACAAACTGCACAAAACATACCGAGACGTGCAACTGCTGAGCAGATCCATCATTCGTGAACGATGCTGTGTTTGTCTGCAGTGTTTTTCTCTTGTACCGCTCAAGGGTTCGCAATGAGTATTTAGTGTTTGCGGTCATATTTCAGACAGTCCTCCAGTGAACTGGGTGGTCATCATTGCAGTGTTGGTGGTTACTGATGTTAATGTTGCCCTGCTTCTGGTATTAAAACCCATTTCTCCAACCTGCCGTCTAACTGTGTGTTGTGAGTGTTTGCATCTCCTCGCCTGCTGCAGACTCAAGGTGAACGCAGTGACATTTGTCACAGTCACTTTCCAGAGGACACGGTTACTTCGGTGAGAAAACGGAAAACCGGGCCGCTCTCTGCCCTTTAAAGAACTAAAATTAACACTTCCTGTTGCTTCTCTGTTTTCATTTTAATCTTTATCTGCAGAAGTGCACTGTGTAACCATGTGGCCCTGCCTGGAGCCTTGATAGAACACACCAGTGCACCAGAGTATGGCCTCTCACACTCACTACAGGCTAGAGTGACCGTGTGTGGACTGTGGGAGGAAACCGTGAAACTGTCCATTGGAATGTAAAGCAAATTCAAGCTGATCTGAATTCTATTCAATTCTGTTCATGAAAACAAGCAGAAGCGGAGGCACAGATGAGCGTGAGTTGAGTGCAGCTGCAGCAAGAACCACACTGTTACATCCAGGTGTGACTCACTCATAGGAAGCGTGATGCTCCTCCACAGTAACAGGAAACAGGGGGGTTGATGTGACAAACTGACTCCTGAGCAACCCGAGGGTGACCGTGAGCACTGTCCTCAGTCACTCAGACCCTCCCCCTCCTATTTTTCTGTCTTTCTTCCTTCATCGCAGACCTTCCTCCTCCAAAGACAACTTTTGGCCACATAAACGCTACGGTCATTTTTACTGGGTCGGTTGAGGAGCGGTACTGCGATTAGGGTACGACAGCAGGAGGCGCACTCGAACCCAGCAACTGTGGTGCAGCACAGCAGTGCCGACTGCACCGCTTGTGTACTTGCATGACACAACTCTGTGTGTGTGTGTGTGTGTGTGGCCACAAAAAAGCACCTCCTCTGTTTTACTGTAACATTACTGTGCTTTACTGTGCTCTTGATGATCTCAGCTGGTCGGCGCCATCTGACCGACACAGAGAGAACCAGACAGAGAAGCAGAATGGGGGCTAAATGGGGGTGAGGGTGGTCCTTGTTTATTTCTGCTCCGCTGGTGTGTGACCCCCCCTTTGCTGCGCAGCGCCCTCAAGAGACCCACCCTGTGGGCCTGTCCCAGGGCCTGCTGACATTTTACCATGGTGAGGGGGTACAGGGTGGGTGTGACCATGATCACTCAGCTGTGCGCCACAGCTTTATGAGTACAATGCTGGGGGAGGACCCGGGATGTGGGGGGAAGAGTTAGAGGCTGCAGTGAGGCACCTGGGGAAGGAGGTGAGCGACAAACGTGTCCAGAGCAGCAGTCCAACCTGTGTTGTTTTTTGAGGCCCGTGAGGACAGGACAGTGGAGCTGACACCCAGGGCCCCCACCAGCCCTCAGTCTCCTGCCTGAGACACCACCCGCCACCTTCCAGGGAATCCAAGAGCTCCTGCACGTCCCCAGCTGCTCTGTCCACGATGGGAGGACAGTTCTCCAGACACCTGAGTGCCAGAGACAAGAAGTACCTCTCAGGTGAGGAGGACACCTGTTCTGTCTCTTTGTGTCTCTGTGTGACACTTGGTCCCCCTCCCCTGTCTCATAGTCTATACCCTGCATTGTCATCCCCCCCCCCCCCGTCTTCTGCTGCTTTGTGTTGCTAAAGAGACTGTCAGACCTGCATGTCCTCCTGTCTTCAGAGGAATCAGTGTCTTTCTGACTGCGCTGACCCCTCACTGACCGGTAGAGTAGATTGTAGTTTGTTGGTCTGTTCAGTTGTGCATCAGCATCTGTGGTTTGTAGACAGTTTTACTGTAGCTGATGTGCGACCACACTTTAAATGTAGCTGAACTTCCAGTCCATGAACGGCTGCCATTCGGTGTCTTCGTGTCCCCCGGACAGGGCACACGGCTGTCGTCCTGAGGGACTTTGCCTCACACCTGCACCCCCAGCTGTGCGCCGCCCTCCTGGAGAGAGAGCAGGTCCACATGGGGCTGAGAGATACACCGAGGACACAGTTTGTCCTGCCACAACCCGTGAGACACCAGCTTCCTGTCCACTTCCTGTCATGTTCACACTTATGTGGTCACATGACATGGCTTTAGAGAGACCTTCACCATGAAGGGAAGAGGCCTTCTGGCCGAGTGGCCCTGTACCAGCGTGCAGGTCGTCCACAGTCTCTGGTTCAGTAGGTAACTGGGGTGAGGGGGTGGTAAAGAAGACAGTAACAGGGTGCCTGGGAGACGAGGTGAACAGTGGATCTCAAGCAGGGTAAATTCATGGTGAATCCCTGTCAGCAGGTCTCTGTGTCTCTCATGGACTTGTATTGTCCTTGCCATCCCAGGAGGTGTTACCCGGTGGGGAGGTGCTGCTCGAGGGGGCGGTGCTTCAGTACTTTAATGGCTCATGGAGATGGCGCCACCTACAGGTCACCACGGCATTTGCGGTGAACGGTCGAGACTCCAATGAGGTAAACTAAGTATCTCGCATCCTCTGGACAAAGTAATGTCAAATGTTTGCGCGCTGGTGACTCACCTCAGAATGACCTCACAAACTGAGTGTTTTTACCTGCTTTACCTGAGCCAGGAGGTGTGTTGGCCACAGGTTTGTGAAAGTCACCTGCAGAGCAGGACAGACCTGGTCCTCGCCAGCAGCCAGATCTGCACCTCGGTGCAGGAGCATCGCAACCTCGTGGACGCAGCATGTCAGCACATCACAGGTACAGCTGCATGCGCCTCTGTGCTCAGTTATTCGTGATGCTGGGTTGTCACTCATTTACATGGTGAACGCTGTCATGACTTTATTGTGCTGTTGAGGGCAAAAGCAGGTAAAGTACCATGGTGAGCTGACTATTGCCTGCTGTGTCCCTACCCAGGGGGCCCCATGCCCTTGTGGAGCTGCCCCACGCCGTTCCCCGTGTTTGTGCAGCACCCGTACCGCCTGCCCCAGTGCGTGTGCACTAGCTCACGGGAGGCACAGCTGCTGTGGGCTCGCGTCCTCCAGGGGGCACTGCAGCGGCACAGCATGGGTACGAGACCCGGGGCCTGGAGGCCTCAGCAGTATTGTTACAGTAACGGCCATAATGATGGGCAAGTTCCACAAATGCGCTTAACTTGTGTGTCACCTTTGCATGCTGCAGCCAAGTATAAGGCTCATGTCAAACCTCAGACCTTCCTTCATGTTCATGATGGACACGCGGGCTATGGGGGGGCACTCTTCCCACAGTGCTGTACGGCGGCGATAGCCCAGAGAGCAGCGCCGTCCTGGAAGCCGTGCGTCTCTGTGGACGCGACTGGGGTGGCAGTCACTGTGGCGCTGTCCTCATGGGCACCCAAGAGGAGGTGAGAGCACAACCTTCATGGAGAACATCTGCAGAACATCTCTCGTGAAGCTGCAGGGTTCAGTGGAGCATCGTCCCTCGTGATGGAGAAACACCGAGTCCTCGGCTCTGTTACTTCTGGGTCCAGGTGTTAGTAATGGTGATGATGTTGATGGCGATGATGACGTTGTTGTTAATGTCCACTCTTGCTGACCATCAGTACAGTTTGTTCCACAAGGCTGTCCTGTATTTGCGTCCCCAGTGTTGACCGGTGTATTTCCATTTGCCCTGTGGTCGAGTCTACCTGTCTGGTGGCTGCTCATCCTCTGGCATCTCCTCTGACCATCACCATCCTTTTGAGAGAAAACACCTCATCCTGGAGATTGCAAAGCTACCCTCTTCCATGCTGGGCTCACATGTCTGCTTCAGCTCTTTCCTCCCTCAGATGTACAGTTTACCTGCTGGTTAAGCGTGTCAGCTCCGTGTGCATGTGTGTTTAAATACTTTCCATTTTTCAGGTTCTGGCCAGCCTTGTCATGGAGGATGTTCTGCCTTACCTTCGAGATCAGGCCTTCCCCAGGAAGATCGTACCTCAAAGGCAGAGAAGACTCACCTGGATGAAGGTGAGCAAATCTCTCTCAACATACACGCGCGCACACACACACACACACACACAGAGCTGTAAACGCTCCTGTCCTCCTGCAGTTCCTGGCGGCCGCCTATGACCAGGTGTGCGCTCAGGTCAGGGCAGAGGTGACCGCAGTGATGGCGATGTGGGCTCAGCAGCGCCCCCTGCTGGAGAAGCGGCTCCGTGTTGACCTACAGGAGATCACAGCCCTGCAGGACAGCATCTCCCGCAGGATGGCAGGTGGGAATGCAGTGATTTAAAGAAAGCCAAGCAGCACCAACTTATGCTCAGGATGCAGTGCATCATGGGACTGTTTCCACTGGCAGAGGACCTGTGTGCTGAGCTCTCGCTGTGTGTGTCCCGCGATGTCGCCCCCCTCCTGCTGCCCACCATCCAAGTAGTGGCCACACCCACCTGCAGCGGCTTCTCTGCCGCCCGGCAGCTCTTCCTGGAGGCCTGTGAGGATGTGGTGGCCAGGAGCAGCTCGAGAGCATCCCTGCAGGAGGTACCCACAACACGGTTCGGGCTGTACTGTGGTAAACACGGTACACACGGTAAAGCTATGAACAGTGCAGTAAATGGTCACTTTGAACTGTTGTGTGGCTGAGGGTCAGAAATGAGCCACTAAAGTGTAAAGTTTTATTTGCGTTAATACAGCTGTGTCAGTGGGGGTTGGGGTTCAGTCCGTGTGGATGTGGCTTTTCGCCCGGTTGCCCCTCTCCCAGTGCCACGTGTGCTGTGCTGCCTGCAGCTGCTGAGCCCCCTGCACCAGTTGAGCTTGGGTTCCGCCAGCATCTCGCAGTTCCTCGTACTGCTGGAGTGGGGCTCCGGTGGCCTGGCGTGGCTGCAGAGCAACTGGGGCATCTGTGCAGTGTCTTGCAGACCCCTGGTGCTGCGCGCCCAGAACGCACTACAGCAGGTAAGCCAATGACCCTCCACTCTGTAGATCGGTGTAAAAAAACACCACGGTGCTGATCTCGTGGGTCCCGTTCCTCTCCATCGTGCAGCTGGTGGACACGGCTGCGCAGACCTTCACACGTGTGTTTTCCCGCCAGTTCAACCCATCGCTGGACCCACTGCATATTAGCACCACAGCACAGAGGGTGCGGGACCACCTGCTCAAGGTGAGCACAGACATGGTTGTCACCAAGGTAACTGTGATTCTCACACAAAAACACAATGAGCAGAGCTCACTTCCTGTCTGTACCCCCACAGCAGCTGGACTACGATCTAAGGACCGTGCAATATCAGCTCATCCTCGAGTGTGTGGTGCAACTCTGTCTGCCCAGGTTGCTGCAGGGCCTTGGTCAGCAGGTGTGTGTGTGTGTGTGTGTGTGTGTGTGTGTGTGTGTGTGTGTGTGTGTGTGTGTGCGTGGTTATGCGTCTCCTCACCTTTTCTTCCTGTGATGTGCTGCATGTCCCCACCCACAGGATCTGTCCCGCTACGAACAGCTCGTCTATTCAGACTACACCCCCTTCCTCCACCCGCATGTTCTGTACCACAGGGTCCTGACCCGCTGTCTGACCACCGAGATCCAACAAGGTACTTTAACAGCAAGGCAGTCTGTCCTTAAGAGCTCAGCTGGACACCTCATGTCTCCAAGAGAAGTTCACTTTAAGACTCTTGTAGGTGATCTGTGGTGCTACAAGCTGAACTTATATTCACTAGCGCCCCATGTTAGTGGCCAAGCTCAGCTCTAGCTCATCTGAATTGCATTTCAGCATAACTGTTGGTTATACCTTGCTCTGTGTGTGTGTGTGTGTGTGTGTGTGTGTGTTTAGTCATGAATCACACCTTGCCTCAGCACTGCATCCCGTTGCCTGTCACTGGACTCCCTGAGCACAGCTACAAGGACTGGCCGTCCCCTGGTGGCGACTCGCGGCCCTGTAGTCGGCTCTCAAGGTCGTCCACTCCATGGTCCAGCATCGACTCCTACGAGAACATTCTGGACTGAGGCTGAAGGCGGATGGACCTCGATGGAGGTCCACACTGGTTTAAATAGTGAGTGTGATGGGAAGACAACATTCACCAGCCATAATGACAGAGAAAATCTTTGTTAAAAAAATAAATATTGAGATATTTCCTGAGGAAGACATCCAACTCAGGGTCAAAGGTCTCCTTTCTCACCCTGTTTAGATGGCACTTGTGAAGGCGCAGTGTGTCTGGTTCCAACTATCTAAACAGTTCTACACATTTCACCATCTGGACTCTACAGTCCAAGGTACTGGTTCCTAAGGCCATGGATCTCTACAACACTGAGACCCTGGTTCCTCCATCCCAAGGTGCTCAATGACTGTGAAAGCCTGCTGTCCTAGTTCAAAGAGTCCTTCAGCCCACAAGGGCATCAGTTGGTATCACTGCTGTCCTGCAGAACTTGTTTGGTTCTCTCACTCTCTGCTGTGATTAACGCCTGCTGGATTGTAATAACCACGGTCAATAATATCTAGGACTAGTAGAATGCGGATCGGACATGCGATGAAGACGATGGCACAAACCGCAATCCCTTCAGGCCATATCATTACGCTGTTTATTTTTCCTGCATGTTGTGGAATGCCAAACTGCAACAGTGAGTTTTGCTTTCTCTCTTATCAATGACAGTTATGATTTTTCGTAATTCCATCCTCATTATACATTTTTTTTACATTTTACTCTGTTCACTGTTGCTCCTGTGGATAAGAATAAACTCAGCAACTTCACCATCTTTTTGTACCTCGTGTTTCACTTAACCATGTTTTGAACCTTGGACTTCGAGTACGTTTCACTGCACTTTATGAAGAGTAACTGGAGCCGGTTGAGGAGAAGAGAGTAAAGAAATGTCTGTGTTGCTATGCGAACCGTTTGGAAAACAGCTTATGTGCACGACACCTGTAGATCGAGCGCAGGTAAAACCACAGAAACGGCGCAAAGCTAGGGCACCGGTTGCCCTGCCCACTGCGTCGCCTACCGAATTGTCCAACCGTGCCCACAGCCGCAGAACTTTCTGGCGCGCCCGAGCTCGGTGCAACCGGGAGCTGAATTAATGGCGCGGTTGACCGAGCGTAAATCGTTTAACAAAATGTGCTGTAACAACCCATCGCCCTGGGACTTACAAAACCGAACTGCAAAAGAAGCGTTAAATGCCATTTTCAGAGTAAAACTGCTTAGCGCTGCGCAGCCGCATTGCGGGTTTGAACAAACTCGAGAGCAGAACGGTGGCGTCTACATGGACCACTTTGAGACGAGGGATCTGAAAGCGTTCTCTGCAGAGCCCCTCCTGGGGTTTCCCACCCACTGCACCGGCGACCCAGGATACAATGACACGGAAACCTCGACTGTATGGAACAACAAGGAGATCCCCACCGACTGGGACCGAACTCGGTCCCGCAAGACCCGAGAGCGGGAGGAGCTCAGCAGCAAGACTGAAGAACACAGATGTTCTTCAGTCCCCACTGGAAAGCACTGCACGAGATGAGCTCTGAGGGTGAAGGTTGAGACACTGGGGTGAGGCCTCACTGGGGCAAAGGTGGCCAAGGGTAGCTGAAGAGATGTAGAGCTGCAGCACTGACTGGGGGGAAAAAGCAACAACAGCAGAAGACTGCATTTCAGACCAAACCCAAACCAGCTGGTTTTTGTTGCTGTGGGTCATCTGAGGTCAACTCCGGGAGCCGCCACAAGGAGGCAGGATTCTCTTTCTAAAGCAAAATGGTTATTTTTGACTCTCCAGGTGGGGGATCCTCTCTCTAGGTGTGTTTGTCCTTGTGTTGTGTTGTCTTCTTTGGTTTGATAATACCACACTGTTTCACTTTTCTATTCTCTTCCTTAGAAATGAAAGTTTTCTATAAACCTCATGTCTGTGGGGTTGTGAGCTCTGTGCTGCTGCTGCCCGGAGCCTCAAGAGCTGCACCGATGGTCCGGCAGGTGAAGTGACTGAGACGTTGTTCTTCCATGGCTCACAGGTGGCCACTGCCATCGGGGAACTTTCCTCCTTCGCTCAGGACGTCTTTACCTCAGCGTCACGTAAAATCTGAAAAACTTGTGGCATTTCAGTGTGTCTCTCATATCAGCTTTATTCTGACCGGCTGCATGATGATGACAGTCCTAATAATTTATTGTCCAAAAAGACCTATTTTGTAGAATCTATGTTTTTTGCGCTGTAATTCAAGGCAATACGGATGTTAACCGGATGGACCTCAGTTTCGACTGTGACGGTGGTGAAAGATCCAGTGGTATTGCACAGGCTCATGGGAGATCTCAAAATGATTTCTTACTTTTTTAAGTAGTGTGCCTTTATATCAAAGAATGAAGGCCCTTGCCATGGCTGAAGTTCATCCCTAATGCAGAAAAGCAGCCGCCAGCATCTCCAATGCTTCCCAAACGCTGCACCTCCTCACCTTGCAAATAATCTCTCAAAGGCATTTGTCGCTTTGGTTCTCTGCATCTGCGACTGGACCTGTTCTCTGGATCTGTCAGTTCTGGCTTTTGTGTTCTGCGACAATGGCTAGACAGTGCACTTCAGTAAATGCCCTACATTAAGCCATGCTGGGATTCCCTCCCTGTTCTTCACCAGAAGGCTCTTGGTTCATAATTTTGCTTCATCCTTCCAAATGTCCTTCAGCAGAGTTACATCCTGCAGCTACTGGCATGCAGCACACTCATCTCACTCCGGTCTTTATTCCTCGCAGCTCAGTAACTCCATTCCATCCCCAGACCGTTGGCTCCTCACAGCGAGTCTCTTCTCACACAGTCAGGGAGATCTGAAGAACCTGGGCTATTTTTGGCCAAGCAAGCTAAGGATTTCTGACTGATCAGTGTCTAGAAGGCTTAGAAACAAGAAGAAGGCTTAGCTAGCTCATGTCCACACACACACACACACACACACACACGTGCGCACGCATGCAGTCACATTAGAGCGTCTGTCACACAGATAGAAACAGCGACACCGGTGTCCGTTCACAAGTGCGGGTCCGCAGTGCAGACCCATGGGGAGTGATGGGATTACACAAGCTGATCTGGACTTAAGCGAGTCTGCGGTCTGAGGGCTGCTTGCTGACAGCTGGTTTTCCTTCCCTTCATAAACAGCACCATCTTTTCCTCCAGGGGCTTTTAGCTCCATTTGTTGTAAATTTCCAGGCAGATTTTTGCCTCCCACAAAGGACCAGAGGGACAGCAGCTCTGCAAAAGGTCTGCAGTGGTAAGAGACAGCAACCAGGACCGGTCGACCGTGTCCTGCTCCCACGCTGGGGTGAACGAACTGCTGCGTAGCGTAGTGGCTGCCGTCTGCTGGCGGCTGTGCGTGAAACCGCTGCTGTACAGGAGACCCTCAGCGTACAGTCATCCCCACCGTGTGAATGCAATTCTGTCCTTGCTGCTACTTGAAAAGGTTTGCCACATGGTCGCTGGTGTAAATTTAAAGTCAGGTATGTAGTGTTTGCTCAGAAGTGAAGTCATCGCTGATGGCTTCAAGCCAAGTGCATGTTTGCTGTATAGCCGCAGCTCGGTGTGCAGCCCTCATGGTGCGTTTGAGGCTGTGTGTCCTCGCCCAGAAGTGAGACAGCGAGTGTGTAGTGTGACCGCCCTTTCCTGGCGAGTCTGTTATTCCAGCCGGGGAGAAGTTTTTGCCGAGGACAGATTCCCTTCCCGTTCACCTCTCTGCATCCATGTTGACGTACGGCACGACTCGCTTCCTCCTCAGCTGTCTTCACCGTTTGACACACAATGCCTTAGCGTGGTGTTTACTTACTGCAGGGATCTATGCCACCATTTTGCTGTATATGTGCCGCTGTAGCCTCAGGTGGTTTCTGTGGGTCCATCCTTCTCCTGCAGGCCGTCCCTCCGTTCCTCAGAGTGAAGGTTATCGTATAGGGTTTAGACCAGATGCCCACCACTGCTTGTATCTTTTACATGGCCCACAAAGAGTCAGTTTCTCAGCAGAAGCCTCTAGTATCACACATCTGTTCCGTTTCCTTAGGCATCATGGTAGACCTGTTCCTGGGAAAAGTTCTGGTGAAGAACAACAAGGACAAGGATGAGCTGGACACAGAGCGAGAGATTTTACTGCGGCTGCAGAATCGAATCCTGATGCTGTTCTTTGGGTCGGGAGAATGTGAACGCTGCCAGGAGTTCGCACCAACGCTGAAGGACTTCTACAAACGTCTAACAGATGAGTTCTACGTGGAGCGCTCTGCCCAGCTGGTGCTGGTTTACATCTCCCTAGATCCATCCGAGGAAAAGCAAGAAAAGTTTCTCAAAGACATGCCCAAAGGGTGCCTGTTCCTGCTCCATGAGGACGCCTACCGGACGTATGTTCTTTTGCTCTCGGTTGTTTGTTCAGGGGGCAGGAAATTCTGCTCCGGGTTTCATTTTGTCAGTGTTATGGCGAATGCCAAGCATTGAGACCCTGGTTTGCTACGCAGGTGTTTGGCTCAGTAGACGGACACATTCTGGCAATGGCCAAATGTGTGTGTGTGTGTGTGTGTGTGTGTGTGTTGATAGGAACAGAATGGAGGTGGTGCATGGAGCGTATGTTGCGGTGCGAGGGGAATCTTTTCACCCCGTCGTGATCTGCATGGTGTGGTGCAGTGGAGTGGCTTTGGTTTCCCAGAGATTATCCAGCACAAGGATTTAATCCCATTTCCCACCTGCAACAAACTCCTCCCTTCCTTCCTCTCTCCCTCCCTCCCTCTCCTGATGTGCAGTCGACAGACACCCAGAGGAACCAAGCACTGGAGCGCTCGCACTCTGTGATCGGGCACTCACTGTGCTGTAGGCATCCACTGTCAAGGATGTCATGGAGCTCATGTACAGGAGCAAATGAACACAAGTGGTGCACATTGCGTGCTTGGATTTTGCCAGCTGAGTGTCTCTGTGTGTTTTGTGTGTACATCCCAGGGAGCTGAAGGCCATGTTTGAGGTGGAGGAGATCCCTGCTGTGGTGGTTCTTCGGCCAGATGGCTCCGTGCTCTCTCCCAACGCTGTCACGGAGATCTGCACGCTGGGCCCCGACTGTTTCCGAAACTGGCAGGAAGGCGCAGAGCTCATTGACAGGAACTTCATGATGGCGGAAGAGTTTGATGACACCGAGATGCGCAGTGTGACCGATCCCTTGCGCAGACTTAAGTACAAGGTGGACACCAAGAAGAAAAAGAAGAAGAAAAATGCAAGAAAGGGTGCAAAGGAGCAGGATGGTGACGATGGCGCGGAAGAAGAGGGTTACAGCAATGATGATGATGATGATGAAGGGGAGGGGGAGAGTCCGTGGTGATTTAAAGAGCTGCAAGGAATAGTACGAGCAAATATCAGACTTTCCACTCTCTTACGTGCAGGGAAATTAAGGCCAGACTCACACAACGTGTTGGGCTGATGAAAGCAAGTGTTGAAGAGCATCGTGTTGTTTTCTGGTGAAGCTTAAACAAAGATCTCCCCTGACCTGCTTTCTGGGCCTCAAAGTGACAAAGACCTCAAATATCCCAATAACTGGCGGTCTATAGTGACGTAGCTCAGATGACCACAGCTCCCCATAGACACGAAGAACTTAGAAGAAGTTTGCTAAATAGTGACAAAGGACCTGATAAGAGGAGCTCCATATAGGAATGAAGGACCGACGCTAAGAGCTTCTCATTGTAATGAATGTCCAAGTTCTACATTGGAGCAAAAGGCTAATGTCAAAGGGCTAGAGTCCCCCATAGGAGCAAAGTGTCAGTGAGGACAGGGGGGCAACAGGCATGGTGGTCACAACTACTGCATTGGAGTCTGTAGCTCCAGATTCAAATGTGCTCATGCTGTGGTCCCCATGAGCAAGGTGATAGGCCAAACATCAGCTACATGAACTAAAAAGAGATTCCTAAAGCAGTCCCACATGAGATCCATAACATGAGCCGACTTCTCAGTAGTTGTAAATGAGCGACGTGGAGAAGGGAGAGACAAATGGTTATTTTGTGAGAACAATGCGCTCCCTCATATTGTAGTCATATTTCCAGTTCTAAATTCTTAAAAAATCTTTTAGGACAAATCGTGGTTGAACAATGGTTTTAAAGTTCGCTAAATACACATACTTAAGGTCTTTTTAATTTTATTTGTTAAATAAACCTAGCTTTTTTGCTTTGGATTATGTGGGAAATTCTTTTACAAAGAAAAAGAGATTTTAGGAAACGCGATCAAGTAGCATTGAGGAAGTGTGTTTGTGGTGTGTTTGTGGGTTGTAGCAAAAGCCCCTCCCACTGCTAACATGAAGATAAAATTACGTCAAGATGCTCTCAAGAAAAATGAGCAGACATTCATTGCCGAACTGCATGAATTACCTGTATGACAGGGAGTAAAATATAGAATTGGCTTAGTACCGACTGCCACTGGCATACCAAAAAGAGAGAAAAAGGAGGGGAAAGATAATGAAATATGCAGTCAATTTTGGGCTTCACGGGGCCCCCAAAATTTTTTCAACCGTTTCAAAGGTTGACAGAAAGGGACCCCCATTCACATCCTGCCTACAACACAACATGTTTGGAAGCCGCATCTAGTAAACTTCAGGGCTGTCCTAGGTTGAAGAGGCAGGCTGGGCTCATAGTTGAACCAGCGAAATATGCAACTGGGAGGGGAGATGTGATGTTTGCACAGTTCTGTTTGGGGGTCAGCACACTGAATCTCCCAACCGTCAGCAGCATGTGGCTTAGTGTTTGGAACTGCCACTTTGCAGGTGAAGGACCCTGCATGTAAACTTCTGAGCTGCGCTGGTTGGCGAAAACCTTCTTCGAATTTGAATCCCCGCTGCCCCCACAGTACACTTATCCAATCCTGCATTTCTACAGTAAAAACGCACATTAAGTCGACCGCGACCCTTGTTTTGTAGCTATAGGGCTAACTTGTAATGCTTAATTTCATTTGCACAGCACATTTAATTGATTAAAAAGATGGGTGCAACCTCAAGAGGTACTTGTGAACTTTTCTAGTGGTCTATAACGTCTAAAAGATCGGAGATCAATGATCTCAAGCAGTTTTTTGACTTGACACTGTTCATCACTTTTCCTCAAGAAATGTTTTGGAGAACTTTTGCTGAAGCATAACAGCCCACCTCACCTGTGCTGTTGGTGCCACTAAGAAAGGAGGGCTCAGGACAGGACTGTGGGAACGCAAGCTTTATTCCTTGTCGGCATGCCTACACACCAGTATTCCACCAAAGCCCTCAAATGCAATGGGCACATCCAGGATCGACAGTCTTCACTGTGGTGCTGATAACTGAACAAATCCAGGGCACAAGAATCTATTCGGCTCCATGCAGAGACACAGAGGAGTTGAGCCAAACCCAAAACCCAGCATAGAGGGGCTCAGTGAATGTGGTGGTGAACCTATACAGGAGAGTCAGGTTACCAGAGGAGATGCTGTAGAAGGACCGCATGCCAGCCGCCCGGTCCAGATACACTCCTACCCTGCGGGAGGACAGGGGTGCAGGTATATCAATGCATTTGTAATTGTGCCTGACAGAGAACCTCTTGCTAGAACAGCGCAGAGCCAAGGACTTCTTATTGTTGCCCAGCCAGAAGCCATCACCGTCTCCTTTCCTGTCGATGTCCTTATAAGCCACACCAATACGAATGCCATATTTTCCCCTCTCACTGAACTTCCCAGTAACAGCGACAAGCCAGACCCTCTCCACACAGCACTTGTCTGACACTGGAACCTTTCCGGATGTTCAGGATATTATCGTGCTTCCATGTCACCTTCCTGTTGCCCTCAGACAGGTACAGGTTTCTGTTGGCTGTATTGGGGTCCAGTGTGAGCTGACAGGAGTCTGTAGACAAGAGGAAGAGTCACACACTGTGAGAAACACACAGCTCTAATGAATAGGTTTGGCCATTTCAGTCTAGGACCAAGCAGTCTCCTTGGAAAAACACTGGCAGTTCAGGTCACACTACAGAGCTCAGCGGCTTTTGGTGTGGCTCCTTTGCATGACGTCACCTTTCCAACAAATCAGTTTGTCAGACTTCTGCCCTGCCAGAATGGCCCTGGTTAACCGTTAGTTCTGCTGTTGTGAAGTGGAAACATAGAGAAGCAGCAGCAGCCCAACTACGAAGCAGTCGGCCACACAAGCTTATAGAGCGGGACTGCTAAGTGAAACGTGTTGCGTGAAAAAGTGTTCGTAACGCTCACTACCAAGTTCTGGACCGCCTCTGCATTTGTCATGAGCTTCATGAACTCAGTTTCTACGGCCAAGCAGCCATACAGAAGCCTAACATTACCACCCCCATGCTAAACAGAGTCTGGAGGGGTGGAAAGGACACCATCTTTGGAGTGGAGCAGTGGTCTGGAGAGATGACCCATCCTTCACCATCGGACGGTCTGACAGACGGGCCTGAGTTTGGTGGACACAGGGTGAAGGCTACCTGCTTATATGCAGAGTGCCAGCTGTAAAGTTTGGTGGTGGAAAATTTATGATCTGGTGCTTTTTTCCATGCTTTAATCTCGTCCCCATAATTCAAGTGAAGGGGAATCTTACTGCCACAGCATACAAACATGTTCTAGGCAATTGTGTGCTTGCAGCTTTGTGACCACAGTCTGGGGAAGCTCCTTTCTTGTGCCCCTCCCAGTGCACAAAGTGAGCTCCATAAACACAGGGTTTGCCCAGGTTGGTGCGGAAGAACTTGAGTGGCTGCACAGAGCCCTGACCTCAACTCCACCAAACCCCTTTGGGATGAACTGGAATGGCGACTGCAAGCCGGGCCTTCTCGCCCGACCTCACTGATGCTCTAGTGGCTGAATGGGCAGCCTTCCCAGAAGAGTGGGAGCTGTAATAGCAGCCAAGGGAGGAGCAACTCCGTATTAATGCCCATGGGTTTGGAATGGGAGGTTCAACAGGCGCACATGGGGGTGATGCTCAGGTATCCACATACTTTCGGCCATGTGGTGCATTTGGAACCTGAACCAAAATGGCCCCACAATCTTCCAACTATATTTACACACCTTCATTAATACCGTCCATATTCTACACAAAACTCATACACATGCCATTTAAGCAGTTGTGAACTGATGGTTTCCTATTTTATGATGAAAAATAACATTAAATCTTAACCAGAAACAGAAATACAGGCACAGGAAATTCACTTCTTCAAAATCGCACACTTTCATGCAGTTTCAAGAGAGAAAGCACACAGACCAAAGTTACACAATGAATTCAGATCTTGAGCTCCAACACACTCACATTTGTAAAGTCCTGGTTTGATCCTGCACGGTCCACCATGGTCCACACTGCATGAGCAGTACACACGGTGGGTGAGTGAGTGACACATGTGCCATGTTCCTCCTTGTTTGTACGGGCTGTATAAACGGGTACATGTAGAGGTATGTACGTGTACCTGTGCGAACTGTGTTTTTGTCTGTGTTTCATTGGGATGAGCCCATATTTGGACACCAGATTACAGTGGTGACATCATGGTGGCCAATTTCTCATCCAGTTCTGCTGTCGTGCCCCCTTCCTCCTGCGAGTGGCATACATCCTAAGGAGTAGCATCCCCTGTGTCCATTTGTCAGAGAATCCCATTGGCTCATTGTTGACTCAGCTGATACAAAATGTCATCTCATTGGCTGAGAGCTTCTTTCCTTGCTCTGCGACTCCTTTGGAGGTTTGACCAGTACAAGTCCTTGGACTCGCGCCCTTCCTCCCTTGCCCCCTGCGATCTGTTCAGATCTGGCAGCCAATCTTTTGGCTGTAGCCTGGGGGGCCCCACTTTTGGGGCAGGAGGCGGCAGAGGGAGTGGCGGCTCCTCCTACGGACCCGTCTGACCACAGATGCCGTGAGACTCCGCTTCAGACTCAGCTTGGGCTGCTGAGCGTCTCTCCTCCAGAATGGGTGGGGCAGGCGGCCGTGGGTTCAGCCACTGACAAGACCTGTCTCCTGTAGGCATGGGCTACTGGGGATTTAGCGCCGGGGGGCAGAGCAAGCTCCCATCACTCCTGTCCTGCTGCTACCACCCGGAAGCAGGGCTGTACTGGCTGGGTCCTGGCCTGCAGGACTTTTCTGCTGGAGGGCACTTTGAAGGGGTGCCAAGACCAGCTGTGAGCAGGGGCACAAGAGACCCCTTGACCAAGTAAGTACTGCCAACATATTCCTAGACACACCTCGATACTGCCACTGCCACAGCCCCTCCCCTGAAGTTAAACAGTCGCTGGCAACTTCTCAGATGTTCCAGCAGTGTTTCTACTGCAGTGGAACCTCAGCTGTGCAGCACACTCAGCTCTTAAGGGCTCCCCTAGTGTTATGGAGGAACGGAAGCTTTCTGTCCATGTTCTTGGTCCAACACCCAAGTTGTTTGCACAGTATACTTGTACATTGAACATTGAGGTTCAGGTGGGATGTCAGAGCTTAGACAGCCTTGGTGTGAGCGTATAAGCTTAGATATATTTGGAAAGGTGAAGTATGTGTATCTGCCCATTTGTGTGTCTCTCTGTAGAGACTGAAGTGATTGATTATGGCATTATGTACCCTTGTGTGTGTTTCAAGATGGGTCCCTCAAACAGATGAGTATGTATGAAGGTGCAGTGTGTCTGTGTATCAGAGGGTGTTTTGCTTGTGGGGAATCTATTTGTATTTTTTGGGTGTGTGTTTGTGGGTGATAATGTCCCTTTTGCAACCAGCAGCAGCCAAAGCCCCAGCAGGATGAGCAGAACAGGAATCAGAAGCCAGAGGCAAAGAAGATCAAGATGGAGGTGGGAGCTGATGAGCCATCTGAAGGTAAGATGTGCACAGTGTCCTCCAGTCCTACCCACAATCCAGCACAGCATGCCCTCATACCTCCTGCCACCCTGATTTTTCTCATAAAGCTGTGGTGATGGCAGAACCCTTACTGTGCTGTTGTTGTTATTGTTAAGTGCTGTTGAATCAATGCCGACTCATGGATAGCTGTCCTGAAAAGCATCCGGTCTTCAGCAAGTCGGCTAAGACTTGACAAAGGGACATCCATGGTTGTGGCGACCGCATCCATCCACTGCATTACAGGTCTTCCTCATTTGCATTGACCTTCCACTTTGCCGAGCATGATATCTTTTTCCAGTGACTGTTCTCTCCTCATGATGTCCAAAATAAGACAGTGGAAGTCTGGTCATCTGAGCTTCCAACGACAACTTTGGTTTGATTTGCCCCAACACCCATGCATTTGTTTTCCAGGCCATCCAGGGTAGAATTCTGCCTCAGCACCACAGTTCAAAAGTGCCAATTTTCTTCCAGTCCATGTTTTTCACCGTCCAACTCTCGCATCCATATGATGTGACTGGGAACACCGTGGCTTGAACAAGTCGGATATTCGTGCGCAGAGTTACATCCCTGCACCTGAGAATTTTGTCCAAGCTCTTAAAGGCTGTTCTGCCCAGAGCAATTCTGTGCTGTAAACAGTCATAAAATTTGTATTGTTACTTTTAGCAAACAAAGGAAACTCTGTTAAAATAACTGATTTAATTTGTAACAGTTCTCTGCTGGATTATTTGTGCAGCAAAACTTGTAAATGGTAAAAGAAACCTTCTAGTAATTTCTAAAATATTGCCTGTCAAGAGGAGTCGCTGAGTTTTTTCATTTAGTCTCAAGTGAGACTTTGCATAAATACATAAAGGGAAATATCTGATTTGTTGCAAAGGAGGTATTATTATGCCAGGGCAGCCTATTGGGTGCATCCTGCTCCTTTTGTGGGAGACGACTGCCTTATATCATCTGTAACCCCGATGTCTGTATGTCATTGCAGAGGCAGCAACGGTGAACAGAGCAGCACAGGAGCACAAGGATATAATCGCTGTGAGTTCTGTCGTCATGCAAGTCTGCATTGCTGTGCCACTGGTTCTTATTTTTTATTTGTGTGTGTGTTTGTGTTTTCACCTGCTTTTCTTACCTGTCTTCCACAGGAGGACAAGGAGGCTTCTAGAGAAAATGGTGAGTCTATCTGCTAGCTGGAAAGTGGCCTTCTCATGTCTGTCTTGGATTAGTTTTAGCATGTAGACATATTCTATAACTCTCTCTCTCTCTCTCTCTCTCTCGAAAATAATGTTAAGCATGCTTCCCCACCCCAGCTCTGGCCATGCAGGAGGAGATCAACCAGGTAAAGAAGCAGCAGTGGGGAAAACAACCACCTTACCAGAGCAGTTTCCCCAAACAGAAGAAGAGGAGAGCCTTCTTAGAAAGGTCAGAGTTTACACTTAATTGTTCGAGTAATCCTTTTTCTTTCCCTAAACATGAATATTTTATATAATTTTTTTACAGTAGTTGTGAGAGTGATTTATTTATTTTTAAACAAAACTTTGATGAGCAGGTACAGTGTGTGCTCATCCAGCTCAACAGAGACGTATGACCGCTCAGTGTGTTATTAATCTGGAATTTGACCATTCATGAGACATTTGCCAGTTTATTAGTAAAGGCATTTTTATCACCAGTCTATTTCTGGCCTTTCTGTCTGAACAATCTGAGCTGTATTTTCCATTGAAGCTAATACTCTACGCAGTAGGGGACCACCTCCCTCCCTCAAATAGAAGAGGTGTAGGGTCACATCACTTTTACAGTGTTTACAGCTTGTTTCTGGTGTTCCTGTGATCAATGACTGGATGAGGAACTTGCACGTCTACAATTTTTTTTTGTCATTTTAAATCGGTTCTGATCTTAGAAAAATATTTATAACTATCCAAAATTTTGCAGAACCTCAGCCATGGATAAAGTGAGGGATATATATATGATAAGCTGTATAACTTGGGCTTAAGAACAAGTTATGGTGACAATTGTGGCAGAGCTCTGTTCGTAAGAGAAACCACTACACTCTTCGTTTGTGGCCTGGAAACTTGCTTCAGGTAACATTCTGGCTACACACTACAATAGATTTGGAAAAGCTGACAGCGAAGAATTCTTAAGATAAATGTGTTTACAAACATGGAATTTGACAGTGGAGGCTTAATAAGATGAGACATGGCAGAACATTAAGGTGTAAATGCAACTGAGTCTGTGTGTGAGAGCATGGACACTGGGACTTACTGAAACTGCCCCCATCCCTTCCAGAGTGACGTTCGCCTGCTCCGTCTGTAAGTTCCGTTCATTCTACAAGGAGGAAATGGTGGTGCACATTGAGAGCAAGTTTCACAAGGAGCATTTCAAGTTCTTGTCAAACCAGCTGTCTAAGTAGGTTTCCTGTAGGTGGGCCACACCCCCTCGCTCACTGGTATTGAGGCTGTGCCACTAACCCCCTTCGTTCACCTGCTGTTCACTGACAGTTTGTCTGATACATATTATTGTATTGATACTGTTATGGTGCACAGCTGAGGCAAGCTCTAGCTGTGTGAGTGTGTGCCTATGTATTTTCCGTTGAGAAAGTGTGTGTGTGTGTGTGTGTGTGGCAGACATACCTCCAAAACAAGTTAAAAAAGACAGAGCTAAGGTGGAAACAGACAGAAAAGCTCAGCATCACCATCTGCCAAGTGTACAGGGAACAGGATTTGACCCAAGGTAAGGGGCCTGCACTCCTGCCATTTCGGGATGCACCTGTACCAAGTTCACTCTTGAGACGACCCTTGTACTGGCCAATTGTACTTCCCTCTCCCCAGAGGTGGGCATGGAGCACTTCATGAGGAAAGTGGAAGCTGCCCACTGTGTTGCCTGTGACCTCTTTATCCCCATGCAGCATCACCTCATCCAGAGGCACCTCTGCTCCCCTGACCACAACTACAAGCACAAGATGAATCTGCTGGGGTTGAGCAGAGCAGGAGAAGGCACACTGCTGCTGCTGCCACTTACTGTTTAATCTGCATTTCAGTCTGCAACCAAGCTCACCTGGTGGCTGTCTGAGTGATGTAAGCTTTCTCAAATTGTCTCAAACGTAGTTTTTCCTGGAACAATCAAAGTTTTCTGGTCTTGTGGTAGCTCGAAGCATCCTCAACCACAAAATCATTGGCGGGAAGCTGGAGGGCTACCTCAAGCTACTGTCATGTAGCTGCTTGCGCCCAGATGCACCTAACAGATGTCCCAATTGTCTCCTGTATGTCATTCATTGAAACCGGGAAACTCAGAAGATGTATCACTGAGTCACAAAAGGTACATGTGGGTGGGCTGTGAAGTTGCTGAGCTGTCTAGGAATACTGGTACATGCTTACACAGCAGACATTTTCTCCAAATAAAAGATGATTAAAAACCAAATAATTTGAGATAATATGAGAACTGCTCTGAACCTTTAAATTCAGCCTATAGAACCACATCTTCTAAATCACTTGTACACATCATATTTGGTTCCATCCATCCATCCATCCATCCACCCCCTGCCCCCACCTTGCTGTGTAAATGGTTAAATGAATGTAAGTTGCTTAGTGTAAATCCTCATGTTATCAGTGGCCTTGGAAGAAGGGGCAGTTAACTGGAAACCACTTGGATTCCTCAGTGTGCTGTAAAATTCAAATGATTCCTCATCCTCTAGGGAGAGAACCCATTTACCAAAGATGATGACAAAGACTTGGAAGACACCAGAGCACCTCCCGCTGCTGGCCAGGAGGAACATAAGGATAGAGATGGGGAAGCAGTAGCCCCATGTCAAGCTATGCTGGGGGCTGGTGCTCATGTGAAGATGGATGAACTTGGGAAGCACAAGGGCCGAGGACCTGAAGACAAAGAGAGCTGTGGAGGACAGCTGGGAGGGGAAGATGAAGCAGCAGATGGTGTTTTGAGAGCAGAAGATGATGGTGTGGAGGGCTTCCAGGGAAAGATGAGGATGATGGTCTACTAGCAGTAGAGTGAACCCTCAGAATGGGGTGTGTTGGTTAGGCTCTGGGGGTCATCGAGGCTCATCCCTGCACATACGCACAATTTCTGAGGGACATTTGAGTTACTGTTTTCCTTGCTGACTCCATTTGAGGAGCTGATGATGGCATTTAAAGATTGTGCTTTTTTGGCTTTCTGTTTACCTCTTACATGAAACTGCCCCCATCATGATGCCACTCATCGCGAAAATCATGGCCAGGGGAATAGGTGGGGTTCTGGCTCCAGGGAGGACTGTAACTCATCCTTCCCCAGCCTTAGCCTTCACACTCTTGTGTTTTTGTCCAAATGGACTAAAATATGAATACTACAGACTTCATTTTTGTCTGATATCAAATGTTTAGTTAAGTGGCCAGGTTGTGACCTTGTCAGCACTGCAGCTGCTCTAAACTGAGATTGTTTACTAAAAGTCAACATTTCTGTTTTCTGTGTTGTGTATTACTCTGCCAATGGCAGTGAACTGTTGAAAGCTCTCTGGCGAAGGTGACTGACGTCTTAGTGTAAAACAATATCCGTGTGGGAGTGCTGTTCTTTGTAGGTGAACAGTACTAGTTTGGTTTTTTCTTTCCAGCTGCAACAGCTGTGCTCGGATGGAGGGAACGAGGACACCATGCCGGTCTCCATAACACACAACCTTTTATTGAACGCTGGCGTCTCAAGGGAAGGTAACAACCAGGCAAGACGAAGGAAAGGCTGTCCCTCTGCACCCACACTGCAGCTGACCAACAACCCCAGCCTCCTTCTCTCTCGCACCCCAACTCTCAATTCCCGCGCTTTTTTCACAGTTTCCCAGGGTGCACTTCGGCAGCAACGCGCATACAACGAACAGATAAAGATAAATGGTGCTTAGCTGTAGCGCCCGACGCTACAATATTAAACTTGCCAGTGAACGTTTTCTGTGTCCATTTTCATTTCAGTCATGACTTCCACACCTATGATGCCGGTTACAGTATATTTTACTCCCAGGAAAGGATTTAAAAACACTGGTGTCATGTTACTGTTTCTCATCCAGGTTCCCTTCGTACTGCAAATGATGTTTGTGGTCATAAAAATAAATATGTATCTCATGCCTATAAAAGCTTCAGATTTGATCTATGCAATAAAATTTAAAGTCCTGGTAAATCTACGAGATATTGCCCTGCTCAACCCTATTTCTTCACTCCCCCTTTTTCTCTTCTCTCTGCATTATAGTGCTAACTGTTCGAAGACAGTGGAACTGCAGGAGAATTGCTGCATACCAGAACATTTGTTTTAATTTTTTCGGGAGTAACTGTAACCTTAAGTTGCGTTTGGTGCGACTGTACTGTAACACACTGGCGACTGGTCTTCGCTTCTTTCAGCATTTTATTTTGTTTCATTTGTATTCTACTGCCTATACAGCAGGGAAATACTATGTTACCAGAAATGCTTCACACACAATTATATCTATAAAGCTACGGTGTTTAAAACGTCCAGGTGTTAAAGTTCTCCAAACGGGCGCTGCGTTTGCTGTACAATCCACAGTGTATAATGTACAGTACATAGTGGCCAGCCACCTTCTTTGGAGAGCACCGCATTGTTCCAGTGACTCTCCTGCATACTATTAATTCGGTACACTACCGCAGCTGGATACAAGTACACTTTTTAAGTTTTCCCCTCGGTGTTCATACAGTTATTATACATACAACTATACACTAAATTATTAGCGTAGGCCAGCATGCCGGTACAACACGCCTTTGGCGGATATGACTGCGTAACGTTACGTTGCGCCGGCCGCGTGATGACGTCACTGGCGACGTCGTGCCGCTGTTTGTTCCGAAACAGGGAGAGGAAGAGCCGCGCGCGTGTTGACAACCGCTCAAAGCAGGTAAATAAAGCCGTTTCTCCGCTCTATCCGCGTGGTAACGCCGCACAGAGAGTTACCGACCGCCTACCGGTGTCCAGCCGTGCCCGAGACTGGGTTGTCCGCGGCGGTGCGGCGCCCGCGGTGAAGAGGCGGTGTACAGCGGTCCTGGCGCCGGCCCGCACGGGGCTACTTTTCCAGGCGCGCAGAGCCGTGCGGGAGAGGCTGGCTTCTGGTTCAGTGTGTGTGTGTGTGTGTGTGAGAGAGAGAGAGAAGGGGGGGCGAGCGGCGATGGAGTAGAGCTTAGAAGCGAGCGGACGAACGAGTGAGTGAGTGAGCGAGCGAGAGAGAGAGAGAGAGAGAGAGCGCGCGCGCGCAGCATGCAGCCGCCATTTTGTGAGCCGCAGCGCAATAACAACGCTGAAGACCAACGCAGAAATATGCTGCAAAGAGCAGTAATAACCGCTGCTAAGGAGCAGTGTGATAAAATTATAACCTTTTTAACAAAACAAATCCCAAACGAATTGTATTGGAGCGAAAGAGTTACAATAACACACGAAATAACAGTAACTAATGACAGGTATGTTACAGCCGCAGATAATACAGCTTTAATAATAATCAATAACTGTGTTGATGAAAGAGATCGAGCCCATAAAGGTGTGTTTGCCTCCTGTATTGCTGTTGACTGTGCAGTACGACCTCTGATCTGTGTGTGTGTAAGCATGAGAGACGCGGCGCTGCAGGGGAGCAGCCGCACGTATGTTTGGAGGGGTGAAGGGGTGAAGAATTGGGGCGAACAGCGGGGGTGGGGCCATGGGGGGCGGGGACTAAGCCTTAAAAGAGTCCCCAACAAGGAAGCGCGGGCCATGTGACTGGTGGTGTGGCTACAGTACAGTGTGGGCCACAGGGAAAGGACGCTGGGTGCACATGTGTTAGCAAGCACTGTGCCAGCACTGCTGTAGAGAGCAGCGCCAAAGTGGAGGCCGATAGATTACAGAATGCATTCGGATAGCCTGCTACACTTTCAGACAATGGATTCCCTGCTGGAGAGCACCTCCCACCACTCAGTCACCATCAAGAGGTTTGTGTGCATGCATGTGCGTGTTCCTCTTTCTGTTTATGCTGGCAAGGAAGGAAGGACGGACAGATGGATTCAGCTTGGGTCAACCTTTGGGGAGGGTTGCTGGGAGACACTCGAGACGAAGGGTCCTCTGCTTGCCAGGAACTGAAACTGTTCCTGAGTCTTGTGTGTATGTTTACTTTCACTGTCACCGTAGCATGAACCAACACTCACGCGCACACACCATCTCATACACATGATAAAATAAAAATACCCACATACACAGTCAGGGCCTGTGGGATGTGTGTTGGATAGCTGAGGAGCCACATTATGTTTCAGAGGAATATCTGTTGCATTGTGGGAGGCTGTTGTGCATAGTGTGTGTGTGTGAGAGAGAGACCGGGAGAGGGTCGTCTTATCAGTTTCACGTCTGGCTGCCTTGTGGCAGGTCCTGCACTACCTCTGTCACAGGCAAGTTCTCCCTCTTGAACCTGAGTGCCTGGGAATGGCATCCTTTACTAGAGCAACTGGATGGACCTGCTAAACTGCCCAAGGAGGAGCACACACACCCACATGCGCACACACACAAGTTCCCAGCAGGCCATCATATGTACACCAGTAAAGGTATAAATCTGCTGCTTCCTGTGGCTCCTTGCTGCTGCACGGTTATTATTATTACTATTGTTATTATTGCTGTTAATAGTGTTATGTAAGAGGTTATTATTAATATTACTGCAATTATTACTTATTAATTGCGTTAACAGAACAGTGTTTGGTGAGGCACTGCTCCTGTTGTCACTTTCTCATGTTGGTCGCTTGCTCGTGTGGTTCACACAACCACTATCCCTGGATGTTTAAGACACATACATGCAAATGCAGTAGTTTGTCATCATTTGTGTCATTTTAGCAAGGATGAAGCCTTGTTGGTGGTAGCTGTTATTAGTGATGTTGATAAGCTGATGTTATGAGCTTCTCTCTCTCTCTCTCTCTCTCTCTCTCTCTCTCTCTCTCTCGCTCTACTATGTTCAAGGGCCCAGTCTTCTCCCTCTTGATGGAAACAGTGAGGCAGAGAAGGTCACTAGGGGATCATGTTGTGGTGCTGTTGTGATGCTGCTGTGGTAGGATAAGCTCGAGCGTGTGTAGCCGCTCTGCTAGGGTCATGTTCCCCGGTTCATGTGTCTTTCACACAGGACGGGTCTGATTGGCTGTAAATTCCTCACTATAGAATTAGAAAGGGTCTTTTGTACATTCTCACACACTCCGCTCTCTGTGTCATACAAAGAGCAGAAAGCAAACACATGACTGGGCCAAGTGAGGAGGTGGACTCACTTGGTGTGCATGCATGCATCAGGTAATGTGCATCCCCCACTGATTCACAGACTGCTTGCATGCATGACTCACACATTTGTCTGTGTGTGTGTTCCAGGCCTGGTTTCTCCCACTCACAGTTAGTCTGTGCTGACCTGTTCATGGGTGTGGTCCAGCCGCTCACCAACTGGGCCGCAGATGAGGGCATTGACCGCCCAGTGAGTGGTTCGTGGTGATTTGGCACTTCAGGCTGGAGGCATGCGGTGGCACAAATTTGTTGTGTCTGCTGCGCAGGTGCTTGTCGGTGGCTCTGTCTCTTGCCATTTTGTAGAGGTCCTGTGTGTGTCAGTGGATGAGCGTGCTACTGTTTTTCTCCTGCCCCTCCCCTGTGGGCTGGGATCCCTACTATGACCCCGTTCTCCCTTTAGACTGGTGTCTCCTCCAAGGCCACTTTTATTCTCTGTGCTGGCGTTCTTACAGTCATGGTTTATTCTGTATTGTTATATTTTGAGACAGGCGCTCTGCTTCTCTCTGTTGGTCTCTGTGCTATAAAATGTTGGAGAGTTTATAATCAGATTGAGTTGCAGACTTAACTGTTTTTGTAGCAGTATAAGACAAAATATTTAGGAACACAAACTTTGAACAGACATGAAAAGCAGATTGGCTGAAGCTCACCTGTTACTAGGCAATTTGATCATGTACCTGAGCTTGTGTCAGTAACCAGAGCTCCTGTTTTAAATCATTATTTTTTATAAAGAACATCTACATGACCTTAGATTTATTTGAATTACCTTGTAATTAAAAGCAAAAATTTGTTTATTGTTTTTAAAACTTTCTAAATTTATTCCAAAGCAAAAACCTATGCATGGGTACTTGGGTATTGATGCAGTAGTTGAAGTGGACACATTGGAAGAAGAACCTGGTGTTCAGCCTTACCAAATCCTCGGAGAAAAGGTTTGTAGCATGGATGAAAGAAATATCTGGCCAAACAAGTTATATAAGAGATATATAATGTGAAAGAGTTGTTTAATTGAGTGACCGGTGTGGAAGCTTGGCTTATATCATGGAATAACATTAGTGCAGATCTAAAGATTGATTCCCCTTCTGTTGTGGATGTTGGAGTAATACTCACCAACTTGACTGATCACATGTATACCTTTGAAAACTGGATTGTTGAGGCTGAACACAGGATCTCTGCAGGGAGGAATTCAGACAAATGATGTGTTGAATCAGTGGCCACCTTCAAGCAAGCAGGTGAACGTTACCAAGTGAAGGTAAATAAACTGAAGCATAGAAACCATTGGAAACATTTGAAAACTAGGCTTACCTGAGAATGCTGGAGGAAATATTCCTCAGAAGGCTGTTTTAACTAGGGTCTGAAGCCAGATTGTCCAGGCAGTTAAAACAGATTCTGATCGGCGATAATACCAGCAGACTTAACCTGACTCAAACCCAAAGACAACATCAGAAAAACTGCTCATAAGGAACTTGATGCTACTTTTAAAGGTGAAGTTTTTGCTGAGAGTTATTTTTACTCTTGTTTTACATATCCTACCACAGTCTGTGACTGCATGCTGAATTTTTATTCTGTTTTAATCTTTGCTGTGTTTTCTACTTATTAGTGGAGTTTTATTATTTTTAATTTAAAAGCTTAAAAGATGATGTTGCAGATGGAAATTGTATTTAATAGGTAGTGGGGCTGATTTCCATATAGTATCTATAAACTGCAGTTGCTGACAGGTTCTCTTGGAGTGCTGTTAGGGATATTGTTGATAGCTTACCTTTTTCTGTTTGCGCTTTTTGTTCAGACACCTCTCACCACCCAATTCTGCTTTCTGCTTCACTCTGTCATTCTTTCCTGTTTATGCTGTTTTTGATTAGAAACCGTATCAGCTATTCTGATAAATATGTTCACAAGTCCAGTTATAAGTTGTCAGTACTAGATTTGCTGGATAATTTCAATGAATTTTGAATACTTAGGTCATGTTTTTCTTCAGGAGCTTCATAGACTGGTCTCTATAATGACCCTTGCTAATTATTGTAATCCATTGCCTTTGAGTCCTGTTCTGGCAAAGAAAATGACATGGTTACTGAGAATAAACTAACCATATTATCCTCTCCTCAACAGAGACTCCAGTCAAGCGTGCCATGGGAGTAACGGCGCTGCCCCAGCAGATTCCACATTCACGTTGAAACTGAGTAACTGGGCTTTGTTTGCCCCCATCCTGTTCCCACCACCATGGGGGATGGCGTGGAGTCCACACAGATGCTGGGGGGCAGTAGTAACCATGGGCAACCATTGGCCCAGCCCTCCCTCACCCTTAACCCATCACCCCCTGAGGCATCGGACCCATCACGGCTCAAGCGCCAGACCAACCAGCTGCAGTACTTGCTGAAGACTGTGCTAAAGGCCCTGTGGAAGCACCAGTTTTCCTGGCCTTTCCAGCACCCTGTGGATGCAGTGAAGCTCAACCTTCCTGTGAGTCTCCTTACTGTTGTAGTCCTGGGCAGGCCCAGTGTACAAGGTGGAGAGATATGTCCACTAGGTTATCTCTAGGGCCTCTTGTGGTCATGGGATCTAGGGCCATGGGCACTTTGCAGGAGGCAGGATCAAGCAAGCTGTTAATGTTACATAACACCTCTGAGGGGTGCTTTACAGAGTGAAGGACATCAGACCTCCACCGCTTTACTCTTCATTGGATAAGTTGTTATGGATCATTAATGAATGAATATTTAACATAAAAACATAGACTCAAATTTGCCTTTTTTTAATTAATTAATTTATTTTTTTAAAAAACACATCCTAGAATGTGTTGGTGTTATTGTCATATGTGAAACTAACTGTACTTCACAAAATATATGTGTATATACAGCTATTTGCGTGTTGCAAAATGCACTTCTGTTTACAGCTGGTCCTCAACTTATGATGGTCCGACTTAGGAATTTTTGGCTTTACAATGGTGTGATAGCGATGCGCTTTCAGTAGAATACTTTGAATTTTGAATTTTTCCTGGACAGGCAGTTTGCGGTATGATGGTTATTAGACTTTATAACTCCTCCCCTTTATGTAGGGAGAGCATCTAGGCATCTGATTTCCACTTTAACTTTCCCCTGCCTTTTTTTCCTGTAGATACTTATGTAATTTAATATAACTTAATTTCATTTCATTGTTTATTGAACCTCTTTCTTGTATTATGGTGCTGAGCATGTTGTTGACATAAAAATTTCCCTAGGGATCAATAAAGTTGGTCAAGGACAGATCACATACATGACGGTGTTTTGTAGCCTAGGAACAATAGGCTGTCCATACACATATCAAAACACATGTAATGCGGTGCAGGTACACTATGATATTTGCGCAATGAAATCGCCTAACGATGCATTTCTCAGCGTATTTACATCTTTAAGTGACATATACGTTTATTAAATGCATTTTTCCCTTAGGATATTTCTGACTTACGATGGGTTTATCAGAACGTAACCCCATCGTAAGTCGGGGACCACCTGTACTTTGATTTATATGATGCTTTGGACAAAAGTGTCTAGTGAATGTATAAATGTAAATGTAAAGCAACTTTTATTCTGCTATTTAAACATTTCTTTTTTTTTATCTGAAAAACAAATGATTATTTTCTGGAAGTGAACTATGTTAAGAGAGGAATGGGTGTTTAAGCTTGTAAAATGAAGGCTACTTTTACTTTTAAGTTGGACTTTCGAATGAAATTTGGGTTAAAAATTCACAAAGAATGTTGTGTGTTGAATAAAAAAAACAGGTGAAACCATTTGTGTCTGATGAAGCACTTTTTCCACTTTAAGTCAAGTTTTTTCATGTTAACAAGAATTCACTTTAGAAACAGATATTTAGTGACCACTGTCACTGCCATCACGCTCATCCTTCTGCGTCCCCGTCGTCCCACCTTGCAGGACTACTACAGGATTATTAAATCTCCTATGGACATGGGAACCATCAAGCGCCGCCTGGAGAACAACTACTACTACAATGCTCAAGAATGTATACATGACTTCAACACCATGTTTACCAACTGCTACATCTACAACAAGGTACTGATCTTGCACTAATCTAACGCCATGCTTTCTAGCAGATTTGTTTGGGAGTGATTCATGAGAAATGTTGGTCTTAAAGCCATCTAAAAGCATTGAAGGCATAAGATTCAATTCAATTTTATTTTTATTTAGTGTTCTCACTGCAGTGACACAGTGATCTCCTTTCTGTCTTAATCATTTCCTCTTTGTGTCTGCAGTCTGGAGATGACATTGTGTTGATGGCAGAGACACTGGAGAAGATGTTCCTGCAGAAGATTTCAGAGATGCCTCAGGAGGAAATTGAAATCCCAGTGATGTCCAAGGGGCGTGGCCGACGGCGCAGAGATGGAGGTAGATGCACAGTCCATGTGCCATCGTTGCCACATTATGAGTCAGTAGCTGACTCTGTCTCTCTAACAGGTATGAACTTGAAGACAAGTTCTACTCATGACTCTCCGTCTACCACCCCACACACGCGTGGACTCTCCGCTGTGCCTCAGATGATGGCTCAGGGCCCTGCCCCCGTGCCCCCATCTTCCTCTGTGCCAGGCTGCCTGCCCCCTGCATCACAGATTCTCCTGCAGTACCCGGTGGGACCACTGGACTGCCTTGTGCAGCCGCAGGTGATGACTGCTTTCCCTCCTTCGGCACATGTGAGCCTCCCTCCTCCACCCGTTCTTCAGAGCACTGTTCCACCGGCCAAGGTACGTCTGGTAAGAGTTGGGTTTGAGGAGATAATGCCTTGAAAGATGCATTTTTAAATTAAAGTGAGGTTTGCTTAGCATTTTCATTCTGAAATATCCATCATCCCATTCCCTAGAAGAAGAGCCAGAAGAGGAAAGCTGACACAACCACCCCGACAGCCAATGACCCGCTGAGCGAGTCCTCTCCCGCCACCTCAGAATCCAGGCCACGCCGAGAGAACAGCCGGCCCTGCAAGCAACCCAAGAAGGAAGCCCCAGACTCACAGCACCACATGGGCATGGCACCAGGCCCCAAGCACCAGGAGCAGCTACTTTACTGCACAGGCGTTGTCCGAGAGATGCTGTCCAAGAAGCATGCAGCCTATGCTTGGCCATTCTATAAGCCTGTGGACGTGCAGACACTGGGCCTGCATGACTACTATGACATCATCAAGCACCCCATGGACCTAAGCACCATCAAGGTGGGGTTAGGTGACCCGTGACCACTGATTTGTTGCATAGTGGAACATGTCTGTGTTTTGCAGTGATACCTACTTTATGTTTGCTGAATTACATAGTGTGTGGTGTAGAAACTGAATTTCTCTGTAGTGCAGGTATGTGCCTTATAACAACATGCTGGTCAGTGACGGACCGCATATACAGCAATGGTCCCTTAAGATTATATACAGTACATAATACATGATGACGATAATAAACAACTATGTTACTGGTTTATGTATTTACTATACTGCACTTTTTATCGTTACTTTAGAGCATACTCTTTCTACTTTTAAAAAAGTTTACTGTAAAACAGTATACATTTCATGTTTACCGCGTCTGCTGTAACATGCTGTGCAGGTTTGTAGCCTAGGAGCAATAGGCTATACTATATACAAGTCAAAATGGACATGATGCAATGCGTGTACACTCTTTGATGTTTGCGCAGCGACGAAATTGCCTAACGATGCATTTCGCGGAACGTATCCCCGTCGTTAAGTGACACATACCTGTATATGTGATCTGAACTGAAGTGAAATGCAGGTGATCTGGTGTTGACTTGAGAAAGTGTCAAGCGGGCTGCAAGGGCCAGTAAGCTCTCATTAACTAGTCTCTCTGGCTTCTCCAGTCAAAGCTCGAGAGCAAACAGTACCGAGAAGCCCATGAGTTTGCTGCTGATATGCGGTTAATGTTTTCCAACTGCTACAAGTACAATCCACCTGACCACGATGTGGTTGCCATGGCCCGCAAGCTGCAGGTAAAGTCAGTGGGATAGAATTGATGAAATTCCTACAATTCTCTGTGAACAACATACACATAGTGACCCCCCCAGAAAGGCCTAGCACATTTCCCACAGCCCATAACTCAACAGATTCACTGAGCCCCCCCCCCCCTCCCTCACCAGGATGTGTTTGAGATGCGTTACGCCAAGATGCCAGAAGAACCAGAGCTGACAGCATCTGGTGTCCACACCCAATCACCAGCGCTGTTCTCTGTGGCTGTTAAGCCGCAGCCTGGACTAGGAACACAGTCTTCCTCGGATACCTCGAGTGACTCCTCTTCTGAGTCAGATTCCTCCTCCGATGGTGGTGAAGAGGAACGCGCCCAGAGGCTGGCCGAACTGCAGGAGCAGGTGATGCAGCCAGGATGCCACAGCACTGGCAACCAAAGGGTGTGTGTGTTTGTGTATTAATGTGTGTGCTCATTATCATGCAGCTGAAGGCCGTGCACGAGCAGCTGGCTGCCCTATCCCAGCCCCAGCCCAGCAAGCCCAAACGAAAGGAGAAGGAAAAGAAGAAGGAGAAACACAAAAAGAAAGTGGGCAGCCCTTCTGAAGAGCTCCTTGAACCCCTGTTGCAGCTCTCCCGGAAGAGCAGGAGCACCAAGGATACAGCTACTAAGAACACCAGGAAGTCCAGGTAGGCGGAGCACCATGAACCCGGAGACAAGTGTGATTTTTGTCAATAGCTGAACTTGTCAGAGGAGTAACTCCTACATGATCGATAAACCATGCTGGCTCATTTTGTGTTGAAGGCTCCATCAAGGTCCTACACAGCCTGTTATTTCATATTACTCAGATTTTTATACCACAGAGGAATGTTGAATTCACAGATGAGTGCAGTTCTTCAGTTCATAAAATCATACCAGCTTCCAGTGGAGTGTGATGAAACATTCAGGTGTAGTTCAGGTGCATGTGTGAAAGATGCCCTGTGGACTTTGTGGTTTAGTAGCGCTCCTGGTGGCCATCTTGGGAACCTCAGCCAGATTGGAAGACTGTGCTTCTGACTGGAGAGTAAGCTGGTAAATAAGGTTATGTGAGCGGGTTTGGGACACTCTGGGTGGCTCCTGCCTTTCCTATCATGCCTTGCTCAGATGACCTCCCTCTCCCTTGCAGCAGTAAGAAGGAGTGGCTGAAGATGGGCTGCTCACTGGGGCCCCAAGGAACTGTCCTGCCTGTACCAGCTCCCTCAAGGGCCCGAAACTCAGAGGAGGAGGGGCCTGAGGGCGTATCTGTTACAGGGGGAGATCGCTACAAACCTATGTCCTATGAGGAGAAACGGCAGCTGAGTCTAGACATCAATAAGTTACCAGGTGACAAATTGGGCAGAGTGGTACATATCATCCAGTCACGTGAGCCCTCACTCAAGAACTCGAACCCGGACGAGATTGAGATTGATTTTGAGACACTCAAGCCATCAACTCTGCGCGAGCTTGAGAGATACGTCTCATCCTGCCTATGCAAGAAGAAGAAGCAGCCTGGTGCGTACCTGTGCCTATGTGCGTGCATACGTATGTGTGTGTGTCCTGTCTGCTCACCTTCCCGTCCTGTGCAGCAGCTGAGAAGACCATGGAGGTGATGAAGAAGACTGGCTCTTCATCTGAGTCTGGCAGCAGCAGTGATTCGAGCTCCTCTGACAGTGAAGATTCTGGCAAAGGTGTGTAGAGAGAGACATACAGAGGAAGCATCTAGTATCATCCCACCTACTCAGGCATTTATAAATCCCTCTACTAAGAGTCTTTGTACAGTTACAGATTTTCCTGTCATGTCTGCCACTGCCCTCTCAACAGGACTGATGCCCAAACAGAAGAAGCAAAGCCACAGTGGGAAGGAGGGAAAGCAACAGCATCAGGTGATGACAGTGGGTGTTGTCCAAGCTCCAGCCCCACCCACAGCCCTGCCCCATGCTCCGATGGTGCAGCCCTCGCTGGTTGCCTGCATGCCTCCACCACCAATCTCTGCACTGGACTCCTCGTTCGATGCCCTGTCCCACTTCAGCCAGGGACTGGAGCAGGCTCCATCCATCGTCAATGTCCAGGCAGTCTCAGAGCCGCACCCCTTCCTGGCACCTTCAGTGTCGGTGCCCTCTCCAGGTATGCCAGATGTCTGTGTCCCTGATGTTCATTTCCTTGGTATTGCAGGCTGTGCTAAGGGTCATCTCTCTCCCTCCCTCCTCACAGCGCTGCACAGTGCAATGCCTCAACAGCCGTCCTGCCCCAGCAGCCAGGCTGCACCCCTCCCGCACAAAGCCCTGCCCTCCACTGTGCAGACCCTACAACCACCGCAACAGCAGCACTCATTGCAGTGTCATATCCTGACCCCGACCCTACAGCCCCTGGTTGCTGTGCCTCCACCTACCCCCACGACCCATGATACCCTGGAGCTGCTCTCAGCCCAACCTCCACAGGCACTACTGGAAGATGATGAGGAGCCAACACCACAGCTGCAGCTCTCCCACATGCAGCTCTACCTGCTGCAACAAGGACATCCTCTGGGGGTGCCGCCCACTCCGCTCCTGCAATCTGTGCAAGTACAGCAACAGCAGTCAACTACAGCACCCCCCAGTGTGCTGCCCCAGCACATGCATCAGTTCCAGCAGATGGCATATGTACCACCTCCCACACAGTCAACACCACCCAACTCACAGTTACAGCATCAGGGTCCAACAAAGCAGCTGCTGCAACCACAGCAACCGTCACCACAGCAACATAGAACTGAGGCATATAGCACTGGTGAGCATGCACTGTGGAAGCACACACATGCACATGAATGCACACATGTATGCATGCACACACGCACGAACACAGAACTGCCCAGTAATAGCCCGTGTACTACCCACAGGTGCCCTGAAGAGCAGTCCCTCCCCTGTGATGGTACATTCTCCCCAGGTGACCCAGTATCCCTCCATTGACCACCTCTCACCTTCCCACATGCAGCAGCCCAAGAAACCTGTGAGTACTACACCAAGCATCTTCTCTGCAGGCATGGGAGAGAACTGCAGCACATATTGGCACTCTGTTTTAAAGAAAGTGTGTTAACACTGGGTGGCTGTGTGTGCACATGCATATACTAGGAGGCACATGCCCCCCCACCCTCGATGCCTGTAAAGGAGGAGAAGGAGATGTCCCCACCCTCGGTGCTCCATGGAGAGCCATTCAGCCCCCCGCTGCGCCTTGAGCCCCTCAAAACTCTGGAGAGCAAGGAACCTAGCCTGCCACGTAAGTCTGTACCTGTGTGTGTTTATGTTTCTGTTTGTGTGTTGGTACTAACGTGTGTATGTGTGCCTTTATGCCTTAGGGTCAGACCTTAAGCCCCAGGAAAGTTTAGACCCAAGCCCTCAGGACAAGGTGAAGCATGAAGCTAAGACACCTGTCGCTCCGAAAAAGGTACAGAATGCGTCTTAGATCCGCTTGCACATTTATACACACACTTTAAAGGCATTGTTGGCACATGCTGTTGCTGCTGCACCACATATCTCCTGTGTGTAACACATGTGTTGGAAGCACATTCCAGCATTTTTTTTTTTTTAAACAATTTTACATGTTTTCTTTTCTCACTTTTTTCATTCAAATGTCATTTAATGTTAATCTTTACTGTTTTCATTTTAATTGTAACGATGACTTTGTTCTGCAGCTGTCACGTAGGTGGCAGTGAGCTGATCTATTTTTACTTATACATCAAAGGTGTGTGTGTGTGTGTGTGTGTGTGTGTGTGTGTGTGTGTGTGTGTGTGTCACTGGATTGGGGTGATGCTCATGGGGGCTAGGATGAATTGGCAGGAGGAGCTCACAGTGGGCACATACTTACTGCAATTATTGGAATAAAATGCACAGTAAAGATGCCAATACCATCTTTTTACCCCATTTGTATTGTATTAGGAATTTATCCAGAGTGCACACCATGGTATTATTGCACTTCATTTCAGGAAGCTAATTAGGAGTGAACTTGTGCTCTTCACTGGCTGAAGATGAATTGTGTGGACTGTGGTAAAGACCCTGGTCACCCAATCTCTCTGTAGGACGTAAAGCTCAAGAACATGGGTTCTTGGGCCAGTCTGGTGCAGAAGCCGGCCACAGCACCCTCTGTTGGTCCTAGACCATCCAGCGATAGCTTTGAGCAGTTCCGACGTGCTGCCCGTGAGAAGGAGGAGCGTGAGAAGGCCCTCAAGGCCCAGGCGGAACAGGTGGAGCGTGAGCGTTTGCGCAGGGAACAGGAGAAGCTCCGGTAAGCAGCATTTTTGTGCGTTTGTGCTTGTGTGCTTGCGTGCATCTGTGATTAGCATTTCTCTCTGCCACTGCAGTGCCCGGGATGAGGATGACACACTAGAGCTGACGCACAGGGTGCACGAAGAAGTATGTCACCACCAGGAGCCAACACCACATGCGCAGGTCGCTCAACAGGCTCCACTCCTCACACCACTGCCCACTCAGCTGCCACAGATGCCTACTGGTCCACAAGCACAGCCAGCTGCTGCACAAAGCCCCGTGGACCAGCAGAGGGAGTTAGCACGCCGCCGTGAGCAGGAAAGGCGCCGGAGAGAAGTGGTGAGACTTTGTGTGTGTGTGTGTGTGTGTGTGTGTGTGTGTGTGTGTGTGTGTGTGTGTGTGTGTGTGAGACAGAAGAGTAATACACAGAAACACATGAACTGCCTGCTGTGCTCTTTGGGCCCCGCAAAACCAATGTGGCTCAACTTCTGTAGTTCTGCTGACAAAAGAAGATCCAGTTAGCACACACACCCATATAAGATTTGTAATCTGTTCTGTCCTGGCCTTGTCTGACCACAGATGGAGCACATCGGCCTTCAAGACTTCCAAAAAGTGACCTCATGGCCATCTTCGAGGAGAACTTATTCTGATGGTGGTGCATAGGGGAAGCTGGCTGGACCGTGGGGCTGAGGGCTGGACTTTCCTCGAGAAACAGCCCAAAACAGTGCCCCTGTGGGACATGCATGCAGATGCAGAAGAACCCACAGAGGTGCACATGTACTGGACTCTTATTCTCTCTCTCTCTCTCTCTTCTCTCTCTCTCTCTCTCTCTCTCTCTCTCTCTCTCTCTCTCTCTCTCTCTGTGTGTGTCTCCCTCTCATTTTTTTTTTTAATATATATACTTTTTTCCCCTTTTTTTGGGGGGCTGTGGGTCAGACTACTTGCCTTACTCCTGTACACACAGTATAAATACACATAAATATATATCTATATATTATATGCAATAAAAGAATGTTCTGTTGGGTACACACGTCACTGTGCTACTTTCAGTCCCTTGCTTTGTTTTGGAGGACCTGCTGTAAAGAGCTTTTTTTATATTTAAAAAAAAAAAAAAAAAAAAAAAAACATTGTCCTCCTATTGCTTTACCCCACCCCCCACTCAACGCCAGGTGCTCAGAGTACCAAGGTTTTTTTTTTTTTTTTTTTGTTTTTTTTTTTTGTAAAAGTTCCTTGTTTGCTCAGAGCCATCAAGTTGGACAGTGTGGCAGGTAATTATACTCTATATGCAATCCCCCTTGCTGGGTGTACTGAGTGGGGTGGGGGTCTGCAGTAAGAAACACATACTGTATTTAACACCATTTTGGTTTCTTCACCATGCTAACTGCAGGGGACCCCCCCCCCAACACGTGCCATAGTTCTGTGTCCAGACATGACTGGTGCACATCTGTGGGTGTCCTGCTTTGTTAAATGTGCTGCATCTCCAGGAAAACAGTCCTGTCTGTGACCATGGAATAAACTTTTTACAAAAGTGTCAGGGATTTTCTTGTTTTATGGTTTTAGGAAAGGACTTGACAGTAACTTCTGTCAGAGAGCAAATTGTCCAGCTGATCACAGCTGGATAACATAGTCTTCAGTCATGCTCCTTGTGTTGCAGACAGTCAAGGACTCAGACCTTCCAGTTTATTTTCAGTTAAATTGTCTTCATTAATCTCCATTCTAACTGGAAGGTCTGAGTCCTTGACTGTCCATTCTAACATGTTGGTCTGCTGTGAACAGAAACTATGTTTGGCCTCCAAGTTGAGAGGTGGGGATAAAAAGTACCCCAACACGAGAGAAATGAGGGGACCACCTTGATTCAGCTCACTTTCACAGTGTTCACTATTTCTGTCTGCTGTTCCTGCTGGTCAGTAACAAGGTGAGGAACCTGTTGGTAATCAGAAGTGAAGAGGGATTTGTGGAGATGTTTCCATTTTCAGGCATTTTAAAGCCATCTGTCAAACTGTCTGGTAATTTCAAACACAGCCTGTGGTGTCTTGGTTGGGGTGTGAGTCCGGGAGGTGGACACCGAGTGGAACCAACTGTACCATGGTAGGACCAGCTGGTGTGTGTTTTTCTCACCTGGGGCAAGTTTACCTGCCCATGACAACAAGGATGGGATGATTGTCATTTGTGCAAGCAGGGGCTGCTGTTGTCATGATGGAACTGATGGGAGATGAGTAGAACAGTGGCTCACAAAGGGATTCAGCAGCTTCTGAGGGACAGAGGGAGCTCAGTCCACTGCACTGAGGACTAAACAGATGTGATGTGTTAGGGGCACAACCTGTAGGTTCTGAGGTCCACATCCACTGACCTGCCTGGTTACCGCTGTCCTGGTGATCGTGATGCCAGCAGCTACAGGGAGCCAGTAGAGAATCGTGGGAATCTGGATTTTTGATTATGGGCCTCTATTCCCTCTCTGCTTCTCAGGTGTGGGATGTAAGAGTCTTTATTCCATTGTCTCAGTGGTGGCCAATCAGTGTGAGCTCAGCTCAGTAGGGGATGTTGGGAAACTGGGTGGAAAGTAGGAAATGAAGTCAGTGTCACGAGTCACACCGGTGCTGAGTTACTATCTCGTCTTACACACAAACAGAAGCGCAGGCTGGAACCAGGATGACTACGATACTTAATGCCTGTGTGTGCATGGGCAAACACGTAATATTGGGAGTTAAGAATAACACATACACTATAAATATGAATATGCTGGTGGAGGTGAGGTGTGGACCAAAGTATCAGTGGTCAGCGAAGCTTTAATAACTGCTCCACCTGCCATCCAGGTGCAGGTTCGGCCGTACGCGTGGCGCATGCGCTATCGGTCCAAGTGGTCCTTGAGCCGAAACGCGATCTTCTTTCCGCAAGAACAGAGCCTCTCCTGTTATTGGTCGCTGTCTTTCACTGTCAGCCAATCAGCGGACGAGGGGCGGGGCTGCTTGCCCGCGACGCCCGAGGTGTTTAGGCGCGCGCGCGCGCGCGAATGACTCTCTGTCAGGTTAGCGGCACGAGCCACGCGTACGCGCCCTTCTGAAGTCCGTCGTGGCTTCCAGCAGCTTCCTTGTTTCGTGACGGAGACGCGTGAAAACCAAAGTAAAACAAGGTGAAGATTTTATAGCAGATTGCGGAGTGGTCAGTGATCTTTAACGTGCAGTGAAATAGAGTGAAAGTGAGGAACTCTGATGTGCTGTGGATTTTACAGCACATTGTTTAATTACTCAGATGTCACTGTGAAAGATGGGGGAAGTGTGGAGCAAAACCAAGTGAGAGACAAACGGTAAGGATTTTATCTTTTTAACATTTATGCAGAGTAAAGAAATTCACCCCCAATGATGGAGCTGAACTTTATGCTAGAAGACCCCCGACGAACACCTCACTAGCAACTCCGGTTCTTTCCAGCTGGGTGTCATTTGTCAGTTGCTTCCTTTCAACAGAAGATCCCAGGTTTCAGTCACAGACCCTGCTGTCCGACCCTAGGTCGAGGCGTTTACCCTGAATGGATACGGTAATTGCACTTCTATATAAATGGGTAAGTCAGGAGCTTAGTGCACAAACCTCACGCTTGGAATCAAGCTCTAATAATGTATACATACATGAATCTGAATTTGCTATACCGATGAAGGGGGAACTTGGTTCTTGAGGTAGTTGCCGTTGGAGATCGGGCTTTCTGCCCCGCACTCTGCCTGCGTGCAGGATGAGGTGTCTGCGTGAAGAAGGTCTGAAGTTCAGCATCTGGCCGCCCTCGCTGTTTCCTCACCCTTACCGCTCTGCGCTCGGTGACAGTAACTTGGAGCCAGGGATTAAAGGGCACCTTCCTGTGTGTAAAAGTGTAGTAAAGTCACTGTTGAGAAAGTGTGTCTGCCGCCTATACCACGAGGACTCCTCCGGGTTTCGACTGAACTTTAACACGTGCCCGACTTTCAGCCATCCCGTGTGTCTACTTCCTCTGTGCACTTACAGAGCGACCCTTAGCAATGTTTTCAGTTTTATTTGGCCTATAAAGGGGGAAGATGCCAGGTGTTCCTAAGATGACTATGTTTGGGACCGACTCAATATTGACCTGTTCCTGAAGACACTGAAACATACTGCAGCTTAATATGCACACTGGAATAAAGTGTAAGCTGTGGATTCTCTACAACATACAAGCATGATTTAGCTGTAAATGTGATGATTTTTTAAAAATTATTTTTATAAATAGTGAAACTATCAAACTGGACAGGTGTGTGTGTGCGCGCACACAATGTATTTTATTTCCTTCTACTTTTGGTGTCAAGCTCCAGTGCAACTTAAGGTGGTAAAGGGTGTTAGATAAGTGACAGTGGGTCCGGTCTCTGGCCACCCATAATATTCCACTAATTTTCTGCTTTGCTGAGCTTTATGTGTGTGCTCTGAAGAGCTCCTCACCCCATCATTTGGCTGATAACGTGTTCCCATTATTGGCCATCGTCACTTTTTTCCACGGCAGGGGGTGGAAGGTGAAACCAACTGACTCACTGATGGCTTATCAGCAAAATGCTTGACCAGCCAGAGAAGCAGCAGCAAACACACCGTGTGACTTGAGATACAGACAAGTGTCTCAGGAAGAATGAGATTGGTGACGCAGATTTGGGCCAATAACTGTGCACTGTAAATATTTCCACAGATAACTGGCTTACACATCTGTGCTACAGTGAAATGCTGTATTTGTCCACAATGCTTCATGGATGCTGCACTTAGCTGGCATGTTCCCACATTTCACTGTGGTTAGAGGGGGCATGCCGATCACACACATCTCAGTGTATTTGAACTAAGTGTGTTACCGGGCTTCTGTTCTGATAACAGAAATGCAGTGACTGAGCCCAAGTAGTCAGCAAAGTTACTTGGCACCAGACTATCTTAGGTCAAAGGTTGATGATGCCCTTTGTAGCTGTTATGATGGCTGAGGCCTTATGTACTACAATGGGGGGTGGGTGTTCAGCTGGATCGAGCAGCTGGAGTGGCCACTGGACATTGTGCAGGTCCAAGAAGGTAGTGAAAGCATCCCGGGGACATATGGTGGAAGGTCTGAGTTGTGAGGTTTAAGTCTCACTTCCAGAAGAGCTTTGGAGGGAAGCTGTGGCAAGTAGCTGCAGGAGTGGAGTACTGTGGTAGGTGCTGATCATGACTTTAGAACCCATTGATGAACAGCTACAGTAAAAGTTGTGTGGTTAAAGGAATTGGGAGATGCCTGTGGGTACACCTGGACAAAGGTTTATTGTGCATCACTAGTACAGCGTAGGCTGGTACCATGAGCATAAAAATGCCACAGAGGCAACAGATGCAGAAGCAAAAGTCTGCTTGTGGAAGGAGTTTTGAGAGGCTATGAAAAGTGCCTTCCAGATGTCCTCAGAGCTCCTGGCAAGCTGTCTGCCAATGCAGGCTTTTTGTCAACAAATCTAGAGCTGCGCAAAGGTGTACTTCACCCAGCGTTGGGAGGTAGGAGCACTTTAGGGAATTCCTGAATTTTGTAGCCAGGTCATCCTGCCAGGAACAAGTGCCATGAGCTTGTGAAGGAAGAGAGTCTGTCTTTCGACAAGGTTACTGTGGTAGTGAGATGTTTCTGAAGTAGCATAACTTCAGGGGTGGAAAGGTCTCATCCCAAAATATTGAAAACATTGAATATTAGTGGGTTCTCTTGGCTCAGATGACTCTTCATTATCAAGTGGAAGACTGGAATGGTAATAAAGGGCCAGCAACCAGGGTGCTGGTACACTGACAACCTGAGGATGGTTTCTATCCAGTAATTGAAATTGTTAGCCTTGGGATAATTCCTGCCAGGATGCTGGAGAGGTTACAGCTGAATGATGAGCCCCAGATAAAGGAGGAACCATGTGGATTTGGTTTTTAAACAGCGGAGCAACTCTGTTGCCGAAGTTATGCAGGTACTAGGACTTCTTCTGGGCACCATTTGTTACCTATACCTGCATAGCAGCAACTGCAGTGTTTTCAATATGAACTCAGGTGTTTATTTTTGGTGCCTGAATTCACCAGTGGTTTGTCTGGTCTTCTCTTCTGTTCATGGACATTATAGATCTTGCCAAACCTGCAGTTTGGATGGTGGCAAAGGTGGGATACCAGAGCCCTGTCACTGCATTTGTAGATGATGGTCCCTTCGGCTGTACCATAATGACACCTTCACCTGTGGTAGAATGGTTCACGGCTGAATGTGAGAGAACCTCCACATCTGCAGTAATTTTGCAGGTGACCCTCATGAGAGCTTGATAACATGCAGCAGAAATAAATGTTCTCCATTCTTGGCTGTACGCTGGATGTCCAGGAGGAACTCCTGGTCTCTAGAGTTTGCACAAAATACCTGCAAGATTCAGTGCTCAGTCTAACACACAGCAGTCCAAAAGCAGCCCCACATGTGAAGCAGCAAAGTCTCATCACCTCACTGTTCCCACACTCAGTGCTACACCACCGTCAAGTTGCTCAGGTACCTTGTAGAGGAGGGCTAATAAACGATGCATTTCTGAAGACCTGAGCACACAGTTTTCTAAACTGAACACACATGTTTGTGCTGCACAAGTCAGGCTGAATGTTTTCTTTTACGTTTCTGCCTCACATGGGCTGTGTTTGACAGTTTTTAACAGATTCTCTAGACTCTGCTCATCAAACAGTTGTTTGTTAACGTCTGAAACAGCCATGCCATCAGAAACATCTGCGGATTTACCTCAACCAACTGTCCTGTGTGGGGGGGTGGCCTTCATGATGACATGAGGGGCAGCTGATCAGTAAACTGCACATTGATTGTTTCTGATGGGGAAACTGTAAGTCATTATGGAATAAAAGAACAAGCATCACTACCAAGAATGGTATTTACCATGATTTACCATACCTTCTGTTTATGTGCACTCCACTGTGGAAGCTGGGGAGTGTTTTGGGGATAACTGACCACCCTGATGTGTGCCAGTGGGGATTTTTTTGAAAAGTTCTTTCTGGGAAAATGGTGCGCGCGCGCACACACACACACACACATACTTTCTGCACTGGTGGTGGACATACTGGCTGATTTCTGTGGCTTTTAGGTTCTGGCCTGTTTATCGGAGCTCCATGAAGAGCTGCCTAATCTGTGTGGGATCTGAGTGATCTCAGTGACCTTACAGTGACCTTGGAGCCACTACCATGTCATGTGCTGTCCAAACTTTACATGTCCTACTTCAGTGACAGTAGAACATGGCCCAACCGCTCTGTAGTGCAGTTTTCTCCTGTGGCTGAGGGTGTGTTCGCCATGTAATGACAGGCTTCTTCTAGATCTGCTGTTTACTTAGTGTCTCAGACTCTTCACATGCAGGAGACACACAGAGAGCAGTGTGCACTTTCTCAGCCAAGGGGACACAGTGCTGCAAGCGATCAGCTAAGGTGGCTTTCCTGTGTCTGTCCCTGGATCCTATCTGACTGGAGATACATTTCTGCATTTTGGACTGAAGCTCCACTGCTGGTCTCTTTCCTGCCATGAAGTTGCTGGTTGCCATGAGCAGTGCAACAGGAAGGTGTGTGGAGAGACAGAGTTATGAGGGTGTCTGCATCTGGCTGACATTTGTGGTTGTATGGAGAAGTGCTGCAAATGCCACATTTTAGGACCTCCCACACTAGGGGCATCTGGCTTTGGCAGCCTCCACCTTAAACAGCATGGAGAACTTGGGCTTCACTCTGGGGAATAAAATGGCATTTTGAAGGGCAGATGATGTTAGCAGGTTGTGTGTGTGTGTGTGTGTGTGTGTGTGTGTGTGTGTGTGTGTGTGTGTGTGTGTGTGTCCGTCCAGGTCTTCCTTGTCAGCAGAACTACAGCAGTTGTGCACAGTTTTCTATATGGGGCTCAAAGAACACAGCAAGGGGTGATTGACATGTTTCTGTTTATCGCACACGCACCGACAGATCTTTGTCTTGCTGCACTTCCGAGTTTATCTTTAGTTGTTTTTTCTTTTGGTTTGATACATTATATAGGTCCGTGGACTGTAACAAGTGATAGACTGACTGCCTCTCAGAGCCTGTGTGTGTGCGTGTGTGCGCACGCAGGCAGGCAGGCCCCATGCGGTCAAAGATCAGCCCAACCCAGGCCTTCTCCACCAGGCGGGACCCCAGAGGTGGTGCTCTGCTGGCTTTTGACTGAGTAGCTGCCAGCTGCTCTTTTCCTCTCAATCATTGTCTCTGTCCAATCCGCAGGCCTAGAGCAAAAGCATGCTGCCGTCCCACCCACCCCACAGGCCGTATGGCACATATGTAGTTGGAGCAGCTTAAACCCTTATGAGGGTGAGGGTGGCACACAACCTTTGTAAACTCCCTGGTGCAGCCCTTGTGTTCTGCTGTCCTCACAGCCATGTTATGACCCAGTCTAGGGCCAGGATGCAGCAGAATGGGTGAGATGTGGGGAAAGGAGGGGAATCGAGTGGAGGGATGAGATAGGAGAAAGATACAGTGATATGCATTATACAAGTAAGAATTTGTATTTATGATGTGTATTTAGACCAGTGAAGCCTCAGGTGTGACCGAGGCCAAAATAACAAGCAAAACAGACTACGTGAAGGCGAAGCCCAGACTATCTTACCTACAGAAACTAAACATACAAAACCACTTCCCTAACTACGTAACAAAAACACAAACAGTGAAACAAAATGGCAGCCACTTCCTACACCTGGTCAAGAGTACCCTAACCAACATACAAACACATTCAAGGGCTAGACAAGTCATAAGGTCAGTAAACAGGCAAAAGGGTCAACACAATCCAAGCAAAATCCAAAGTATACAATAGGCAAAGCAAGTTACAAGACTTGGTGTCTGCTTCTAATGGCGTCTTTTATGGAATGGCTTGAAGGGCAGAATTCCAATTGGACGGGATGAATGAAGAAGCGGCACTGGATTTCCAGCTGGACTGGAACAGAGGATCTTGGGAAGTGGAAGCACACAGGAAAAGCAGGGATGGAAAGCAGGAATGGAGTGTTGAACCTGAAAACAAAGCAGACAAGATTCAAAGGTTTATTTGTCATGGGTGAACCACACAGCATAGCAGTGTTGTCCCCATGAAAAGTTTTGTTTCCAGGCATCCTCAGTGCAAATATGGACATAAATATGTATAGTCGGGACAGGAGAACAATAAATAATAATAAATAGAGTAGTAGACAAACAAACCTACAAACAGTCCACACACACACGTAACAGTCATGTCTGTGTGTTTGTCACCTTCTGGTTCTCACAGATCAGTCGCTTGATGGAATCAAAAAGTGTAGCGCTATGAGCGCTGAGCTGTGTTTCTAAAATAAGCAGCACTCGCCTGCTAAATAGATGTCTTCCTGTACAGCTCCTCTCGTTTTTACAATGTGGGCCATAAATGAGGCGGTGCCTGAGGCAGTGCTCTACTGCCCCCTGCAGAGAGGATGCAGCACTCATCTTCATGGCTGGAGCAATTGATCAGCACTGACTTGAAAGTCAGCCATATTTACAGAACTTTGAATGTGATCTTTTGAATTTTTTTTTTCACTATGTTTGTTTTTGCTGAAAATCAGTCTGTGTCAGTGTGTGTGTGCTCATAGACAATAAATACAAACGGAGCAGTTTTAGTTCTGACCAGAACAGTTCTTTATTGTTAGTGCAACTGGTGGTAAACAGCGAGTGTGGTTCCCCTCCCTCCTGTGCCCCCCATGTACCATGCTGTAAACTGAGTTCTTTCCTGAATGCTCAATGCAGCCTTTGAGTCATAAAGATTGTAGCTACTTTTCTTGTAATTTGCCAGTTTTGACCCTTTATGTGTTTGTATTTATTAGTAATGATATGGCTTCACTCTGCGTGTTTATTGGTCTGTTCTCACTGTAGGTTTCCAGATGATTGTGTGTTTAACTGAATTCATATTTCTTATTCTTCCATCTCCATGGTCCCAGCAGAGATGAGGAGCTGTGGGTGGTGATACACTTGAAGACAGAGTGAGAATATTGGCCAAGACATTTGTCAGACCACACCCACTGCCCCTCTATCCTGCCTGCGTCTCCCAGTCCTCAGAACCATGATGGATATTGATAGCACAAACAAGTCGCACTGCTACTACAACCACAGTGTGGAGTTCTTCTATAACCTTAGTGGGAAACTGATCAGCACTGAATGGCGCAAACGGGACCGTGTAGTTGTGGGCCTGGGCCTCACAGTCTGTGTGATCGTCATCCTTGCCAATATCCTCGTCATGACAGCCATTTTTATCAACCGCCGCTTCCACTACCCCATCTACTACTTACTGGGCAACCTGGCAGCAGCTGACCTCTTTGCGGGCCTTGCCTACTTGCACCTTATGTTCCATACGGGCCCCTGGACCAAGCGCCTTACCAGGTACCACTGGTTCCTGCGCCAGGCCCTCATCGACACAAGCCTGACAGCATCGGTCCTCAACCTGCTCGTCGTGGCCCTTGAACGCCACCAGACTGTCTTTACCATGCGGCTGCACAGCAACATGAGCCGTCGCCGTGTCCTGCTGCTCATCTTAGCCATCTGGGCTGTGGCTGTGCTGCTCGGCCTGGTGCCTTCCATGGGCTGGCACTGCCTGTGCGACCTGGACTCGTGCTCCACCATGGCTCCCATGTACAGCCGCAGCTACTTGGTCTTCTGGGCTGTGCTCAACCTCCTTACCTTCTCTGTCATGGTGGCCATCTACACACGCATCTTTCTGTACGTGCGCCACAAGAGCCGGCGGATGTCACAGCACACGCTGCAGGACCGGCACAGGGAGACTATGGTGGGCCTCATGAAGACTGTCACCATGGTCTTGGGTGAGTGTGGCACATATAGACACGCATTCCACACACGCCTGACTGTGACATATAAAATATTACCCTGTTTATTCATTTTTAGCTGTGATTTTAGTTCTCTAAAATTTGTCTGTAGCAGGGGCAAAGTGACCTGTGTTTTCTCTGAGTCGGTAGATGACGTCCATGCAGAAGAGGAGTGTAAGAGTACATAAATTCAACTCAGTTCCACAGTGCTTACAGCCGGTGTCTGTTGCTCCTGAGTGTTAATGGTCAGTAACAGGATGAGAAACATTGCTCACAGTTATGAGGTGAATCAGTCAACAGTCAGCACTGAATAGGAGTTTGTGTAACTACCATTTATTTTCACTCATTTAATTTTTTTTCCTGCTCCTAATTATATTGGCATCAGCAGGGATAATTTTAATAGAAAAACTTAGTTCTACCCTACAACCACAGTAACCTCAGTCATATAGTCTGTTGTATTGTCAGAGAGCCTGAGCTAGAACATATGACCCAATTCATTAGAAAACAGAAGAAAGAGGCAATGAGAGCAAGAGGCAGAGGCTGGGATCTAAAGAGCAAAGTGAGAGTATTAACACGATGTCAGACACCCTTGCAAAAAGCTTGTTAGCTACTAACTATATTTACAGGACTGGCTGGCATGACACCTCATAACGCATAAGTAGATATCTCTGGCTAAACCCACCTCCTCCAGACCCCCCCCCCACACAAAACCCTGGTAAAAGACAGCAAGATCCACAGCAAGAAATGAAGACAGAAAAATAGCATATGAAGAAACCAAGCAAAGATATTTTGCCTTTCTGCCCCCCCAGAAGTTAAAAAAAAAAAAAAAAACATTGAAATAAGTCTTACAGTGTCCTATTTGTTCAACATGTATCTGAGACTTTTACAAAATATAAATAGAAAGAAATCTGTAGCTTTTATCGATTGTAGCTAAGTGGTAAAAGTGACTAACAACTGGAGTTATGACCAGACTTTGTGTCCCAGTTGTGTTTGTAAGATGAGCAACAAGTGCACAAAAGGAGTGTTGTGTGCGTGTGTACAGCCCCCCCAATGGAATCCTTTCTGCTGGGGGGGGGGGGTTCTCTACTGTCTGCAGAGGGAGTGCGTGTTATTGCATTCCTTGTGTTGTGACCCAGAGCCTTCTCAGCCCACTGTCACCAAACAAATATGGCATATACTCATTCATCCACAGGGGTAACTCTAGCATGCATACTGTATAAGCAAACTCAAAGGTCTGTGTGTGCACGTCTGGGCTCATGCACGTGCCTTCCCTGAGGAGAGGAAACCACAATTCCACTGGCGTGACTGTGCAAGTTCTTGGGTAGTTGTATGCTGAGTTACACACCCCAGGCCCCTCTGTGAAAAACATGGTACTATTCAGTGGGTGTTGAAATGGGTCAGGATCTCCCATAATGCACCTCTGTCACATCTCTGGCCCTGTAAACACAATCTTCATCTTAACTCTCCTGACACTCACTCCTTCACTGTGTATCAACACGATGTCTGTGAGTGTGGCTAGAATGGGGGAAATTGCACACACATACAGTTTCACTTCCAGGCTTCCTGTCCTTTGACATCTGAGAGGAATGAGCCCTGTATCAGTGTATGTATTAAGTGTGTGTGTAAGATTACTGACTGTACCCCCCCCCCCTTTCCCAGGGGCCTTTGTGATTTGCTGGACACCAGGCCTTGTCGTGCTGCTGCTTGATGGCCTCCACTGCATCCCCTGCCAGGTGCTTCAGTATGAGAAGTACTGCCTGGTTCTGGCTGAGTGCAACTCGCTTGTGAACCCCATCATCTACTCATACCGTGACATCAACATGCGCCATACCTTTCGCCGCATCCTTTGCTGCATATGCTGGAAACGAGGCAGCTGCCACCAGGGGATGACGTCACAGATCCGCTTCAACACACAGGAGGGAGAGGTACTCTTTGAGAGCATCGTGTTTACATGGTGCCCCATAGCACTAAAACCACCCTCCCATATGTAATGAAACAACACCTTCAAATGTGGAGGTCCACCCCAGATTCATATCGAATACACGTCGAATGTTAATAAAAGGTCCCTAGCACTTCAAAGGAAATCCAACATCCTAATCTTCAATCTTAATTTGTAAGCGCCACGGCAGCCCCAGTCTAACCTACAGCAGACCTATCCAGCCACTATGCAACAGTTTGCATCTCCTTAATCTGCAAAGTTGACCAACTACAAAATCACACTCGGTATAGCAAAGTCAGGGTTGTCAAGTGGGTGCCTCCCTTCAGGTCTGGCATCCCACAAGTGCTCGCCTCCATAATTGTGCACACCAAGTTTCAAGGTTTATTGTCATGAGTGCACTAACAGCAGCATAGCAGTGTTGTCACCATGAAAAGTGTTGCCTTCCAGACATCCTCAGCAATAAATATATAAATAAGGTATAAGAATATTAAATAATGAAATTAAGAAAAATAATAAATGAGGAGAATAAATAAGGAATAAGATATGAAAATATACATAGAAGTCAAAGTTAGAAGTTAGTAAACAGAAATAGCAAACAAAAACAAGAAGTAGCGGACAAGAAACGAACAACAAACAACAACAGCCAAACTAACAACCACACAAACCGATAAGGGCAGACAAGGCATACAGGCATACAGGCATACAGACAGACTCTGATCAACAAACTGTCTCACTGTCCAAGGGAGGGGTCAGTGGTTCAACAGTCTAGTTGTGTGGGGGGGGAAACTATCTCGGAACCTGCTTGTTCTCGTCCGGATGCTTCTGAAGCGTTTTCTGGACGGGAGCAAGGAGAATAGTTTGTGGCTGGGGTGACTGCTGTCCCTCTGGATGTTATATGCCGCCTTCTTGCAGCGCTGGGTGTGGAGGTCCTGCAGGGCTGGCAGATCAGTCCTGGTAATGGTCTGTGCTGTCTTGACCACTCTTTGCGGGGCTTTACGGTCTGACGCACTGCTGCTGCCATACCAGGCCGTGAAACAGCCAGTCAGGATACTTTCAATGGTCGATCTGTAGAAGTTGACAAGTATCCTGTTGTCCATGCCGAACCTCCTTAGCCGACGGAGGAAGAAGAGGCGTTGCGTTGCGTGATCAGGCCGATGACAGTGGTGTCAACAAACTTGACTATGATGTTGGAGCTGAGCAAGGAGACGCAGTCTTGCGTGAACAGGGAGTACAGCAGAGGGCCCCCGTGCTGAGAGTCAGCGGTGAGGAGATGATGTTCCCCAATCTCACCACCTGGGGCCTGCCTGTCAGGAAGTCCATGACCCAACTGCACAGAGTCAGGTTGAATCCTAGGTTCCTGAGCTTGGCGACCAGCTTAAAGGGCACGATGGTATTGAATGCTGAGCTGTAATCGATAAAGAGCATTCGCACATACGTGTTCCTCTGGTCCAGGTGGGAGAAAGCCTTACGGAGGGTGAAGGCGACTACGTCGTCAGTTGACCTGTTCGATCTGTAGGCGGACTGAAGCGGGTCCAGTGTGTCTGGCAGAGAGGCAAGGATACGCGATTTGTCTAACCGCTCAAAGCACTTCATGATGACGGACGTAAGTGCGACAGGGCGGTAGACGTTTAGGCAGAGGACTCTGGGTTTCTTAGGTACAGGAACAATGATGGTTTTCTTGAAACGTGGGGACAACGGACTGCAGCAGGGAAAGGTTGAAGATGTCAGCGAACACACCCGCCAGCTGGTCTGCACAAACCATAAGAACACGATGTGGCAGGGATGTTATCTGGTTCAGGAGCTTTGTGTATGTTTATGCTCTTGAAGGATTTACACACATCTGCCCTAGACACCTGCAGTCTGCAAACGTCCTGGTTCAGGTCCACAGCCAGGCGTGGGTGGTTCTTCTCAAATTGTGCGTAGAAGGTGTTCAGCTCCTCAGCGAGGGGAGCAGACGCTTCTACAACACCGCTGCTTTTCCCTTTATAGTCCGTGATTGTTCTAAGTCCTCTCCACATGTTTCTTATGTTGGAGCCCCGGTAGAGAGACTCCACTTTGTCCCTGTACTGCCTCTTAGCAGATTTTATCGCTCTTCTGAGGCCGTAACAAGAGCGCCCGTAGCCCTCCAAATCACCGGAGTTAAAGGCTGCCGTCCGTGCTTTGAGCAAAGCACGGATTTCACCAGTCACCCACGGTTTTTGGTTCGTACAGCAACTCTCGGAACAACATCGTCGATGCATTTTGCGATGAAACCCATTATCGTTTCGGCGAGTTCCTTCACCCTGTTTTCCGCCGCCGCCTCCCGGAACATCAGCCGGTCTGTTTGGCCGAAACAATGACGCAGAGCCTCATCCGATTCGTCCGTCCTGCGCCGGATGGTCGTCGTCACCGGCTTTTCCTGCTTTAGCCTCTACCTATAGGCAGGCAGTAGCAGGATGGAGGCGTGATCTGATTTGCCACCACGTGTCGGAAAGCTAATGTGCTGGTGGAATTTTGGCACGGCTTTCTTCAGATTGGCACCGTTGAACTCGCTAGCCACAATCACAGCAGCCTCCGGGTATAAAGCCTCCGACCGCTCAATAATACCATACAACTTGTCGAGCGCCCCTGCGGTGTCAACTTGTCGTGGAATATACACGGCTGTTAAAATGACCGATGAAAATTCCCGGGGCAGGTAGTAGGGTCGGCATCTGATCGTGAGGTGCTCGAGGTTAGGGGAACATCCAGAGGAGATATTCTCCACATCCGAACACCACAAGTTGTTTACCATGAAACAGACACCTTCCCCGACTCCGTTGTCCTGTCTTGCCCGGTGTATTGTGAGGCCCTGGGGTGTAATGGTGAAGTCTGGAATCGAGGGGTCTAGCCAAGTCTCCCTGAAAAGCAGCACATTACAATCTTTGATGTCCTGGTGAAAGGCCAGCCTGCTTCTCGGTTCGTCTAGCTTGTTGTCCAGTGACTGAACATTCGCTAGAAAAATACTGGGAAGAGGTGGGCGGTTTGCACGTCGTCTCAGCCTGACCAGAACGCCAGCTCTTTTCCCCCGCTTCCTCCTCTGGCGCCATTTACCAGGTACGCCAGGTAGACTGAACAAAGAGTAGTCCAGCGAGGTCGCCGTGTCCGCTGAACTTTCCTTGGCTGTGAAAGGTGTGCTCGTTGCGTTTCTGATGTCGATCAGAGTCTGTCTGTTGTAGGTGATGATAGCGTTTGTAAATATAACGTTATTGTGTAGAGTTAGTGCCAGTAAGATTACAAAGAGATAAAGAGTAAGAGGAGCCTGGAAGATGGCAGCCATCCATCTTGTTTCACCACCTACGTTGCTCAACACATGCTGAGTGTCTTAGCACCTACAGTATGTTAACAAGCTACACATTGTACCCTACCTGGACATTCTGCTACTCTCTACTTCCTTGCAACTTCATTAAACCCATTATCAACTTAATACGCTACACCTATGCTATGTTCGATAATGACACATCAGCCCAACAACCTGCTAACAGTTAACAGCTACAGTATAACGCACAAACACCTACTGCACTTTATGCCTTCTCCTTCAGACCTCTGCCAGCACCGTTCCATTTCCTCCATATGTACAAACTTCCCTTCTCTGCTGCCTCCGCTATCTCCCTCACTGCCTGTGCATGTATATGTGATTGTATATGTTCTTCCTCCACAGGGAAACCGGGGCCGCAGTACCAACGCTGTGAACTTGACGAACGGCACAAGATTCACCTTGACAGATGCCAGCGACATGCTTTTCTCTTCTGAGGGCTGAGCTTTTGCCCATAACCACGCTTCCTACTTCAGCCCCGACTTCTACTTGGGGATGGGGGGGGGGCAGTACAACAGTGAATTACTGCAGTAGGCAACCTGGCTTTGTGTGGCCATCAGGGGGCACTGTCTGTCTGCCCATCTGGCCAGCAGCTTCTGCACCCATGCTCAGAGGAAACAAGTTTTGTGGAGGATTATGATTTAGTTCAGCATTTTTTATGTTAATATGATGATGCTCCCTTAATGTTTATATAAATATACAGAATGTGAGGACTGGTCACACTGGAGGCCCCATGTGTCAAAGCGCCTCCCTATAGACATGTGGACATTGACATAATGAGGGCCTCTGAAATGACTTCTGTGAACAGGGCCCCCCAGGACATGCGCGCGTGCACACACACACACACACACACACACTGTAGGACTGCAGAGGTCTAGTTGGAGCATTGACCACCCCAAATTGCTGGTGGCTCAGTGAGCTGGACTGAGGAGCTTAGAACCATAACAGCCTGTGTACCATGGTAAAAAAAAAGGAGGTACACTGATGTCTTTTACACAGATGCTGTAGTCACCACACAGAGAGCAGTAAATACTGCACATAGTTTGTCTGGCAAACATCATGTACTGCAGAGTGAGGAACAGCTGCATACACATGTAAACCAAGTCATCACAGAGACCACACTGTGAGAAAAACACCTCACCATGGTTGAGCCATGCATGCTATTCACATGTTTGTGTATTCATATAGCAGAAGACAGACACCCTTCTCTGGGTACTACAGCTGGACCAGGGAATCCCCAGTACCATAATATAGCCAGTACTTCTCAGTGCCCCCACAGTGGCATGGCTGTGGAGGAGAGGTGAACATGGTGCAGTAAAAGTAGGAGGGTTTTCTATGATGCGTGGCTGGGTGGCGACACCTTCAGGCCCCAGTGCATCTTGAACTCCACCACCGAACCGGTCACATTCTACACAGATGGTGTTCACCCAGATGATTGGGGACCACAGAGGTTCAGAGAGATACGGTCCTGCCCTCCCACCACAGTGGGGTCCAGTGCCTGGGGTTGTCTTTGGACACAGCAATTTATACAGTTAGGACATGTTAGAAACAGAGGCCTACAGGACTGTGGCCATGTCCCCTCCTGGATCTAGTGAAATCACACTACTTAATGGTCCAACAGAGACAGAAGGTGCCACCCAGAGGACCTCAGACTGCTGTTGATGCCCAGAGTTACTGTTGTGTGTTTCCTTACATCCATGACTGCATATGGTGTTACCTGGGCAATGGCTGTAGTGTTAGCCATACAGAGGGGTGGATGGATAAAAGTGTACAATATGAAGTGCAAGGGAGTGTCAGAGATGAAAGCACACGTCACACACTTTGGTTGTATTTTTTGGGATGTTGACCAAGTTATTGCTTGGGGATAGAAACATATTCAATCAGTTACACAAATGTTGCAGAGAAAAAAAAAGCCCCCTGTATCTGTCACCTCCCTTTACTGCAATTTTAAATTGTGATTTTGTCATTAATCTGATCACAGTGATGGTTTTTACTGAATGGTGTTTCAATTGTGTATCTGTTTCTTAGATAATTCAACAGCAAAGACTGCAATAGCTGAGTACTCACACACACATTTTTAACACATTATTTCTCATTACATATCCCTACCCTCCATTCTCTCACTCTTCAAGATTCAAAGGTTTTTTTGTCATGGGTGAACAACACAGCATAGCAGCGTTGTCCCCATGAAAAGTTTTGTTTCCGGGCATCCTCAGTGCAAATATGGACGTAATATGTAAAGTATAACTAAGTAACAGGATAGAAAGAAAAAAATCGGGAGAGGAGAACAATAAATAATAATAAATAAGAGAGTAATAAATAAAAGAGTAGAACAAACCGTTAATAAATAGGGATAGGTATGTGGGGGAAAAGGATATACATTGGGGATTGGCGGAGGGGGTGGGAGAGAAGACACAGCAACCAAACCTACAACAACAAAAAGCACCAGAGACGGGTGAACCAGACGGGTTTTCACAATGGGTGGGACAGGCATACAGATAGACGGACAGACCTACGGTGTGGGGGAAAAAACCGTTCCGGAACCGTTTCGTCCTTGTCCGAACGCTTCTAAAGTGTCTTCCCTTTCCTCCTCGTCTTCCTCTTCACTCTGACATATCGAGGGCTCTGTTTTTGAAATAGTCTTAACTAAATATTGTGTAAAATACAGCAGCATTGTGGAGGAAGAGTGTGCTGGAGCTACAACTATCATTCTGACCTCTCCTGTGAGGCACTACAGTGGTCTGCAGCAGATCTGGCCTTTACCTCACCTCACCATAGTGCACTTCACCATGCTGTCATTGTTCAATCATCATAACCCCTCCCGCCCTGGGTAGCCACACCCACTTTGGTAAAGTAAGTCAGTGAGCAAATTAATTTTCTTTGACTGTAATTTATTTTAAAAGAAAAACGTTGCATTATTGTTTTACTGCATTAATGTGATTTATCTTAGAAAAAAAAGAAAATCTGAGTGTAGTCTTCCACGGTTACGCACACTTGAAAAACAGCCTGGAGCAATGGAGTAAATGGAGAAGAAAACTGTTTGATGACGTACAAACATTTGAAACCCTCTGCAAATAATCATTTCTTTGCAGCCTTGTCGCCTCATTTCTGCGGGCCATCCGGGGCGGACCCCCCCCAGAACACCGCTGGCTCTCTGCACCAGCACGGTTCTACACACAACGTCCCATTCTGTGATCTAGTGGACACTTTCAACCACAAACGCCTCCATGCCATTTTTTGTTGTTGTTGTTATTGTTATTGCCCTGGGACACGATGACGTGGAGCCACAGAGGTGACGACAAATGTTAACGTGTCGTTTGAAACGCTTTCCGGAGCGATCCGCGCTTTCTCCTACGCGGAACATGTTGGGGAATAAAGTCAGACAGCTGACCTGACGTAACTTAACCGGAAGAAAAACGTACCAATCCGGGACTGCCACGTCAGCAAGGTGCCAGTCGGGAGTTGAAGTTCGGGATTTACTTCCTGATACATTGACGGGGCAAAGAGGTGGTTTATCGAAAGCCTTGGGGAAAAGTTTTAAATCTTTTTCAAAGTTCCATAAAAAGATATATTTGCTTTCTCAGGAGCAGTGAGTATAACTGAATTTTCGTATGATCATTATTAAAGCTTGTGAGCTGTCCGGCAGTGTTTAGTGATGAGCGGACCGCTGTGGAGCAGGAAGAGAAGTCGGTGCTGTAGGAAGAACAGAAATATAAACATAAAAAGTGGTATAAAATATACAGGTGGTGCCTCATATTTCACCAAGTGGATGTTTACGTATTGTAATGTGTGTTTTTTACACCGAGTCTCTAACGTTAACAGCAGCTTTGACTTTACTGTGTTCTGCTTTGGTACACTGTGGTAAACTCACTATTACTGTGGTAAAGCAATTTTTTTAACAGGAAAGTTGTGCCGGATTAACTGTCCCCCTCAGATGTCGGTGCCCGAGGCAAGTGGCGCCCCTTGTCGGCCGCTCACTGCTGTGGCCTGGACCTCCAACACCAGCACCTGCCCCAAGGACTTCACTGTGGTGGGTGGACTCCCCCGGACGGACGGACGGAGGGAGCGGGACTCTGGCGGTGGTAGTGGTGGTGCTGGTGTGCAGGTAGCGTTCAGCTTTGGCTGAACCGTGTTTCTGAACCCCTCCACAGATCAGCCTGACGCAAGATGGAGCGACGGCCAACTTTGTGCGTGGCTTTGGTGTCAAGGCCGGATACTACCTGTGTTACAGCACGGTGGGCCACACCGATGTCTACGGTTACCGTCATTGCCTTTATTGTGTTTACCCCCCAGAGCCCAGCAAGGGCTGCACTAATATCTATAGTTACCTTTGCTGCCTTTATTAATGCCCCACCCTCCCGATTACCCCCCAGAACCCACTGGGTGGCAGTGTGGTGGCCAACATCCAACTCATCTCGGACAAGGACACCATTCCCTCCGGGTACAGCTACATCACCGAGTTCCTGGAGCCTAGTGAGTGGGACAGCTCTCTCGCGCTCTCTCTCTCTCACAGATACAAAGCACGTACTTCTTTCAGAAGTGTACAGATTTGTATTGATGAATCTCTGTATGTGTGTGTGTGTGTGTTCGTTCCACCAGAAACCTCGGTGTCCAAGAAGAAGAGAGTGTGTGTGCAACTTGTTCCTCTGAACAGTGTGGACACAGCTGTACTGGACATCAGAGTGACAGCCAAAAGCAAAGTGGTGCTGCAGCACTACACCTGTCTGGGGTCAGAACACACACACACACACACGCTCTTGTATGTCTACCGTCTTTTAAAAAGTAGTCATCTCACTGGTGTGTATCCTGCAGAGATATCCACGGCTACGTCCTATGGTGCAAGAAGGGTCCGGTGTGTAACCCCACCCCCCAGGCCAAGCCCCGGAGTGTCTCACTGGATGTTCGCAAGCTGTCCCTAGACGAGATGCCCCCATCCCTTCCTCTGAGACCAAGGTAACAGTGCCCCATGCAAGCCTATGAGTTCCTCAGTCTGACCGGAACACTCACCTGTCCCCTGTCTCCATAGTAACGGTCCACCTGCACCCCCTGTCAGCAAGCTTAGCCGTCGTCGTAGTAACCTGGAGGCCAATGACTTGGCAGAGAAGGTGCATGACAGCAGTAATATCTACTCTGTCTCAGGTAGGTAGGTGTGTGTTTAGTGTAATACTGCAGTGTATGAGTTTTCAGACACAGCTTCATTTTGTATCCCTGTGTGTGTGTGTGTGTGTGTGTGTGTGTGCTTGCTTGTGTGTCATTGTATTCCCCTCCTCACGGGACACAGTGCCACTGTACAGATACACCCACACAAAATTGTGTGTGTACCCGTGGGTAAAACACACAGCTTGTCTCTCCTCCGTCTTTCTTCTGCAGCCATGGATGGCGTCCCCTTCACCCTTCATCCCAGGTTCGAGCCTCAGTCCAGAGGATCTGTGAGTACCCCTGAGCCGTAGCGCCCCCCCACAGAGCCACACCTGTCCTTCCATCTTGGAGCATCGCTGGAGTGTCCCCTTACAATGCTGGGACCCTCACATATTGGTGTTATGCATTCCTGTCAGTCCAGTTTATTGGTTCATTGCACAGTAACATCCATATATGGTTCTGTATCTGGTACAGTACCTTTAAAAATAATATTCCAAAGCAGAGTCTGAATGAGGGACTTTTTGAAAACACTTTTACAGGTGTAGTTTTAACATTTAACACAATTCTAGTCATATGTTAGTGGGCAGAAGTTAATTAGAATCCAGTATGAATGCGATTAACGTTCTGTTACACCGAGAGCTGTCAGTGGACTATTGTCCTGTTTTTAACATTTCAGCACAAGTAACAGAGATGAACAGGGTATGGTACTGTACTTTACCACGCTCTCCGTACAGTGACTCGGCGAAGCTGCTGTCCCTGACCCTCCTGTACCTGTGTTCCTAGGTCCCTGCTGACTCTCTGAAGGACATTCGCATCAAGTCAGTGCAAGAGATTGAGAACGAGGTAAATTGTGCTAAAGGTGTCAGTAGCAGTGTGATACCCCCCTGTGTGTTTCTGCTGTATCAGCAGCAGAAGGGTGAATGTAGCTAAGTGCCGTGTGGTTTGTCCTACAGTACAACTACACCTTTCTGATGGAGGAATCGGCTGCAAGTCGAAACTGACGCAGAATCTCCATGTCCTTCTGAAGCTCCGTCTCCATATCTCAAGGAACTCCATCTCATAACCACAACCTGCAACAGATGGAACCCCTCCTCCCACAGCCGCAACCTTGAGACCAAAGACCTCATTACTGTAAGCACTCTTCAGGACCAAGGACCCCTCTCTCTCCTGCAATCACCTCTGAAAATCTGAAGACATTCTTCCTATAAGCTTGACCTCAGGAAGAGTGAAGACTTTTCTTCTAGAATCCCCCCCCAGCAGTGCTGAAGATCGTACTCTGACCTGTAGGTCTCACTGAGTACCATGGTATTGTTCACTACATATCGCTGCCGAGACAGCATTCACACACTCCCAGCAGAGAGGCAGAGAAACACTGGCCCACAGAGAGCGCGCGCGCGCGCACACATACTACATTTAGCTATGGTGTATTTTATTTATCGATAATTTTTGGGAATGTATTTACTAGCATAACCTCACTGTGTGGATACATTACAGAGCATTTGTACAGTGAAAGGCTGTTCTAAAAGGCATATTTTGTTGAAGGGAATATTTATGCAATATTTCTGTTTGTTGTATGTTATTGTTTATCAAGGGACATGACAGATAATAAAAAACAAATAATTCTATAATAATATTTTATGTGTGTTTAAAGTTCTCTGTTCCATTTGGTGTGTTTGATTATACTGTAAATGCATTTGATTTGTGTTGTTCTCTGTTGTGAAAATGGACATGTGGGTTTGGTGTCTGCCCAGTCCATGTTTATTGATGAAGGACCAGAACACGCAGCCACTGTCTAAAGCCACGGACCGGTTTCGTGCAAGACAATTCTCCATGGACCGACCATCGCGCACACATCAGTGCATAATAAATACAACTGACCATAAAGCAGAATCAGTGGGAGCCCTGAGCTTGTTTCCCTGCAACAAGACGGTCCCATCTGGGGTGATGGGAGACCATGACACCCGAAGTGCTTAATTTATCGGCATCAAAACTGTGACAGAGACAACTGTGGGAAAGGGGCACAGACAGAAGTGATGGGGAGATAATCTGGTCATTTTTCAAAACAAAACACCCTGCAGACTTCGGTAGTCAATAAAATGGAAATAAAATAAAAGTTATTTTATTCTTTCTGTGCGGCCCAGTACCAAATGATCCACGGCCCGGTACTGGACTGCGGCCCAGTGGTTGGGGACTGCTGGTCTAAAGCATCTGTTCTCACCAGGGTCTTGTGGAAGAGACCCCCTGCTGACAGGTCCATGCTGAAAATGAGCCTGTAATGTACCGGGTTGAGGCGTTTGTGGTGTTAGGGAAACAGACACAGGTTCCAGAGGTTTAACACACTTCATCTTGGAAGTGTGTTAAAAGTCCCCCTGTTCACCCAGACCCCAGGAGCCATGGCGATGTTACCCCCGACAAGATCCCTTCTCTGTGACACACAGCTTCCCCACGACTTCCTGCATAGGAAATGTACATGTTGGAAGGAAAAATGTGTGGAAGAAGGGAGAGGAGTACAAATATACGGAGAAGCCGGGTGGACTGGGGGCCTGCGTGGCCCCACAGCCCTGGGTTTGTGCCGTTCCACATCTGTCCTGTTCAGAAAAATTACAATTGCACTTTTGTTCCACAGAGTCATGCAGAGCTTTTGGCTCTGTGACACAGAGTGCTCAACTATACAGTATATACAAACAGGAAGTAAAGCAGCGGGCAGCTGAGGAAAGGAAAACAGAAACCTCCCAGTCATGAAGGAGGGGAGTAAAATTCAGTTCAATTCAATTTTATTTTTATATAGCGCTCTTCTCACTGCAGTGACACAGAGTGCTGTACAGACATGACAGGGGTAGCATATGTGTACAGTTTGTATCTGGCAATACAGGAGAGGAAAACAAAAAACTCCTTTCTACAAGAGAATAGGAGAAAAATAAACCTCTGGGGGTCCGTGTGCCAGTGGAAGCCCACCCCTCCTGGGCATTCTATGCATAGGCAATAGCCAGTTCATGATAAGTTCATAAGAATTGTGGTTTTTATCAATGGGGTATATGGGGTATGGTATAGTTAGAGTTCCAGTTCACAGTCAGGCAAAGCCTCTCGCATCCGCAGCGTCCGAATTGTTGTAATCAGATTGATCCGATTGGTCGGCTTTCCAGCTGTCCCCTTCATATGTTCTGGTCCAGTGTCTCATCTGGCCCAGGTCTATTCACACTGCGAGGCAACCTGCAGCACAAACAGCTCAGAAAACAGAGGGGGCATTAGGCAAGGTACATACTCAAGTGCTTGGCAATGGGCATCATGCATGATATGCTAGATCAAAAAGGTAGGTTTTCAGACTAGATTTAAAGAGAGGTAAGGAGGTGAGAGAGCATAGCTCATCTGGCAGACTATTCCAGAGTTTAGGGGCCATGTGGCCAAACGTCTACCGTAACTTTGTTGATCCTCAGAGTTGCCAGGAAACCTGCTTCTGATGATCGAAGGCTTCGACCTGGAATGTAATCCTCAAGAATTTCCTTGAGGTATGCTGGTCCAGTCCCTTTCACTGCCTTATATGTTAGCAATAAGATTTTGTAATCGATTCTGAATCTGACTGGTAGCCAGTGCAGAGACTGGAGGACTGGTGAGATGTGGTCGTTTTTTTTGGTTCTTGTAACTATCCTAGCTGCAGCATTCATTAGTATCAGCAGCCTGGAGATAATCTGAGAGGGACAGCCGGATAGCAGGGAGTTACAGTAATCAATCCTGCTCGAGATGAAGGTGTAGACCAGTTTTTCAGTGTCCTTTCTATCCAAGAATCGCCTTAGTTTGGCTATATTTCGTAAATGTAGCCAGCACGACCTTGTTAAGGCTGCTGTATGAGACACGAACGACATGTTTGTGTCTAGGAGCACACCCAAGTCCCTTATGCAGTCTGAGATATTAAAATTCAGGCCATTGGATTCAAAGAGAGATACAATTTCACTGCAGGCTGCATTGCTAGCACCAACCTGAAGGACCTCAGTTTTGTTGGCATTTAGGGATAAGAAATTGTTACTCATCCATCCCTTTATATTGTTGAAGCAATTTATTAATGAGAGAAGGCATTTTTAGTCCCCAGGCTCAAAAGAGACATAAAATTGAGTATCATCAGCATATGAGTGAAAGCTAACCCTATGCCTCCGAACAATATCACCCAGTGTTAGCATGTGGTTCGAGAATAGTAATGGACCCAGAACTGAGCCTTGGGGTACACCATATTGCACAGTTGATGTGACTGATGCATGATTGTCGACTGACTGTGACATGTATTGTTTACGTTCATAAAGGTATAATCGGAACCACCTTAGGGCAGTTCCAGACAACCCGACTAATATTTCCAGTCTGCCGAGCAGAATAGAATGGTCATCCGTGTCGAACGCAACACTCAGGTCTAACAGCATTATGACTGAGATCTGGCCAGAGTTGAGTGAGACAAGGATATCATTCACTACACGGGTTAGAGCTGTTTCTGTGCTATGGCCTGGGCGGAATCCTGACTGGAATTTTTCAAATATATTAAACTGATTGAGGTGACTTTGTATCTGGGAGGATACCGTCTTCTCCAGGATTTTGGAGATAAATGGTAGGTTGGTGCATAAGAACCTGGCCAGCAGCAGTCAGTCAGATCCCTCCTGAATACGTTGACCAGGTGACAGAGGTTTGGGGATTTAATGATCGGCAGAGAGAGGAGCATTTCCGTAAAAGGTTCGGGGATGAGGGCCTGGCCCTCACATAAAGTCTCACATAAAGTCATCGAGGAGCCTCTACATTATGTGCCACATCCCCGTCTTCTGGTGGATTTCAGCCACTGTTCTTGACCAGATGCCGAGCGATGATGGTGGAAAAGAAATGCCCGAGGGCCCCATGAGACCAAATCCTGAAATGTGTCACAGCCAGGCTGAGATCTTAAACTGGAGTTGGGGGAGTTGGCTTTCCATCAGCTGGAAAAGAGAAATGTAATATTGTATGAAGAGGATTTGAGACAGTATGGAATTGATGTGTGCAAAGCCTCAGTGTATTCTGGGTTGCAAACTGGAGATGCTGACATCAGAACGGCTGGGGAACACACAGTGTAAACTGGTTACACAGAAGCTGATGCTGTTGCCTCTCCACTCCCTGCAGGTTGTCGCTGTGCGGAGACACGGAGAGGGGCTGTGCTTGTCTGGCTTCGGCTCTGGGTTCGAACCCCTCATGCCTCAGAGAGCTGGACCTGAGCTACAACCACCCAGGGGACTCAGGAGTGAAGCTGCTCTCTGCTCTCCGGGAGGACCCATGCTGTAAACTGGACGTTTTGCTGTAAGTCCACACCGCGGTCAGTGTGGCTGCAGTAAAAGTGTGGCTGCAGTTTGGACTCATCCGGTCCAAACCCGCACTGACGGTGAACAGTTGAACGCCACAAAGATTGGGCCATTCGAACACACATCTGGACTGTGGTTCGAAAGCAGCCAGGCTGTTCATTATTATTACTGCACTTGGGACTTTGTCCTGAACACCGCTGGGCGGGGGTTTACGATTTATGTTCACTGACTGTCAGCGATTTTACTCGTTGACCATGCAATGGCAGAGAGGGCCGCTTTCCCAGCACCCTTTTCTGCCCCCTGTGGCTGTTTCATAAGCATCTTGTGTGGTGACTTAATGCGTTCTGTGTCAGCCGATGTTACTGCGGTGCGCTGCAGAGTGTGTGCGCTGTGGGTGAGAGCACGAGAGAGCCGCTCTTCCGTTTGCCTCTTTGGCTTTACTTTGATAAACAGAACACTGGAGTTTATGAAATGGTCTCTCCCAACAAGATAACATTTGCTGTCGATAAGCATTTTCCCCTGAAGTGACAGGATTAGAAGCTAAGAGAGAAGCCCTCTCCCGTCCTGCATTGCTGCTTGGAAAGTAATTTCCTTTGGGATTAATAAAGTTTTCTGATTCTGATTCTGATGTATGTGTGTGTAGACAGCGATCGGCCTTGGGGGCGTGCGATGGGGACGTACGCGGAAGGTTCGGCTGTACCGGACCATCTCAGGTGTCTTCTGCTGTTCACACAGGTGTGGTGTGTTTGCTTTGGTCGACCACTAATGAGTGTACTTTTGGGTGGTGAGACTGACATCCGTGCGGGGGGGACTTGTACGTTTTTATTTTTACGGAGGCCCAGGTCTTCAGTTTTTCCGGGCACCCCTGAAGCGAAATGGAAGACGAAGATGGCAACGGCTACTTCAGCAAAGAGGAAGATCCCCGAGAATGATGCCATTTGCTGCATTTGGAGGTAGGAGAACGACGGCCCATTTCTGGATCAGGACTCCTTTGTTTAGGATGTTGTGGGTGTAGTGGTGGTGGTGGGGGGGGCATTTTAAGATGATGGCGTACAGCTGAGGACTGTGAACACATGAAGTGTCAACATTTTAGGTTGTACATTTGGCTAAGTTCTGCATTGGTCCTCACCCCTGCTTTTCAATACGGGGGGCACTATCTTGGCCCTCAGCATCACAACCCCCAGACCGGAGTGCCCCTGAAGGGTGTGACCTCAGCAGGGGAAAAGAGTAACGCTGGAAGTGGACCTGGAGAGCAGAAGAAAGTGATGGCTGGGGTCAAAGGAAGCAGAACCAAGGTGCAGCTGCTGTGACCTTGGGACAGATCAATTTGTCTGCCCCTGGGGGGTGAGTGCTGTCACCACGGGGTGCAAATGAGAAACACTTGGCACCCCCTGGTGAGGTTGTGCGCTCTCCCGTCCAGGAGCGCAGGGAGGACGTCACCTGCTTTGATGGGATGCGCAGATCTGGAGGACATTTGGACCGCATTTTGGCTCCGAGGGGTTTTCACAGCTTTCTTCGTCGTTTGGCCCAGGGATTCCGTTTGGCTTGGCAGGCTGTGCTTTGTGCGCGCTGGCCTGAGGGTTGAAGTGCAGTTGTTTCGGGTGTGAAGGACTTTGTTTTGGGTGGGATGGATTTGTGGCGAGACTGGATGTTGTCGGAAGAAGACTGCTGGGTAGGTTGGATGTTTTTGTATTCGTTTGTGGATTTTTGAGGACGAAAGGCGGGGCATCTGAGCGCCAGTGGCTTTGTGGGTATAAAATTTTATGAAATAAATGCATAATGAAAGAAGTAGCTGTTATGGTAGTGAGACCAACTATGCTTTATGGGTTGGAGACGGTGGCACTGAGCAAAAGACAGGAGGCAGAGCTGGAGGTGGCAGAGTTAAAGATGTTAAGGTTTGCATTGGGTGTGACCAGGATGGACAGGATTAGAAATGAGTATATTAGAGGGTCAGCACAGGTTGGACGGTTTGGAGACAAAGTCAGAGAGGCGAGATTGCGTTGGTTTGGACATGTGCAGAGGAGAGATTCTGGATATATCGGGAGAAGGATGCTAGGGATGGAGCTGCCAGGCAAGAGGAAGAGAGGAAGGCCTAAGAGGAGATTTATGGATGTGGTGAAGGAGGACATGCAGGTGGTGGGGGTGACGGAGGAAGATGCAGAGGACAGGAAGAAGTGGAAACAATTGATCTGCTGTGGCGACCCCTGACGGGAGCGGCCAAAAGAAGAAGAAGAAGAATGAAAGAAGTAGCTGTCTCCATTTGTAAAGCTGTGCCTTTGAGCCGTCATTTCCTCGGGGTTCGTTTCTCTCAGGCAGATCCACGTCCCCTCCGGGAGCTGCTTTCGCGTGGAGCTTTGCCGAATCTCAGAACGCCCCCGAATTTGAGGCCACAGCAGCATTTTTGGTCTCCTCTCCCCCCAGGCAAAATTTCCTTTCTGCTTTTTGTGCCTTTGCTCCTTTGGCGGATTCTCGACCTCAGCGGGTCAGCCCCGTGACGCTTCGCTTCGCTTGCCGGAACGAGCGGGTTGGCCGAAGGCGTGGGGTGTACCTAATAAACTGGCAACCCCGTGCATCTGCTGGTGCAGACGGGTGCTTGGGGACCGGACTCGTGACTTTTTGCCCTCTTTTATTTTTCTTATCTCTTGTGTGGGCGGTAGGTTGCTGAGGTCTGGGATCCGTGGTCCGCCGAGCAGAAGGTGGGCTGGAGAAGCTGTGCTTTTTGCTGCCAGTTTTCAGCTGCGTTCGCTTCGAGGAAAAAGAGGAGAACGGGGGCTCCTGTGGGGGTGGAGCTCCGAGAAGGTGGAGCCGAGCGACGGTGCGGCTTCACAGCCGCCGATGCTCCGTCACACTGAGCCCCGGTTCTCTGGGAGGTCGTGTTGGCTCCGCGACCGCTCCGGCCCGAGGAGGAAAAATGCCCCCGCCGGGCCCCCTGGATTTCGGACACCGTTCGCTTCGCTCAGGATGAGCGGCTCCGGGCGGATCTTCTCTCCTGGTCTGCAACGCCGCCTGCACGTCCTTCTCCATCTGGACCCCCTGCGGACGCCCCAGCCATGGACGCCGGAGTCCGGAGGAGGACCTTCCCGGTGCCGGAGATCAAGCCTCTGGACCAGTACGACCCGGGCCGGGCCAAGATCTGCGCCAGCGTCGGGTGGCTGCTGACCGCGGCGTACGGCACCCCGGGTACGGCTTGCTTTTGCGTTTTCTTTTTCTTTACCCTGTTTGTACCCTGTTTCCTCCTGTGTGTTCACCGGGGCTCGCGTTTCCGCACCAATATTTAAAAATTTCACGAACCGTGTATTAGCCTGTGTGCGAGATGGCACAAAATAACGATGTCGTGTGTGTATCCATGGAAACAAAGGCGCCCCCCCCCCCCTCGCGGTGCCGCTGCCCGCTGTCGTTTCGAGATGCAAAATTTAAACATTTCTTTCCAGTACCGACACCGACCGGTGGGTGACCCTGTTTCGGAACTCGTGTGTGTGTGTGTGTGTGTGTGAGTGTGTCCGTCCGTCCGTCCGTCCAGCAGACGCTGTGGGGGGTGGGGGGTGGCGCCGACCGGACACACCCAGCCTGGTTCGGGTCCCTTTGTTGGCGGCGGCGGCGGCGGCGAGCGAAACGTCGGGATTCGAGGGTCCAGGCGTTCGGTGGCGCTGAAACAACGCGCTTCCACCTGCAACGACCTTTAAGGCGGCGGGGAGCGGGGTCGCCTTTTGTCGAACGACATTTGCTGTCGTGCGGGTCTGCGTGGCTGTGCTGGGCAGCCCTTGCAAGAGCTGTTTGGCTGCGGCCTTTGCGCTCTAAAGGCTCCGCTGCGTTTGCCGCTGCCCGGTTTTGCCTTCCCAAGCATTTTCGTCATTTCTGCCGGGGGGAAACCCGAAGCGAGGCGCCCCCAGCAGCAGCAGCAGCAGAGAGGCGAGATTGCGTCCGTCCAACCTGTGCTGACCCTCTCTTTGCTCAGTTTTCGCCGGGCGTAAACCCCCCGTGTCCCGGTTCGCTAGCGGAAGTCACCTGTGCGACAGCGGCACGATTCGGAACGCTGGGGCTTTAGGCCTGACTCGAACCCCGTTACGCCTTCGAAGCTGCAGCGCTTAAGCCGTTTCTCACGCTCGCACGCACACACCAGCATGCGATGTACCAACTTTACCTGCTGCATGTACTGGTGATGCTTTTCTCAGTTTTTGGCAGCAATGCTTCATTTTCCCTCCATTGATACAGAAATGTGCTGTTGTCCTGCGCTTTCGTCCCCTTCTTTGTGCTCGCTTTCAATTCTTGACCTTTAACGCACCGATTTTCTGCCGTTCCCGCAACCCGGCGGTCGCGCCTCCTGCGTGTCAGCCGACCGCTTCTGCGGATTTCGTTGGCCGGCATCGCCCGTCGGCGAGACGCCAAAACGCCCCCGCGGCCGTCCCGTTCGAGCGGGCCGTGTTCGCGAGGAACCGACGGCGGCCGCCCTCGTGCAGCAGTTTTCCGTCCATCGCTCCGAGGGGCAGCGGAGTACCAGGTGCTCGGTACCATTTGCGATGAATGTGTACTGACGGGACATTTTTAGTGACCCTCGTGAGCTGTCAAACGTTTCTGCGGCTCAGTTTCGCTCCCGGCTCCTCAACCTTACAGGAGACCTTGTATTCTGAGAGCCGGCGGTGGCCGTTGAGTTGTGAGCCCTAAAGGCGCTTGTAAACAATGAGTTTTTACAGCTGTCGACTGGGACTCCAGCCACCTGCTGCACCAGGGTTTGAATCCCAGCTTCTTCCGTTCGTCCTCCCTGCGGAGACGTCAACCGTGGACTCTCGCCCCTCTGTCCCCCGCAGACGGCGTCCCTGTGGAGCTCCGGGAGCCCTTCTACCGGGACCAGTACGAGCAGGAGCACATCAAGCCTCCTGTCTCCAGCGTGCTGGTGTCTGCTGAGCTGTACTGCCGCGTCTACGGACAGCTGCTGGGCGTGGCGCCCCCTAGAGACAGCCTTGCTCTCTTGCATCTCCTGGCTCAGAAAGGTGTGGCACCAAAGGACCAGGATGTCATAGTGACAGAAGCTCATCTCCAGCTCGTGCCCATCAGGATGGTGAGTAGGTGCTACTGCAAGTGCTGGGGGGACACGCCTAGCGGGGGCACTTGTGTAGGCTTTAGAAACCCCTGGAGGGGGCTGCTGTGCTGGCGATACAGTTACATTGTGTAAACATTGCCTTGACAGTGTCGTGTAAACCCAATTCAAAAGACTTTGGTTAGAAAATGTTGCAGCGTAATTGTACTCGGTCACCGCTGGACGCACGGCACTGCGCGGTCCATGTCGAGTTTAACTCTGCTGGGATCCTGATGAACTGACACTTGTTGTCAGCCACTTCCTCCCTCATCAGTTACCGTGGCTTCCTGACTGTCCTGTGACTGCCACAGGGTGCCCACATGGCCGTGACCGATGCGCTCATGTCTCTGGGCGCCATGACAACGGTGAGCAAAGTGGCACTGCCCTCTGGACTGGAGCAGATGGGAGGCAGGTCTAGCTGGGAGAATGCGGTGCTCTACTGGATTAACAGGGTGGGTGTTGTCACCAGGTGGTGTTGGGCAGGTGTTATAAACATTGTGTGGTCAAGTGGAGGGAAAGTAAGGCAAATTACAGTAAAATGAGATATGGTTTACTATTTAGGTGATAAATTTGAGTTAGGTTTGTGTGAAACTAAATGGCTTACAGGGTCTTGCAGCAGCAACAGCAAGTTGGTGATGTAATGATGCAGCATCTGAAGATGAACCTGGAATTCAGACAGCTGAATAACAAAGGCAAAAAGCATGTTGGCAGAGTGAAGCTTTGGCTAAAAATGTATTCAATAGCAAAAGTGAAATCCCCACAATAATAGGCTGTGTGTGTGTGTGTGTGTTCTTGCTGCAGGTGATACAAAAGCTGAAAGAGAACGTGGAGGGAGAGGTGGTCCAAAGGTCTCAGCCTAGCACTGACCTGCAACCTGTCCAGCCTTCTGTGAGTAATGGAACTCCTCACACCTGTACTCTCTCCTTTCTCACACACACACACGCAGAGACACAGGCAATTGTAGAAAAGTGATGTCATTTAATGGATTCGGTCTGGGCCGTTTCTTCCGTTTCGTGTCAACGGCTTGATAAACAGCTACAATGAGGGCAGGTGGTACACAGGGTGGCTTCAGTCCCTGCCCAGCCTGTGTGCCCTTGCCATGAAAATGGAAGCTGGAATCTGCTGTCCAGTGTGGATGTAGAGCAACCGCTGTGACGCTGGCCCTTTGCTTTCTCTTCCCCACAGTGTCCCACCCGCTGGTACTGGAAACTCGTCCCTGTAAGTCTTGTTCCTTCCGTCTCCCAGGTTAATTCTCTCAGTGCCTTGTGCGCTAGGACCTCAACTTACCAACTCGCTGTTCCTGCACACCGGACGGCCGTGTTCCTCCAGCCATACGAGTGTCAAAGAGGACTTTGAATTCTGATCGCGTTCGGACTGTTTGCCTATCTGTACTATAGAAAAAGTATAGTGGACTTGTGCAGGTGCTTATTTGTCTTCTGCAAAAGCCTTGAATACACCTATAAAAAGTAAAAAATACAATTTATCTTATTTTACCATCTACATTAACTGAGCTACATTCAAAGGTAACTTAAAAAAAAACAAAGTTAAATGCTTACTTAAGGCCAGTTGTCGCCTATAATCGTACAGCTCTCCTCATTGTTGCTGAGCATTAACTTTTGCGCCGCAACAGGCAGAAATTTCGGAATACAGAATGGTTAAGAAATTAAAATGAAAAAGGAATAAGTAAGCTAGAAAAAGGTTCTCTGAAAATTTGCAGCTTCGAAGTTTGTAACTTGAGGTACCGGTCTGACGTCACAGAATATTTCACCCCTGATCTCTGCACTGTGTTCCCTGCCCTGTGCCCCTTGGTGCCACCGCTGTTTGTCTTACTGTAATATTTTCTGCCAGCTTACTTTTGCATTTGTGTGGTTAACTGCACTCATGAGCTGCTAGGTCCAATGGACCCAACCCACAGCGTTTACATGTGAACACAACTCTGGAAACGTAGTTACGGCTTAATGCTGGAATGAAGGCTGTAAAACCCAAATCCCGCCTGCGGTCGGTGAATTTATACTTTAATGATGTAGTAATGGCTATGGGGGGGAGCGCTGTGTGGCTTCAGGGGGTCACTTGTTCTCCGTTAACATTCCGTGCCACAGCGATCCTGGACGGTGAGCGAAGCCGCATGTCTGCTCACCTGACCGCGTCCCTGCCTCGTCCTCGTCCTCGTCCCCCCCGTGTGATGTGTGGACCTCCCTGGCGACTCGGCATTTACGCTTCTCTTTTCTTTGCCATTTGCACTCAGCATGCCATCGCTTTTTGTTTGAAGGAGTCGGGGAATAAACCACCTGTGGTAATGTATCAACCTCCCCCCCCACACGCATACACACACACACACACGTCAATGCAAACACACATTTTAAAGCGCTTCATTTCCATTGAGTCTTTAAGTTTTTTATTTTGGTTTTCAAAGGGGGGTTGGATCTTTATGGCTTGGATAGAACTTCTTTTAGGTGACCATCTACTGGGTAGAAAAGCCACGCTGCTCACCCGTCTATAAAACCTGTCCTGTCGTCCCTACACATTGGTGATGGCGATGTAGGAAAAAAGACAGATAAATGGCCAGAGAGCTGGAGTGCTAAGCGCTGACCCCTGACCCCGGCCGCTAAACCTAAGCCTTGGCCCCGAGCACTAACCCCGAATCACTGACCCTGACATTGACAGTGACACTTCGTACAGTTTTCTTCGTGCTATATTTTATCTGTCTGTGCCTGCCCGCCTGCGGGTGTGTGTGTGCCTTACAGAAGGGTGCACGGCTGCAGCGCATCTAACGCTGCGGGCCAAATGCTGCTCGGCAATGGAGGAAAAGGGTCGGCCGAATAAGTAAAGGGAGGTGTAAATGTGAGCGACGCGGACTCGGCGGCCTCCGCGAACACGCCTGTCGAGAGCCGATGCGAAGCGCACGTGTGTTTGTCCACCGTCACTGTGACAAAGGCTCATATTTGCCCTGAGATGTGTGAGCAGCCATTTTGTCTAAAGCGGCAGAGGATCAGCCCCCCTTCCTGCGGTGTTCGCCGCTCGGCCTCATCGCTCTTCCTTTTGTTCCATCGTGCAAACTGCTCGCCATTTCTCACTGCCTCTGCTGCTGCTGTCTGTCTGTGGCCTCAGCATGATGTCACCCTCTGCCCTTGTCCTTCTTCATCGGGTTGCTTACCGTGGCTTGGCCTCCACGGTGACCTCTGACCTTTCCGGCTAGTTCACCCGTTTGCTCTTTGTTATACTTTTTGTTTGCTTCCTCCTTGTTTCTTTTTCTCGAAAATGTCCTGTGAATGCAGCGTTAACCCTTTGTGCCAGGTGGGGAGGGGCTGGGGCGCATGGCCATCTGCTGTACTTGCAGGTTCTGCTACGCTCACACTTCCTCTCAAACGCAAAACACGCCTCTGCTACAACCCTGGAACGCTGTGAAGAGATCTGCGTCGCAGTTTTCTTGTTAGCGTAAGACAGAGGTTTCTTCTCACATTCAGACCACAAGTGACAGACGTGTGTTTATATGAGGTGTGTGTCTTTGGGCAGGGCAGTGTGCTTCACACCTGGCAAGGGAAACACCGCAGATGTCAACTGACCGCACACTTGAAGTGGGGACAAGCCGTCTCCGCACGGCAGCTGGTTCTCAGGCTCTCACTTCCTCTCCTGCTTTCAGATTCGCTACAGGAAGGACAAGATGGCACCCAAGCAAACGCCCATGTTTCCCATGGTCACCAGCGTAAAGGACCTGTCCAATGGCTGTGCAGTGGCAGCAGTTGTCCACCACTATTGCCCAAATGTACTGCGGCTGGAAGGTATTACGTGGTTGACACTGACACTTGGGGGATGACACACACTCATCCCTGGGTGGCCACTCACTCAGCTCTTCCTGTTGGTCTCCCTTCTCAGATGTGTGTTTGAAGGACACCATGTCCGTGGCAGACAGTCTGTACAACCTGCAGGTGGTCCAGGACTTCTGTGAAAACACTCTGAAGATCCATTGCCCTCTGGCCCTGGAGGACCTGTTGTACACGCCACCAACACTCTGGGTACAAATACACATTCTGTACAGCAGCTTCTTGCAGTAGCAATGCGTAAGCACACTTGATGTAGAACACCGATGCACTGAAACATGGACAGCATCACTAAATGGAGAAGATCATGCTGGCCTTTGTGAGACCTTGGCAGGAAAGCACACGCGCTGTAAATTGAAGCCATGGATTTGACCGTGTCCCATCCTTAGTGTGTTCTGCTGTATCACATGTTCTCCTGCACGTTGCGCAACTGCATGTTCACATGAACTCCACAGGTGAACATCATGAGCTTCATGGCAGAGCTCCTGGGATGGTTTGAGGTGCGCAAGCCTGAATTTGTCCAGCCGCTGGAGCCTCTTGATCTGACTGGTAATGCAGGGGGGGTTCTGCGAGGGAACGGTGCTGTGTGCGTGCGTGCGTGCGTGCGTGTGTGCCTGGCTGCTGTAGGTAAATGCTTGCATGTCCCATAGAAGCCTGTGTGGTGCTGATGTTCACCAGCTGTGCGGTGCTGTGATTGACTAGCACACGCGTTTCCCCTTCAGACCCCTCGGGATTGATTGGCTGCTCACCTCCAGGCAGTGGGAACAACAACAGGTAAGGTGGCATCCAACAGGGCTTCTGTGGGGGAGAACTGGGTACTCAGTAGCACTGGACCTTGGCAGGAGGGCTGAAGAACACCTTCAGACCCATTTGTTTGACATTAGAGCTGCTGGCCTCGGTGTGGTCCTCAGCCACAGGACTGGGCGACTGGCCTCTAAGCAAAAGGATGTGTCCCTCTGTTTCAGTGCATCTCCGTCCTTCATCTTCCGGCAGCCCTTTGTGGCCATTTCCTCCCCGGGGTCCCCTGGAGCCGTGCCAGGTGTGTGTGTGTGTGTGTGTGTGTGTTTGCGCGCACGCGCATTTGTTGCGCACCGACTGTGCGTTTCCCACTTCCTCTCTGTTTGTATATTTTTGATTCCATCACCTTCACTGTGTCTGTGTGTGTATTGACCATACCTGCTCAGTGTCCAGGATCCTTAACACAGTCCGCTTCACTGTCTTTATGCAGAGGGTGCTGGGAGACCGTGGACCAAGAAACATGTCAGGTGAGTCAAATTCTAGCTCCAGCAACACTTCCTCCTTTCTGCATATTCTGCCATCTGTGTAGCATCATGGATTTTATTTACTGTGTTTTCACAAGTTCATTTTGTCTCCGTTTCCCTCTCTAGTCATCCTTTCTGTCTCTGCTTTCCCTCTTCGTCTGTCATTTCTGTCTGGCTCTCTCTCTGTTTATCCATTCCTGTCTCATTTCCCTTCCCAGCTGTCCTTTCTGTCTTTGTTTCCTGCTCCAGTTATCCTCATGCTCCTCTCTTTGGCTGTCTTCCCTCTCCAGTCGTCCCCTCTCTGCTGTGTCGTTCAGCATCCCCTTTGGCCTGGACAGCGATGTTGACATAGTCATGGGCAACCCGGTGGGGGCCATGATGCGCTCAGCGAGTACAGACAGCTTGGCTCTAGCTGTCCCAGCTACAACTTGCACCCCTTACTCACCCCCAGAGGAGCTGAGCCACATGCTGAATGGAGTCCCCGTGCCCCTTTCCAAGGGGCTCCTGGGAGCTGCAGAGAGTGGGATGGTGGACACGAGCGCTATGGAAGAAGCCTTCCAGGTCATCCAAAGCAAAGGGAAACTGGAGCAGCGTCTACGACCAGAGGGGGCACCAGATGGGTTCTACCTGCACTCACCTGAGGATGATGGCTGCCCTGTGAGGCTCAGCAGTTCTGCCCCCACACGCACTGGGATGCTTTACCGTGCACGGGGAGAGACGCGAGACCACGGCAAGCAGAGCTCAGGGTCACGAGATGATAATCCAGCCCTGAGGTTTGGCAGAAATGTCAAAGAAGGCCTAATGAAAGTCCACTCCACTCCGACAACACCGGCCAGCACACCACTGAAGAAGGGCCACCTGGACAGCAGTGTGAAAATGACCAGTTTTGCTGAGCGCAAGAAGAAGCTCGTACCAGACATCTCCCCCAATGATGCCCCGTCCCCACCTATGACCACCTGGCTTCAGAAGTCAGACGAGAGCCCCGGTAAGAGCTCTGCCCTCAACACCGAGATGTCAGAGCTGAGCGCACGGCTGGAGGAGAAGCGCAAGTCCATTGAGGCACAGAAGCAGCGCATCGAGGCCATCTTCACCAAAAACCGTCAGCGCCTGGGCAACAGCGCCTTCCAGGAGCTCCAGAAGCAGCAGTCTGACAGTGGGACAGAGAAACCTAGTGGGGCAGCAGAACCTGATGGTTGTGACAAGACCAAAGCTGGTGGCTTAGCACCAGAGAAAGAGAGCAAGAAGCTGGAAGAGCAACTGCCGTGCAGCGGAGACAAGGAGACCAGCAGCAAGGTGCCTCCAAAGCTGGAGAAACAGGTGACCTTTTCCAAGGAGACCCAGGCAGGGGAGAAGGGAGCCGTAGTGTTGGACGAGTACAGTGACGCTGTGTCTAAACTGAACGCGGCTCTCAGCTCCCTGCAGAACGACATGCAGCGCCTCTCCGAGCAGCAGCGACGGCTGATGGGTAAGAAAGGGATGCCTTCTTCTCGTGCGTGGGTCATCCCCGCCGGGCGTCCTCCCCGCCTTTCTCAGGAGTCCTCCAAGGACCTTTCATCCACCACGTCTTCTCCCTCTCCATCCCGCAAGAGCCCCAAGCGTGTCTCAGGCTCACCTAAATCTGCCCAGGTGTCCCCCTGCCGGACCCAGTCCGTAACGCAACCCAAGAGTCCTCGGCACCAACAGCAACAGACGCGTCCGCTGGAGCTGAAATTCCCACCTCTCACACGTGTCCTCACCCCCCCGCACAACGTGGACACTTTGCCCCATCTGCGCAAGGTATCCCCCAGCCAGTGCCAGGTCCAGACCTGCTCTTCCTTTAGCATCGGGGACCCCCCATCCCCTGTGCTGACAGAGAACAACTCCCCAGAAACGTGCTCCAGCGAGGACCACACCATCTTCAGCCTGGACCTGGAGGAAAACACACCGCTGGCCCTGACCAGCCAGGGGCAGCCGAGCTCAGGGCCGCCCTCGGACTGTTCCCTTGACAGCGATGTCGCAGCAGCCTCGAGCTGTCAGCACAGCAGTCTCATCGAGGTCTCAATGTCCTTGCTACAGGGACCCAGAGGGGGCGAGGGGCTCCATGTCTCCTCTAGCTCTCTAAGCAGCCAGTCGGAGCCTGAGGGGAAAGCCGGGCTTGGATTCTTCTACAAGGTGAGAGGTTTGCTGCAGTGAAACTGGCCATTTCTGACTTCTAAGCATGGACACACGCTGATGCAGTCTTATGCACACAGTGCGCGTGCTGCAGACTTCAGGGCCTGTGTTCTGCGAGTGTGTGATGTGGGTGTGTATCGCATGCCCAGGAGGACGACCCAAGGCCGGAGGCAGACATGGTCCAAAGGAGAGCAGAGTTGCTGGAGAAACAACAGAGGAGAACAGAGGAGACGAAGAGGCGGAGACAAGAATCACCGTGGGAACAAAATGCCAGGTCTCACTTGGTCTTTTATGTTGTTCACACACGTACACACACGGCCCGGTGCACAAACACACTTGCGCACAGGGGCAGGCACTTGCACACACTGCCCTGGAAATGACCGGTGAAACTGGTTGACAGCTAAAACTGACCAGCTCACTCAACCCCAAACTCCTGCAGACCTCCATCTGTAGAGGAGCCCAGACGCCGATGGTTTGACGAGTGCCCCGTGTCCACAAGCGCCCCCCAGCGGCGAGGAGAATTCACGCGACAGGAGTACGAGCGGAGACAGCAGCTGAAGCTCATGGAGGATCTGGAGAAGGTGCTGCGGCAACGGCCAACCACTTCACGTGCGGCTAAGAAACGGAGGCCCAAGACCGAGTTTCGGGACGACTCGGGTCTGTCTCGCAGCCCTGCCAAGGGATTCATGGGTAACAGAGACTGCCTTGTACCTTTACTGCCCCCTAGCTGTCCCTACCCCAGACTGCAACTTCCCTTTGAATAGGCAGTCTTTGGTTTTGAAGCAGCAGGAATGGGGTGTTTTCACTTGCTTTTTTGGAGGATGTTGTCCTAATACTGATTGTTATGGTTCCTGGTGCATTCTGGTTTATGTGTGTATGATAATAGCAGCTGTCTGTTCCATACTTCCGCTACCGCAGGATCAAAACTCACTAAAATCTACTCCCAGTCCAGCCTCAACCTGTCCTCCATGGCCAGTGATTGTGGAAATGGCTGTGACTCGCCAAAAAGAAAGAAGTCCTTCAGGTATGAGTGATGTTGGTTTGGCTTTGCTCTTTCCCACCGTGTAAAGTCCATCACTCTTACTACCGCCACTTCCTTTTTCTCTTCCTAGCCGAGCTCATTCTCCAGCAAGAATGGCGTCCCCCAGTCGACCTGCACAGCAAAATGGAGAAAAGGATGGTGAGGATGGATCTGGGGCGTCCTCTCCTGCCTCCATCCCAGAATACACTGGTAAAGCCTCCCCACACTCACACACACTCAAACCAGGTACATGTGCCATTAGACAAGGAGAAAAGCCCCCAGTGTCATCACTCACAGCCTTCCACACTGTAGGTGCTTTAACCTTTTTTTCTGGACTGGATATCAATTCAGGGAAATGAAAATGCAACAATTTCCACTTATTTGGAATATAAGCATATGTTATGGTGTGTGCGTGTGTGTTTTAGGCCCTAAACTCTTTAAAGAGCCCAGCTTCAAGTCAAACAAATTCATCATTCACAATGCGCTCTCACGGTGCTGCCTGGCTGGCAAAGTCAACGAGCCACAGAAGAACAAGATCATGGAGGTGAGAGCCTGATTCTCGGCTGGCAGGGTGGCTGCCGCCTGACGCTGGTACACAGGATATGACTCTTAACAGTAGAAACATCCAGAGTCAAATACAGTACATTTTCCTCTCTAGGAGGTAATTTGAGCAACGTGTTGACTACCTTGTATATCAACAGGCCGTTTGTGGAGTAACTTTACTAAAGAGGAACAGGATGGTCTCCTCCCTTTGGTGATGTCTGTTTTGCCTTTAAGAGTTGTAATATGCTTGTTATGTTGATGTTCTCCAACCAGGAGATGGAGAAGAGCACAGCAAACCACTTCCTAATCCTCTTCCGGGACTCGAGCTGCCAGTTCCGGGCGGTCTACACCATGAATCCAGAGACGGAGGAGCTGGTGCGCCTGGCAGGAACAGGCCCACGGGCGGTGAGCTCCACCACAGTAGAGTCCATGTTCAAGTACAACTCGGACCGCAAGCAGTTCACAGCCATCCCGTCCAAGACCATGTCCATGAGCGTGGATGCCTTCACCATCCCGGCCCACCTGTGGCAGAGCAAGCGGCCTGGGACGCCAAAGAAACCCAGCACGCCCAAATAAACACCCTAGCTCATCCCTCCCCATGGCCCACGTGGGCCACAGAGCAGCATCTCTCCTTTTTTACGGAGGTGCTGACATCCCTGGGGGACAGTGCTCTCTGGAATGAACAAGAGCCGCATCTTAGCACCGAAGCAGCCCACACCGAAAGAAGTTGCTGTACTAGACTGAAAATGTGCTTTAATAACCAGCTGCCTGCTGGCATTTCTCTGGAGTCATCTTGGGAACGTAAGATAAATTCACTGCCGTCCATTTTCTAGGTTGGGATGTTCAGTAGATATTCGTTCTCAACAGCACACAACTGTTTGCTTTTTCATGTCCCTTTAATAGACAAGCTTGTCTCAAAGTTTCAAGTGTGGACTTATCATACACAGTAAGGACAATTGATGAATATGAGAATTGTTCCTGTGTGCATGAGGTTTTTTCCCCCTACAGAAAAACATTGAGAAAGTTCTAGAGTGTGTCTAAGTATAAGCTGGTTAATGCCGATGTTCTTGTTTTTTCCTGTAAGAGATTGAGCAATGAACACAGGAGCTGGCAACTTCAGCATGGTCTCGCTCTCTCTGTGTGTGTGTGTGTGTGTGTGTGTGTGTGTGTGTGTGTGTGTGTGTGTGTGTGTGTGTGTGTGTGTGTGTGTGTGTGTGTGTGAGAGCAGACATGCTCTGAAGCAGAACGTGGGTCTTGGCAGCGCTACAAGATCGAATAAATTACAGCCTCTGTCATTTGGTCCAATGCTGCGATTCGAAGGACTGATAAACTTGTATGAAGTGGCTTCCCGTTTTGCAAACCACCTGCCATACAAATTGGCAGATACATGATTGCGTTGACTGCATTTTCTGAAGATTGTCTGTGAAGAAGATGAGTGCTTACCTGAGCACACAAAAAGAAAGGGAATAGGGGGCTGCTCCAAACCAGCTACAGTGTTCCAGTGCTAACTCTCTCATTGTCTTTAAAGCTTTATTTCAGGCATAAAACACTCTCAATGTACATCTTTCACCCATCTGCACCGTGTTTTCAAACTGCCGTAGCGCAATGTTTTGTCTTACACCTGAACTTCAGATGTGGGGTATGGGTTCTCTGTAGGAGGTCTTTACTTCTGCAACACACCAAGGGGAACCATGCAGGTATGCAGGTGACACAAAGCTGTTTTCATGCTGCGCATTCATAATACACAAGTCCTTCAGTGACACAGACCTGATGTCAACAAAGAATTAGAACAATGTTCTACCTTCAGGACACCTTCCAGCTCCCCATCTACAGCATTACGACATACGGACATGACCCTGGAAGCCACGAGCACCAAACCAGGTGAAAGTGGAGGCAAAAAACAGTCTGAGACAACACTACTTGCATGTCCACTGCAGCTAAGGTCAGATGTGTAACTACACGTACCTTACACGTCTATTACTGTGTGCTGCTAAAGCAGTGTGATGACTGCCTTGGACAAGTGCACTGCAGATACAGCAGGTGTGCATTCATCATAATGGATTTGTATCGTGATGGAACTGTGGTGAAGATGCAGGCTGAGATGTGGAGCTATGGAATGTGGTACAGCAGTGAGCACCATGAGAGAAAGCAGACGATAAGCTCTGGCCAGTGGGGTGGGGTTCAGAGGATGCATTGGTTAGAGCCGTCCGTTCATCTTCTCTTCCACAGTAAAGCTGGGAGGCGCAGGAGTTCCTGCATGATACAGGAATCAAGGGTTAGAGAATGTGGTTTGTAATGCAGATGCTGCACAGAAAAAAAGAAAAAAACATACAAACATCCATATTTCATACACATTCCTAAATATTTCTATAGGGATTTATTTTTCACTGTTAGGTCCACAGTCGATGTTTGGGAGAGGATTCTAAATCGTCCCACTGATGTGATTTTTGACAGAACAGCTTCTGTTTGTAATTCATCTCCCCGATGCAATGTGACCTTCCTTTCAGGATTTCTTTTTCATGCCCAAATGGCATGGAAAATGGTGGTTGTGAGGATGAGGTAGAAGGTTTGTAAGGATGAGTCACTGCCACTTGAAGGAGAACAAAGATCAGAATCACTGCAAGTCCAGCTCTGATGAACTCTGGGAAATCACTTGTTTAATAATCTGGGCCTCATCTTCCGTTCTTCTTTCCTTTCCTTCCTTCCTTCCTTCCCATAATCTTTCTTCAGTCTTTCCCACTGTACCACCTCTGTGAAGTCATTCATTTCTGAAGATGTTTTCCAAAGAGAATCAAATGAACCCAGGAACTCAAAATTGCACAGTAGAAAAATGTCCACTGTCAGGGTTTTGCCATCTTCCTTCTAATCCCCATCCACTCTACACCATCTCTCTATGACTTACATTCCAGCTCATCTTTTGCTGCTCTTCCGATCACTTTCCTGTATAATCCCTGCTAATTCCATACAACCTCACCAACTCCTGTCCCTCTCTGCACCACTTTTCCATCTTCACACAGTTTTTACTCTCACTGCCACCTTCCAAATATTCTTTTCACAGGTTCCCCCAACAAACCTCTGTGTCTGGGGTGTTGCCTCTGCCTAAGAGCACCCAGATGGTGGGTTTGGAGGGATGGTGCAGACCGGCTCTCCTTCAGAGACATACCAGATCTCATTGTGCCTGTTGAGGAGCTTCATGGGGCTGCAGAACACACAAACACAAAATAAAATATCAGCACCAAGAATGGGTCTTATGACAGAACCTCATAAGAAGAGCTGTTGAAGCTCACGAAGCTGGAAAGACATCTAAAAGCATTTATAAGGATCCAGGTCTCCATCAGTCCAGTCAGGTAGATGGTATAGAAATGTGAGAAATTCTACCCTAACTGCCCTCATACTGGAAATGGATCTGCTGCAAAGATCACTGAAGAAGCACACCATACAACAGTACTTTGGGAGGTAAAAGAGCTCTGAGGTGAAAGCTATGGATCTGCAGGCATTGCCTGCACTTGGTCATGCTTGAGCAGATGACTGCTATAAGAAAAATACTGAAGACAAGTGATGTTTCTGGGGGTTACTACACAAGAAGCCACTACATACAACAGCAAAACCTCATGCCAACCTGGGAAGCAGGGTGGAGGGAGAATAATGTTGCGGGGCTGCTTTGCAGCCTCACGGCCTCGAGGGCCTGCAGTCTTTAAAGGAACAATATAGGATACCTGTCGTAGCCCAGGCTGTAGTGGTAGGAGCTGTTGTAGGAAGCTTGCATGCAGTCTAGTGCTCTGGTCAGCAGGTGTGCATGCAGCCTGGAGGTCAGGGACAGCATCCAACCGCCGTAACTCCGAACATACACGTTCATCTCTGGCATGTCTGTGAAGTACAGCTGTTCGGAGAACAATGCAAGTATCAGAACCACCTTGCAGGACAATATGTCCATGGACATCAAACATAAACTTCCTTCACAAAGGGAGGACATTGCAGGAAGTCAGAGAGACACTTATGTACATTGCAAACACAGTGAAACAAGTTCATCAACAAGCTTTTATGCCATCATTTGGTTCTATTTCAGGAGTAAGCACTTGCCTTCTCATTGATGGGTTTTGGGGAGATTTCCTGATATTCAGAAGGCAAAAGGAAGCTCAGAGTGTAGATCGCTGGTTCCCACATCTTCCGCTCCTCAGGGATTTTCACCAGGACAGGAGCGGTCATGTCAATCGTCACACCTGTCAACAGACACAGACTCACCTGAACGGCAGGAGCACGACAGGAAGCGGAGGTGCACACTGTCAGATAAAGAGACCTGGTATCTCTTGTATCCGTAAAGCTAAAAAGACAGGAACAAGATTAAAAACACACAAATGCTACACTAGTACACATTTGCAAGGGCTCACCTTCCTCATTGGCTCCTGATATGTATTTGAAGAGTCTCCTGAAGGCCATGGCAACTCCAACACCCATGAAGTAGGCCTCTGCATCTGTGGAAACCCACCTTGCAGGGTCGTAGTGGCGCACCTGCAAGACCAACGTCAGTATTACAGAGTGTGCGTGCGCATCTGTAGTTGTGTGCACATGGTGTCCCTCCACTCCATTCACCTCATACTCAGCGGTCTTGCACACGACATCAAACAGCAGGCATTCCTTTGACTCAGTGCAGAAACTGGAGTTGCTGCTGGACCTGAAACAGAGGTCAGCTGACGGCATAAATCTTCGGAATGCTTGTGGTACCATTTTCACTTCAATGAGGCAACATCTTATATTATTCGTTTAGCTCATGTAACGCAAATGGTGTTTGTGTGCGATCATCGGTGTCTCTTACCCAACTCTGGCTTTAGCAGTCACCACCAGCATCACCACCACCAGGCCTGGCAGGTAAAACCTGAAGAACAAACTCACAAAATGCCTGAGGCATCAGACAGACTCACATCTGTGAGTTTTACAAACGCTATCATCACCTACAACAGACAGACTCTGATCGACATCAGAAACGCAACGAGCACACCTTTCACAGCCAAGGAAAGTTCAGCGGACACGGCGACCTCGCTGGACTACTCTTTGTTCAGTCTACCTGGCGTACCTGGTAAATGGCGCCGGAGGAGGAAGCGGGGGAAAAGAGCTGGCGTTCTGGTCAGGCTGAGACGACGTGCAAACCGCCCACCTCTTCCCAGTATTCTTCTAGCGAATGTTCAGTCACTGGACAACAAGCTAGACGAACCGAGAAGCAGGCTGGCCTTTCACCAGGACATCAAAGATTGTAATGTGCTGCTTTTCAGGGAGACTTGGCTAGACCCCTCGATTCCAGACTTCACCATTACACCCCAGGGCCTCACAATACACCGGGCAAGACAGGACAACGGAGTCGGGGAAGGTGTCTGTTTCATGGTAAACAACTTGTGGTGTTCGGATGTGGAGAATATCTCCTCTGGATGTTCCCCTAACCTCGAGCACCTCACGATCAGATGCCGACCCTACTACCTGCCCCGGGAATTTTCATCGGTCATTTTAACAGCCGTGTATATTCCACGACAAGTTGACACCGCAGGGGCGCTCGACAAGTTGTATGGTATTATTGAGCGGTCGGAGGCTTTATACCCGGAGGCTGCTGTGATTGTGGCTAGCGAGTTCAACGGTGCCAATCTGAAGAAAGCCGTGCCAAAATTCCACCAGCACATTAGCTTTCCGACACGTGGTGGCAAATCAGATCACGCCTCCATCCTGCTACTGCCTGCCTATAGGTAGAGGCTAAAGCAGGAAAAGCCGGTGACGACGACCATCCGGCGCAGGACGGACGAATCGGATGAGGCTCTGCGTCATTGTTTCGGCCAAACAGACCGGCTGATGTTCCGGGAGGCGGCGGCGGAAAACAGGGTGAAGGAACTCGCCGAAACGATAATGGGTTTCATCGCAAAATGCATCGACGATGTTGTTCCGAGAGTTGCTGTACGAACCAAAAACCGTGGGTGACTGGTGAAATCCGTGCTTTGCCCAAAGCACGGACGGCAGCCTTTAACTCCGGTGATTTGGAGGGCTACGGGCGCTCTTGTTACGGCCTCAGAAGAGCGATAAAATCTGCTAAGAGGCAGTACAGGGACAAAGTGGAGTCTCTCTACCGGGGCTCCAACATAAGAAACATGTGGAGAGGACTTAGAACAATCACGGACTATAAAGGGAAAAGCAGCGGTGTTGTAGAAGCGTCTGCTCCCCTCGCTGAGGAGCTGAACACCTTCTACGCACAATTTGAGAAGAACCACCCACGCCTGGCTGTGGACCTGAACCAGGACGTTTGCAGACTGCAGGTGTCTAGGGCAGATGTGTGTAAATCCTTCAAGAGCATAAACATACACAAAGCTCCTGAACCAGATAACATCCCTGCCACATCGTGTTCTTATGGTTTGTGCGGACCAGCTGGCGGGTGTGTTCGCTGACATCTTCAACCTTTCCCTGCTGCAGTCCGTTGTCCCCACGTTTCAAGAAAACCATCATTGTTCCTGTACCTAAGAAACCCAGAGTCCTCTGCCTAAACGTCTACCGCCCTGTCGCACTTACGTCCGTCATCATGAAGTGCTTTGAGCGGTTAGACAAATCGCGTATCCTTGCCTCTCTGCCAGACACACTGGACCCGCTTCAGTCCGCCTACAGATCGAACAGGTCAACTGACGACGTAGTCGCCTTCACCCTCCGTAAGGCTTTCTCCCACCTGGACCAGAGGAACACGTATGTGCGAATGCTCTTTATCGATTACAGCTCAGCATTCAATACCATCGTGCCCTTTAAGCTGGTCGCCAAGCTCAGGAACCTAGGATTCAACCTGACTCTGTGCAGTTGGGTCATGGACTTCCTGACAGGCAGGCCCCAGGTGGTGAGATTGGGGAACATCATCTCCTCACCGCTGACTCTCAGCACGGGGGCCCTCTGCTGTACTCCCTGTTCACGCAAGACTGCGTCTCCTTGCTCAGCTCCAACATCATAGTCAAGTTTGTTGACACCACTGTCATCGGCCTGATCACGCAATGCAACGCAACGCCTCTTCTTCCTCCGTCGGCTGAGGAGGTTCGGCATGGACAACAGGATACTTGTGAACTTCTACAGATAGACCGTTGAAAGTATTCTGACTGGCTGTTTCACGGCCTGGTATGGCAGCAGCAGTGCGTCAGACCGTAAAGCCCCGCAAAGAGTGGTCAAGACAGCACAGACCATCACTAGGACTGATCTGCCAGCCCTGCAGGACCTCCACACCCAGCACTGCAAGAAGGCGGCATATAACATCCAGAGGGACAGCAGTCACCCCAGCCACAAACTATTCTCCTTGCTCCCATCCGGAAGACGCTTTAGAAGTGTTCGGACAAGGACGAAAAGGTTCCGGGACAGTTTTTTCCCCCCACACCGTAAGACTGCTAAACCACTGACTCCTCCCTAGGCAGTGGGAACAGTCGATCGGGGTCTGTCTGTATGCCATCCCCCCCATTGTGTAAGATAACCGGTGGTGCGTTGTTGGTGGTGTTGTTGGTTTGGCTGCTGTGTCTCCCCCCCCTCCCCCATGTATATCCTCATACCTATTCTTATTTACTCTATTATTTGTTTTCCTTTTCCCAATTGTAGTATTTATACTTTTACATATTTATGTCCATATTTATATTACTGAGGATGCCCAGGAAACAAAACTTTTCATGGTGACAACACTGCTATGCTGTATTGTTCACCCATGACACATAAACCTTGACCAGAGGTCAGCACGAGATACATTCTTTTGGCCACCACCCAGTTTCTGAGCATACTGGAAAACACATACCGAGGGCTCAGCTCCCATTGCACCACCACAGTTCTGCACAGCGTTTACGTCTCGGATGATCTCATAATTTCATTTGCTGCCACTCTTGAAAAGACCCTTGAGAGACTTGCACTCCTCTAGTTGGAGCAGCGGTTCTTCTATCAGTCCGAAAACAAGAACCTACCTTATTTCTGATGAGAAATTGGTAGGTTTTGACCTTCATGCCAGCCGTGTTGCATTCGGGCGCGAAAGACTTCAGTTCATGCTGCACATGCCTGTCCAGTAAGGCTGACAAGAGCATGTCCTCTGCAACATGCGGCAATGAAACCCTGATGTTCCTACCCTGCATACCACAGAAACCATGACCGCACTTTGATATCCTGGCTGCTGATAAGCACAAATGGAGATAAGCCACATCTTTGATGGAGACCAATACCCACAGAAACTACTCTTGTCTCTGCAGATACAGGGTACTAGTGTCACCCCGCACTTGCTGGAGAGCATTCGAACATGCTAGCGCAGGTGATCCCAGACCTTCTCCACGTCAGCAAAAATCAGGCATATGTTGCAGCTTCCCACCACCCTCCAGTGTGACAATGAAGCGCAGACCCGCTGTTGCGCAGCCACTTTGTTCCTCGCTCAGCCTCCTCTCCAGCACCCAACTCAGCGTGGACCCTCCCGGGAAGCGTGAAACACACGGACCCTCGGAAGTCAGAGCACATCTTCTGGTCTCCTCTTTAAAGATGCGATCATCCTCCTGCTTGCCCTTCTAGAGATCCCGAAGCAGTCCTCCATGCAACGGTGACAAGGTTGGTGAGATGTCGCAAACGCCAAATCCAGCCCCCCGATGGCCACCACCGAGCCCCCTTTTCACCTTGACCCGCACAACATATGGCCTCAGACCGCCGCTCGGGATCGCACCAGACCCGATTCCGATATCCAGACCCCCCGTTACTGCCCGGCGGACTCCCGTTTCCTGCGATTCATCTGCAAACCTTGCATGCGACACAGGACTCCGCAGTTTTAACACACAAGTTGCGTTTATTAGAGCGCGAAATACAGCGACGCGGCTCGTTCCCGACGCAAGTAAACGCCAGCGTGCACGCAAGTGCGCCGGGCCACTCACATGGTGCGGGAGCGCGGCTCGGTGTCCCCGATGCGGCTTTTCTGCGCCCTTCTGCGGAGCCACGCCCCTCTCTGCGGTTCCGGTCGAGCCACGGCGAGGGCGGAGCGGCTCGGCGCGGTACTGCATCCTGTACCACGACTACCCGCAGCAGGGCGGACGAGCACTCGCATCGCTGCTCAGCTCGGCGTTTGCTGTTCCGGCGGCTTCTCCTCCAAACGGCCTTTATTGCAGCTCCCGCCACCGCACATACCGAACAGCACTAACGGGGGGTAACGGGACAGCGTTCGCGGCAGAAGGGGTGAAACGCCTCACGCATGCGGGCGTGGGGGCAGCAGGTGGAGACCCGCGCGAGTTGCAGTCCAAGACCCCCATGGAGTCAAGAACACTCTGGCTGACATGAGGACCTGCGAGCTGGGTGTAGACTTAATACTGGCAGGAGTGTCAGCGATCTGGGCTCCTTGTAGCCCTTTGCGCCTTTGCCATGCAGTTGCCCCTCACCCCTTCTTTCCCAGCAGATGCAAGACAGTAAAAGGGGGGGGGGGGGTGAAATTGTCCTTGAAGCAAACACTGGGTCGACATGCGCACCCTGAGAACTGTTAACTGGCTCCACGCACGGCCTGGTCCCACCCACACACGGACTGAGGTGAGACACCCACAGCATTGTCACGGAGACAGGCATCCCCCCCCCCCCCGCACCAACCATGCCCACTGGGCTAATTGTACCAATCATACAGCAGAAGCCTTAAAGAAGCTCCAACACAGGGAAAAAACTGAGAATTTAAATAAACATAATATTTCTGTATAGATCAAGAGTCTCCAATGATGGGAGTTTGAACTGGAGTGTCACACAGTGTCGCACCCAGGTCTCCACGGGTAGTACCACCGGGGCCAACAGTAGGGGGCACCGTTTCCCAAAAAGCGACACAGGAGCATAGGAAGAGACAGCAAGGTCCAGAAGAATGTCCAGCATCGGTCTTGCATAGAGAGGCTGTGAACGAGAGGGCCCAGAGCCAGAGAGGGGGATGGCAGGGGTGCTGGGTGGAGCTGCAGGGGTCCACAGTGTTCCCCCAACAGCGACTCAGAGGGCAGGTTCCCGCTGTCGCTCACGCCCATTCAGTGTCTTCTTCACCTTAGAGATGCCCTCCAGAGCACCCGACTCTGTGACCCTGTGGTGAAAACACCAAGCTTGGTCACGAAGGAGTCCCAGCACACATGGACGCACACACGGACACACACACACAGTGAACTCACACTTCATCCATCTCAACGTCCTCCTCATCCTGCGGCAGCTGCAGGTATGGGTTGTTGGAAGCCGGCCGGAACTTATAGCCGGTGAGCACAAAGAACACAAAAGTGGATACCTCCACCAGAAACTGCAACGAGAGACAGCAGTGTTTTAGCGACTCACAGAGCCACAGATTTGCTCCCACTTCCACACAGAGGGGGTGTAGTCCCAGCTGTAGGGGCATGTCTGCAGACAAGAAGAGGCATGGCCTCATATCAGGAGCAGGTCCAGTTAACACACCGCTGCTCACCTCATAGAGCCACTGCCACTGGAAGGGCACGGTGACCTTCAGCAGCATGGCAATGATACGGGTGAAGTAGATGTAGCAGACAATCTGCAGACAAAGGGAGAAGAATGAGGCCCCATCCGCAGGAGTGCTGGAACACCAGGCTACAAATGGAGCTGGACTTGTCAAAAAAAAAAGTCAAAAGACTGGAGCGATCGGGTAGGCGTCTGGACGTGGCCGCGCCATTTTGAAAGTACTCACCATGACATAGTAATGTCTGAAGAGCTTCAGTTTCTCCAGGTTCACCGCAGCTGTGTGTGAGACAGGAGGGACACTGCTGAGTGACATTGCACACATTACACCCAGTAAGAGTACAAATGAAGCACAAATGGCAGCATGACTACAGGACCCTGCTCTCAGCCCCAGGAGACTGGCAGTGACTGTGGCATTTGCTCACCTTTGCCATCAGTACCAGATGCATCCTGCAGGTGACGAATGGACCTGGAGCAGGGAAGAAGAGTTTCTATATTTTCTTTATCTATTTTCAACATCATCACAACACCTACAGCTAACGTCTCCCCCTCTTATACTTCACCTGTCCCAGGATGTCTCCCTCCCACCGCTCCTGACTCACCAGACAACGGGGAAGAGAATGGCGCCACAGCACAGCAGGTCAACAAGGAAGAGCACCTCCTTCCACAGAACATAGTCGCTAGAGCCCTCCTCCGTCTCCTCAATGATGATGTACGCTACGTTGGCCAGCACCTGCATGCAACAGCAACACTGTTCAAATACTGCAAACACTGGGCACTGACATGCAAACACACACACACACACACACACACACACACACACACACACACACAGTACCTGAAGTGGAATGACGATCATGAAGATCTTTTTCTCCTTGTCGGACAGGATGTATTTGACAAATGCCCAGCCGGTACCGATGAGCGCCAGAGTGATAAAGAGTAGCGCCCCTTTCAGCCTACACATGCACACACGCAGAGTAAGGTGCACTTATTGTTACAAAGAAAGGGCAAGAGGCATAGTGGGCAGGGCACTCACAGGTGTGTGATGTAGTACATGACAGCCCAGCCTTCGATGGGATGCCCCTCTGTGTTGATGAAGTGGTAGTTAATCTGGCAAAGAAAGAGAGGGGTGAGCATTAGTGGGCTGAGCAACACACCTGGTGGAGGCGGCGGCAGCAGCACCAGCAACACTCACGCTGTGGAAGACGAGCGACACGGACTTGGTGAAGGCCAGAGCCGCCATGAGCCAGTGGATCTTGAACACGCTGAACCTGGAGATATACACAGGTGTCAAATCATACACTCTTTCCACAAACGGTCGAGCTACACACAGTTAAAAGATACAATCATTTTTCTGTTGATGTCAACTTGTGTTTCCTCACTTCTCTTCTGCCAGGACTGAACAGCTTGTGAAGACAATTTTCATTTTATTTTAGCTTAATTTGAATGCAGTATTATTATCACAGTAAAATGTCTTACTGATTATATTATTATAGCTACATTAAGGTGCAAAGAACCACACTAGTGATTGTTTGTATGTATTAAGCTACTACTGATTTTCACACGCACTTAAAGGTGCCTGTAGTTATGTGCACACCGAGTAAGAAAAATAGTTTGAGTTGCGTTCATAAGTTGAAGATTCAGTGGATCTGCTGGAAATTGACAGGAAAATGAAACTGGCACTAAGCATGAAGTGACGTGAGATTTTGATGGCACAATTGTTGTGTCAGGAAATATTATGGCTAACTGATTTTAATTTTCAGGCAATGAGAACCTGTGGAAGGAAAATGACACAGACATGGCATGAATTATTTTTTTGGTCCTGCAAATAAATCACAATTGCTAATTTTATCAAAAACAATTACAAAGAGGACAAATAGGCACATTAAACAATTCAATGTAGCTGCCTTTAGTGACCAAAATACAACCTTTTCAATATATAGAGTAGCTAAAAATATGTAAAAATCTTTATTGCATAGTTTGGAAACTATAAAATTTTTAATCGTGATGCTAGTTAACCAGTTACAACATCCCCAGTCAGCACTAAAGGCAGACCATACAAGAAGTGATGAATCTTGCACAGAATACCTGTGCTTTAGAAGCGTGTGAACCCAGACCATGGCGGCACTGAAGAAGACTGCTGCCATGACAATGTAGAGCAATGGTAGCGGGATTTCAGCCGCAGTCAGGTAGCCCCCGGGGTTCTTCTCCACGATCTCCACCTGTGATATGCCCCCACATAACCCCCCAGTTAAACAAAGTGTGTTAACTGACAGTGCATGTTTGTGTGTCTGTGGCAGTGAGGCAGTCACTCACACTAAGGCTGTAAGGAAAACCATGGGGGTTCCTGTTGAAGCAGTTGTGGAAATTCAGGCTGTACAGCCCTTTAGACATGGAGCCAATCTTCAGGTGGAACTGGGGGCAGAGAAGGGGGGGGGTGGTCATGATGAGGCCTCATGCTTCACACACTGGGCTGTTTTAATAAACACATTTAGATGCTCAGTCTAGGCCTACAGATCAGAGCAGCTCAATGTGCAATACCAGTATACCATTCTCCATCTCTCACTCTCTCTCACACACACACACACACACACACACACACACACGCACTCACCCTGAAACTGTAGGCGCCCTTGACCTTCTGCAGAGCCAGTGTCCTGTTCATGTTGTTTAGCTGCAGGAGAGACACGAGTCATGTTACAGGAACACTGTTTTGGGCTACATGTCCTCAACCACAAAGCCAAAGGACGTGAGTGGCTGCACAGATGTAGTTACTTTCCCAGCTGTGTATTCAAACTTCCACCTTGACTTATAAACTGCTAAATTACACATTTTTAAAAAAAGTCAGGTCATAATGGTGTAAACAAACGGTTTACCTGTTGAGCCAACAGATGGCAGTAAAGAGCACCCAAGCGGATTGAGTGTAGGGCTGTCTTAATGTACCGTATTTTCCGCACTATAAGGCGCACCTAAGAGCCTTAAATTTTCTCAAAAATCGGCCGTGCGCCTTATAATCCGGTGCGCCTTATGTGTACACTGAGTTCCAAAATCTGTCAAAATGTTGTTGTGCGACTTTGATAAGCGCTCCGCTTGACTGACTGTCGGACCATTTCCTGCTGACACAGGGATGTAATACGTATACTGGCAGCGATAAACCGATCAGAGAACAGGACATAATACGTAAAGTACGTACGTTGGCAGCGATAAACCAATCAGAGAACAGGACGTAATACGTAAAGTACGTACGTTGGCAGCGATAAACCAATCAGAGAACAGGACGGGATATGTACGCTTACCTCCGCCACGCCTCCGGTAGGTATACTACCAGTATGCTGCAAAACAACAGCCGGGAGAAGCTTCTCTACAGTCACCATTCGACTGAAGGCAACAACGATAGCAGACGACATGAAGATTGAAAACTTTCAAGGAGGTCCGTCTTGGTGCTTTTGTTTTATGAAAAGGCAAGGACTACCGTGGCGCAGCAACTGCTAGCGGATTACAAAGATAAAAAATAATGTGTGTATTGTTAAATAGTAGAATAAAGTTCAACTAAACTCACTGTTTTGCTTCCGTTACCTTTTTTTTTGTAGACCGTATATTTTAGCATGCGCCTTATAATCTGGTGCGCCTTATGTATGGGTTAAGTACAGAAATAGACCCCGAAATTGAGACTGCGCCTTATAATCCAGTGCGCCTTATGGTGCAGAAAATACGGTACTGTAATTCAACTCACTCTAACAGTCCTTACATTTTAAAAATGTTAACTTTAGTATACCTCAAAGTCAACAGAATTTTCCCATTAGTTACAGGCATATCCAGCACTTTTCCAGAATCTGACCTGTGCTGCGGAAGGGGAATCATAGGATTTTTTTTTAATCATTAACACTCATATATACAGCGTAGTGAATTATATACAAAGAGCAGTGAATAGGGTGCAATTAGAACACCGCTTTAAGGGGACAAGCTGCTCCTTTGCCACCTTCAATATCTAATGGACTAATGAAGTTACCAAAAAAGTTTAAAATTAGCCAAATATGCATACTTTATGTAATGATTTAAAAAAGATTTTTCACTCGTTATGATTTTTCTATTTTTCAGTTTTACAACAATTAATAAAGTCAAAAATCTGTAAAATTGAGGTTGGACTGTAATGGTAATGTCATCAGCAGTTTACATGAAAGAGTTCATACAGCATTCTGTTAACACACTAAAATTGCCCTGTAAAACATGGTCCCCGCAAGCACTTTGTCTTGGGACAGGTGTCAGGTCTGTACAATGCACTCACCTGGGTGATGAGGGCCGTGGGCAGCACCTTAGTTTCCGTCCCTGATTGGCTGCTGCTGGCCTTGGAGGTGTCTGTGGTGTGCTTTGCAGCTGCCCCACTGTCATCTGCTGCCCTCCTCTGTTTGCTCCCTGGGCGGAACATGAAGAGTATGAGTGCTGAAGACACTCATGTTGGTGTTGGGATCAGAGCCTAAGGGGACGGGGGTGGCCAGTTGTGGAGCTAAGACAGCCACAGGTTCCAGAAATTTAAAATAAGTTTAATAAAAGAAAAACCACCAAACTGCAACACAACTTAGCATTTTTCACACCCCCTCTCCTCCAAATACCATTCCGGAGACAAGGCACTGTCCATCAAGCCAAGCCTTGTCCTTGCCAAGGCAGCACCAGCTCACTGTATGTGCATGTGTGTGATTGCTGAGCTCCTACCTTCACCTGCTGGCACCACCCTATCGAGTGCTTCCAACACGTTGTCTTGCTGACCCAAGGACATCACATTCACTCTGAAGGAGCAACAGACACTCCATCAGCACTAGTATATCACAGCATATCTCTCTCTCTCTTGCACACTCTCACTCACACACACACACACACACACACCTGGAGTTCCTGATGTCAATGACAAACAGCAGAAGCGGCTCCATGCTACTTGTCTTTGTCAGCTGACACACCTCAGTATCCTCCACCTGGAGACAGAGTAAAAACAGTTTCACCTTACCTGTTCAGCTGACAGTTATCCCATCCCTTTCCCACACCTCACCTGTCCATATCTGACACAGTAAGATACTCTTGACAAAAGATAATTAACAATGTAAATAATTTCAGTGAGATGATGAGATAAAAAAAGGGATGGAGTCATACTCACAGTGTAGGAGAATATACCCCCATTCACCTGGGACCGTATTAGGCTGAACCCCACCTAGGCCAGACACAAATACCTGTAAGCAGTGGGAAAATGCAAGAAAATACTCAGAAAAAAATGCAATAAAACATGGCAGACAGAGACTCACCTGGTCCTTGCTGAAGTCCATCTCTTTCTCCTTGGGAAGAAAGAGTGCCTTTAGGTAGACGTCTAGAGTCCCATTAGGGAAGAAGCCAAAGGTGTTAAGGTGGACCAGGTTGCGTGTCTCATTCTGGGGGGAACACCAGAGAGTCCAAGGGGGCTCAGTGTGGGGACATGAGGTGCACGTGTACACACTAGCACATACACACAACCGTCAGAATCTCTCGATTGCTTTACTCCTCAATGTATCACCGGTCACCAAAAATAACTTCACTTGTAGGTTTTTGTTTTTCTTTTAATTTTCAAAAGCATTCTGTTCACTTTCCTGCTTGGTCTACAATATTCTCTGATCGCTCCCCTCACTGTCACTGTCCTTCCAGTGCACCTTAAGGTTTTATTTACTGTTTTGTTTATTTATTTATTTACTTATTTATCTATTTGCTGTTTGGTTGTTTGTTTGTTTTACTTATTGTAAATTTTTATGCACAGTCTCCTATCCTGAATCAGAGCACATTTCACTACATGGTTTACTCAGTAACCACGTACGTGACAAATACACTCTTTTGACTTTTCTTTTTGAAAACTTCTGCCTGCAGCACAAGAAATGTGACCTGTGTTTACCCTCTCAGCAAACAGGTGGCAGTAAAGAGCCCCTCAAAAGAGTAGGAAATAGACTGGGCTGGCATCTTATTTCAACTCACTTCCACAGTGTTCACAGCTCCTGTCTGAGAAACACTGAGACAGCGTCTTGAACGCAAGGCGCGAGCGTCAACGCTATTAATCGTTTGCGTGTCACGCACGCACCTGCTGGCTCCTCCTCCTTCCTCTCCGCGCGCAGCCACGCAGCTCTCGGGTACACGCATGCGCAGATCAGCCACGTTCGCGGTATGGGGCCACCTGCACCATGTTTACCGTAGTACGTGTACGCTCCTCACTTTTATTCCGTTTCACTGTACATACGGGACGCATTTTCACTCTGTAATTTCAACCGGGGAATAGCGGGCTGGGGTGTTATTTACAATGATGAATAACTGTGCAGGTCACGGAGCTGGCGCTGCATTATTTCGTGTTGAACACTCACCGCACAGCATCCTACGGCAAAGGTGTAAAACAGTGTAAAACAGTGTGAAACGCACACGCGCCACGGGACTCACCTTGAGCGCAAGCTTGTGTATGCGCGCGCCGCACCCGGACACGAGCAGCAGCACGAAGTAAAGCGGGACGCATGAGGCCGGGTTTCGGGCCATGGCAAGCGACGGACGGGCTCACCGGGGCGCTCTGCACACCTTGCGGCCCTCAGTCCTTCCTTTCCGCTCCCAGTGGACGACGCTTACCCGCTTCTAGTGCTTCTTCGACGCCACTCTGCGTTTACTTCCCAAAGTGCCTCGTCTACACTTCCTGCTCACTTCCCGTTCCGGTAGGAGCGTACACGTCAGCGTCGTGACGTCACAGAGGCGGTCATTTATGGCGAACCTTCAAGGCTGTCCTAGATCTGTTTATTTTTCACAAATAGGAGGTCACAGAATGACACATTGGACATTTAAAATGTAGTTTAATAATTTAGTTTTTAGATTTTTAAGTGAAAAGTTGAACGCATCCTGTGTCTAAGATGTGGATATGTGTGTCTAGGACTCTGCTTTTCTCCAAAGCTACTTTACTGTGATTAGCCATTTAGGTACAGTAATTTTACTGTATGAACTCAGGGAAGTTGTTTGAGTGCAAAGTGGCCACCCTGTTGATTCAGCACTCTGGGAAGGGCACTGCGTAAACATTACATTGAGTGTAAATATGTGTAAAAATTTAAAGAAACAATTTCAGTTTCAAATTGGACTGCTTATACCACCTGCGAAGACCTCTCTGCCTCAGAAATCTGAAGTGTGTGTGTAGAGGACTGTGGATACGTGTCAGTGTGTCCAGGTGTTACTGTCAGCATATTTAATAACATTCTTGCTTCACATATGTCCTCTAAAACTGTTCTGTTCCATCACAAGGTAAAATGAAGGGGCAGGTCAGGGAAAAAAAAAAAAACAAGCAGGAAGTCTAATCTGAACTTCAGTCTCTTTCACACATATGGTCCAGTAAGATGTAGATGTTCCTGCTTAATCCAAACAGCCAAATCTGACTGCCTAATCCACATGCAGCCCTGGGTGAGATGCTGGGGGGTGTGATCCAGTTATGATCTGACCCGGTCTCTGGCACTGTCCTCAGCTTGGGGACACGGTGCGACCACGCAGGCAGCCACAGGTGGCACACTTGAGCATGTTCATGGCAACATGCATGACAGTGCCCAGGTTGAAAAGCATGTGGTAAAAAGTGTGGATTGACAGACCACCTGTCTCATCAGCGTATTTCAGGGCCACAATGGGTGTGTACAGTGGGTTGGTCATGTTGCGGAAGCATGGGTGGGGAGCTTCAATCACCTTCTTGGTGCACTGGTGGTGCAGAGAGAGAGAGAGAGAGAAAGAAGATGAGTGAGGCCTTGGGTGGAGGAGGAATGAATAAATGTTGTTAACAGCCCCATTTACAGCCTGACAGGTGTTCATTTCCTGCAGGCACCTGTAATAGTTGAATTCATAGAGCAGCTCAGCCAATCACAGCTGCAGGATCAAAATTAGAGTACGGCTTGGAACCTGACCCTGGCGATGTTGTCTGGTGTCTGACCCAGGGTTTCAAAGATGTCAATCGAGGAAGGTAAGTAGACGTTCTTGAAATAGTGCACCGTCTCTGGGTCTGTCCCAGGGAACTCCTTCTTGGACACGTCCTCCACCATCTTGGCCTCAAACTCTGTGTGAACAGGGCCTGGCTCGATCATGGACAGCCTGAGGGAGAGCGGGCCAGATAGTGGTCAGTTACCAGGTTTTCTTGCAGGAGGGAGGAGGGCTGTGATGGGTTGATAAACAGTTGTAACCTCTTTAACTAGCTGTTTAATCACTGATATCCATAATTATGCAGGAGAAATAATCCCTTTCAATAGAGACAGCAGTGAACCTGAACAGGGACTGACTTACGTGACATTGAACTTGAGTAGCTGTACAGCCAGACTCTCGCAGAAGCCCTCTATGGCAAATTTGGAGGCAGCGTAGATGTCGTTAAACACCACACCTGCACCAGGTGAATGCAGTAAGGAACAAGATGTGGACTTGTGCCCCCAAACCTCCCAGTCCTCACCAGTGTACCTTGGAGTCCCATGGCACTGCTCATTACAATGATGTGTCCTCCTCGCCTTCTCTTCATGTCTGGCATCACTTCCTTGATCATGCGCACTGCACCGAAAAAGTTGGTCTCAAAAACTTTCTTCATCTCATCCATACTGATGCTCTCCAGCGGTCCCACCAGGCCGATGCCGGCATTATTAACTGTGGATGGTTGGGTCATCAAGAACAATATTAATGCGCTGTTATTTTAGCACAAGCTTGGTGACACTTTGACAGATGCAAATGGAACTCTGTCTCTGCCCTGAACACAAGTCTCCTGCTGTCCACTGCATTACACCCATTATACTGCTGTCCCCACCCATGTATAGCTAATATTAACCATTATTGCTCTCCATTGCCTAGTTAACTACTTGCTCCAATCTCACTCATGAGATGAAGTTTGTACACTAAGCTGCTTATGCTGATTCACTCATTTGTGCAGCAATAATTTTTATGTTACCAGCCCAGGGTTATCTTGATCAGGGTAACTATAGCAGTATGTAGGATCTGAACTTGGAACAACCACCGACTCTACAGTCATCTGCCACTCCTGTGCTTTATTTCTACTAACCACACAGAGGCAGTATAATCTCAGAAAACTGAGCCAAAAATGTTTTGTAGGTTCATTAAACTTTGGACTACAAAGGTGGCAAACTGACTGAGCACGTCAATGTGGCGGTCCTTCACGCTGCTTATACACTCTTTGACCGACTCATCGTTGCACACATCCAATGCCCGCAGTGTCAGTGTCCTCCCGTAAGTGTCTCCTGCCGCTTCCACCAGCTTGTCCTTCCGTCTCAAGTCTCGCATGGTGGCGATGACTGGAAGAACACAATGGGAAAGCGAGACACAGTCAGACATGCTGACTTGCACTAAGACACACACACCAGCCAGTGGAAAATCAGTGGGGTCTAGTGACACCAAAAGACCAACAGCCTGAGTGTGATGAGTGCCGCACAGAAAGCTGTCCTCGTATTTCCAGACCGTAGTGCACATGGTTATACTGCACGTTTGCACAGTGATGGACATAGTGAGATTTTCCACAGAGATTTACTGGAAACACAATAACTAAGACTCTTGCACTATAAACACGGGACACAGTCCGGCTTGCTGACATTTATCAGGTGTTCTGTCCCATACTGACCTGCAATGGGGTGCTTTACTGTGGTTTTGCTTAAGCATATATTGTTGACGGTGCTGCAGGATCCCCTCTCCATCCCCACCTCCTTGTGGCAGCACACAGCCGTGTTTATAGCAAGTTTAATCCACAGGTCCCGACCTCATGGCTGAGGGCCAAACCCGTCTATGATTAAACTGAGGGTTGTGGGTAAATATAGCACAGGTGAAGCGAAGGTAATCCTCTGAGCTATACAGTGTTCCTCATCCAGCTTTGAATTTGGCCTAAACGTCCAATGAGGACAGTGAATGTGACCACGGGTAACAAAAGCGCACTGACGTTCTAAATACACCAACTTGTGCACTCAGACCCCTGTGGGCTTTGGTCACCTTTGAAATTCTGATGGTGTTGCTGCCACATCCTAGATCTGTGCTGTAAACTCTGCCATTGTAGAGGATTTTACAGGTGGAGCCCAAAGTCCCACGACCCTGCACTGTCCATTAAGTCTGTACTATTTTTTGACTGTCTACCGTAAGAGGATATGACTGATCAGAAATGAACAACTTTTCTGTTACCCAGCACTGTAGCTAATAAAAATAATGCTAATGGATGTATTTATGTTTCAAACATGCTGACAAATTCTTGTAAAAATCTCCGAGGTTGTTTACTTCTCTGTAAGCCGGCAATAACTGAGGTAATAAACCACTGTGGAACATACCATGGTACCGCTTCTTCTCATCTTTTGCCAGCATCACAGCAATCCGTAGGCCAATGCCAGAGGAGCAGCCAGTGATGAGGACCACTTTCTGCCCATCATTCGCCATGGTCAGTACTTTGTCACCCGGTCCAGGTAGTACTGTTGAGGTTAGACAGCTAAAGAGGATCAAGAGCGCGTGCACGCATGCTCTGTGTGTGTGTGTGTGTGTGTGTGTGTGTGTGTGTGTGTGTGTGTGTGGTCTTGTAATGTGTAGCATTACTACTGGAAGAACTGGATTGAAAATGTGGAACCAGATCTGAAAAAAAGCCAGCTTTGGGCATCAGGCACAGGCCCCAACTTTTTGCAATTTCCTATCACTAGGAGCTATGGCTGACACACTTATTGGTTTGCCTCAGAGATGTAGGAACCTAAACCCTCAGGGGCTGTAGCACGGTGATCCAGCTATGTCTGGAATTCTGCTCATTCTCAGGGACCAGGAGACTGACAGGCACAGGTTTAGCCTTTCAGTAACAATAACTGAGGGGATGGGCAAATGAGGCTGAGCAACATTGAGGGAACCACAGAGAGCATAAGAGTGAGTTGTGGAGAACAAAAACAGTACATCCAGTAGCCAACTGACACCATCATCCTAAACCTGAGCACCACAGTACACCAAATAAGCTCAACATGAATATCTTTCAACACCTCAAGGAACTGAAGCAGAATCATCCAAATATCACATTGACTTCCAGTCATTGAAAACCCAAGAAGGGAGAGGCTACAGATGAACTTATGGTCACTTACTTCAAACATTCATCAAATGACCTTATTTACAGATGATGTCCTCATCTTTGACCTATGATGAAAAACGGATCGCTGCATCCTGAGCTGTCCTGTCTACACCTGGTCCTCTGCTTTCACACAGTTTGTGTAAAAATAAGAAGCTTCCTGATTTTCTATCTAATCTGGACCTTCATTTGCAGTTTGGATTTCTGAGCTCTTGGTCTTTCTGCTTCCCTCATCGCTCTGTTAACCCGACTTTAACCTGTATTCTACCATCATCAACTGTCACTTCATCTTCTAGGTCATTTCTATGTTGAAACATCAGGTTGTCTTGCTCTTTTTAGCAAAATAACACACTTCTGTCTTCCTTCTGAGTCTGCCTGGATAATCCCCCATGAAAAGCTATATTTTTAGATACCAAGTCATAACTGCAATCATTTCTACCAGTGTTACGATTACTAGCACACTCTTGAGTTCTGTGTGTGTGCGTGCGTGCGTGTGTGTATGTGAGTGTGCATGCAGTACGCACACTGCAGTACAGTAAGGTAATTGGGGGATGTGGCGTACCTGGCATTCCTCACCTCCAGCCTGCGGAGAAAGAGCACAGGTGTGAGGGGGTGGGGCTGCCTTCCAGCCACCATCTTTTGCCTTCCATCTTAACGTTTACATCCACAGCGAGACCCGTCTCCACAGGCCTCCTCCTTAAGTGCAAACATTCCTCTTCCTCCTCCTCCTCCTCTTCCTCCCGCTGCTCCATCATACACTCCCTGCACCTCACTGTACTCCATCACACACACACTATGCTCTACTGTGGCTGGTAGTAACCCAAACCAGTGTCACCATCCATCTGCCTGAGTGAGTGACAGCTTGTCCAGTGCAGGATCCTTTTGATCCAGGGTCTCCCTCAGAAACATTCTAGCTGTTTACCAGTTACTCCCAGAAACTTCTTGCAGAAAATTCTGGTCACCCAGGACTGTGCAGCCAGCATAAGGTATGATGAATCCAACTCACAGCTGACAAGTGGTGGTCAGCTGACAGCTCCGTTTATCTTTTCTTCTGATTGTCCAGAACTTATGGCCACAACTTAAATAACACAATCACAAAGACCAAGGTATCCTGGGACCAGATTCTTCTTTCCATGATTGATTCTGGTGTTTTTTTGGACAGTTTATGGGTGGTAAAGAAGACCAGTAACAATTAACCTCCCTGGCTCATATGTGGCAGACTGTTCCTCAGCTTCATGCCACTCCAGGTATCTCCATAGTTCTCAGTGTAAGCATTTAGGAATCCCCAATGTATCCCCCCTTTTGTGACTACAGAGTCGGTAGGTGGCACCCTCTTGAATATAGTGCTAAGTTGGCATCAGCAGGTGGTGTGGTGGTTAGAGCTGCCATCCTGCAATTGGAAGGGGTAGGGCTTCCAGTCCCTAGACCATCAGTCAAAGTTCTTATGGCCTGGAGTGTCACATCCATAATAACCAGGCCCTCTGTCATTCTCGCTTCTTTACTGTGGACACCAAGATCCTCTGTAATCAACAGCTGACTGTGAGATCATATAAAAAGCAAATATTGCTTTTTGACAAACACCTTCAAGGTGGAAATCATAAACTGAACCTCTCAAACTGTCTCAATTAAACCACACCCTCATGCAGTGAAACTTAAGCCCAACAGAAACTAGTGGACACTACCAGTCTGAATATAATGGGTTTGAGGCTCCTGCCATGGGGTGACATGACTGTGGTCATGCTGTCTTTTCAACAGAACATCAACATCACATACGTGAAGCATCAACAACTCATAACATGTATGTAAGATGGGGCATCAGGTTGGCTCCTTTCCACTGCTCAACCTCTGTGGGAGAGGCATCATCCCAATGGGGCTTTTTTCTCCTAAATGTTCAAATGTTCATCTTCCTTGCAGAAGTGAGGCTTCAGGGGCATATTTGTGCAGGTCCTGTTGCGGCTTGTTCGGCAAGGAACAAAGAGTGAGGACAGCAGCCCTGGTGGAAAACATCAGGTCGCTGCACTTCAGCCTGCTGCTCACATTGCCCCTCCTGGGATGGTAGATGTGCAAGTGCAGCACCTTCTGGCAACAGAATAGAAGGAGTGGAATCAGGTAAAATGAATACTGATGACCTTAAATAGGGGGGTGATGAAAAACCGGGCAGCATTGCAGGCATTCAGTGCAACAGTGAGCCTGGATGGAGAGGAAGATGAGGATGAAATCCTGGTTAGCATGGGCTGACACTGGCTGGTTACTGTGGTTCTGGGGGGGAGGGTGAAGTCCCGGTGAATGGGGTTCTGGTCAGCATGTCAGTGTTCACTACCTGCTCTGTAGGCAGGTCCAGGTGTGGTGCAGTTTCAGGTCGAGGCTCCACTAAATGCATACATTTAAATGTAAAAAAGTATGACGTTATTAATAACAAGAAATTCAGCGACAATAATGGTTCTACGGCAACGGCGTTTGTCTGCTGGCCGGCCGGATGCAAACGTCGGGGCGGGGCTGCTCCTCGCCTCAGGTGCGTTCATGCGGTTGCTCCCCATCAGCATCGTCGCCACCGTCACCAGGGCGAAGAAGCCGGCCGTCATCGTCGATGTCGGTGAGCATGAATCGCGGCGTCTTTCCGCGCTCCACCCCCCTCCCGGGAGGAGGCAGCGAGCCGCCGGGGGAGGAGAGAGAAGGCAAGTTGGCACGAGGCTGGAAGAAGAGGAGAAGGAGAGACATCGCGAGTAGAGAGCGCCACCAGAAAAACGCAAAACAACTAATAATAATAATAATAATAATAATAATAATAATAATAATAATAATAATAATAATAACAACAACAGAGCGCGGTGGGGCCGCCCGGCCACGCCGGGTCTTCGTTCACCTGAGATCACATGAACCCCGTTTCATCCACAAGGAGACCGTGACGAACCATCGGAGACATGGACTGGAGCTCCAGAGAGAAAAGATGGCCAGCATCCTTCATCGTTTTTCTCCTGGTCACAGCGGCACGGGCAGGTAAGAACACATCATCTCCGTCAGAACCCCCTATGTAAGCTCAGTGAAGTGAAACCATCTCCTTAACAACCTGGTAAAGTGAAATGAGCTCTTGAAAAACCTCCTCTGAAACCAAGTAAATGACCATCATCTTGAGAACTTCATCAAGTGACATCTTCTCCTTCTCAGCCTGGTAGCTCTTGAGGGAATTCATTCAGATGCATTAACAAAGATGAGTTAAGCTCCATTAAAATGACTGTGGAAGGACCATCATGTCACCTGTCAGGCAGAACCGTGCAGGTGCACTGCTTTCTATGGGAGGTCATGCCGAGCATGGCTCTCGGCTCCAGGTGCTTCTTCGCAGCAGGAGTTCTGGGTGGTTTCTGCTGTTACCTCTACTCGTCCAGCCTGTCCATTAGGAGCTTTTGTCGCTCCTATTAAATTATTTATAGCTGAGCTGCGTGTGTCCACAATTAATTCCAGCCAAACAGCGCGTGCTTGCTTTATCTCCTTTCTTCTCCTCTAGAGCTTCTCCTTATCTGTGTTCTATTATGTTGTTGCTATAACAATCTTCCTGAAGGCATTCCATTGCTTGAAGGCATTGAATTATTTCTCCCCAACATGTGCAGGCCATTGTCTCAACTTGTCCGCCACGTCGCACTCACACACTTTCAAAGCCCACATCATTGTCTGATTTACTCCAAATTTACTCGGTGTGCTTCAATGAACCTGTGGTTTCATAATGCTTGTTATGTTGCTTGTGGTTTATCATTCATACACACGTCTGTATTATATAGCAACCCGAAGCTATCTGCTGTCATGTGCTGATCTTGGATGTCAGCTGCAGAGCTTGGGTTGCAGTTGTAGAGCAGTACCTGGCACGGGAATGTGGTCCTTGGTTGAGCCCATGTCCACGTTCACACTGGCATCCCCAGTAAAACAACCAGTTGCAGCCTTTCAGAGTTACAACCCCACCTTGGAGTCACATTTTGCTCTCATGCTATGGTTGGGTTATGGTCAGCTGGGTGGGTTTTTTCTCCATAGAGCTCAGGGCACACAGTGCTGTTTAGGAGAACACTGAGCACAGTTCTCGCTGACGGACACCAACAGCCCAGAGTCTCAGAGGTGCTGATGAGGAACCGCTTGAGGATTCTTCCTCACCCACCTTCTGTCTTGTTCATGTTCATCACCATAGATCTGGCAATGGTTGTGGTTGTGAATGCCGAGAACCACTAAGGGAGGACAACAGCCCACCTGCGATTGTTGACCATTGTGATCACTGTGGTCAGCATGTTTGGTCATTTATGGTTTTTTCATTGGTGAGAAATCTGTCCTAGAACTGGGCTGAAAAAGGTGAGCACAACTGATCACTGGTACGAGCACAGTGGTACAACTGCTGTGAGGAATGGATCTTCACTGTGATGAGAGCTGTGGTTGAGCTGCCAGTTAGTATAGTTGAATTTGGTCAGCTGTGGTTCATGCTTGGATGAAATCAGAAATGAATACAGCGGTGAGATCACTGATGACCAGTTTGCCACTTGGGCATGGATGAGTGCAGCCTTCTTGCCCCAATGGGAATAGCTGGGCAAGTCCATCTGTGTGGGCATATGGGTTTTTATCGGCGTGGTCCTCAGTTTGGAAGAGATTTAGTCTGTGTATGGGAGGGTGAAACCTCACAAAGGGGTTCAACCCCGTCTGAGTCGGGGGCACAGACTCGGTTCACTGTTGACTTCATTAGCATAATTATGGTTTCATGACGAAACCCTTTGGCAAAAGTCGGTCCAAATGGATTTTTGTGCCACACCTTGGCGTAAGACTAGAGGAGAGGGCCATCATGTCTGTCTGTATGGTTTAACCTCTGGGTATAAAACAAATCTCTCCAGATCTTTGGTTGTGCGGCCGAGCGTGTGCACCTCCTGATTCTGCCTGGTGTGATCATGCCAGACCGGCACAGTGTGGTTGTACGATCAGCATCTGGGAATTTCACTCATGCCCTCGCTCACTTGGCTGCCTGTCAACCACTGATCGCTGGGGAAAAGCTCAGCTGCTCAAAGCCACTTCTCTTTCACCGTTTGTTTCAGATGCTTCCTTCTACATGGTGGTGGGCCAGCGCATGTCCTGTTTCAGTGGAGCAGAGGGCATTTTCTCTCACGCTCTCTGCTTCTCCATCCTCATGTAGCTTATATGCTGCAGAAATTGTTCTGTTTTCGTTCAACACCCCCCCCCCCCACCCCCGGTGTGCTGTGCTGCTGACTGGCGGTGCTGCACTTCCCTCTGATACCCACGCCAAGGCAGCCCCACCGGAGGTCATCTGGTGCACTTTGATCTGCTGGTGTGATGGGGCACAGCTTAAAAGAGAGGGCTGAAGGATGGGGAGAGGTTGGTATGGACCCAAAACCCTGCGGAGCTGGAGACGTGTGAGAGTGTGGCTGGAGCAACAGAGGCGTGGCCGTCCTCTGCTCTAAAACAGATGTGTTTCCTGTCGGCTGTATAATTTGGCTGCAATCATTTCGCCATACGTGTCCATGCTGGAGCAGATATGCGTTATGGATAAACAACAAACTTTGGACCACTTTATGCGCACCGCTTCTCTGTGATGTGAATGTCTGGCGCCCAGAGTCACCGACTGTGACCTGAGCTCGACAGGCAACCGACACTGTTTTTGCGGTGAGGGTGTTTCAGGGCCTCTTGGTCTGTTCGCCTGTGTGTGTTGGGATCTTGTTGTGAGGATGGATCCCAACAAGTAGCGGAGGTACAAACGTGGCTTGAGTGGCACAAAACGGTATTCAAGGAAAAGCGGTGTCTTTAAAAAACGATTAGTGAATAATAAAAATTCTTGACCAGAATTGTAGTTTAGTTAAAGTGTGACGTCATTGCTAATAATACCACTTACTGGTCTCAAAGCATGGTGCGTGGGTGTGACCCAAAACGCACTCCGCTGTCGCCAGCGGGATGTGGTTGTGTGTCAAAGGAAGGAGGACAAGGAACACAGCGCAGAGATGACTGTGAAATCAATTCAGGGCAGCACAGGGTCCCCCAGGACCTCGCATGGCTGCAGGTTCAAATCCAGTTTGCCTGCTGTCCCTGTGTTTGTGTGGGTTTCCTCTCAGTTCTGGAACTCCTTACTCCAAATTGCCCTGTGTGGGGGTGGGTGGGTGGGTGGTGTGTTCAGAACTGGCTTTTGCATACAAACGCAGAAGTATTGTATAAGTTGACAGGAGGGTTTGCTGACAGGAGGGTCCTGCTAGTGTAGACACGCTCTCTGCACAGCATAGGCATTCAAATTCTTTGTGTCTTTATCTCTGTCTTCAGCACCGTCCTCCATCCATCTCTATCCTTCATTCACAGGGTAGAGCAGTGACTCTGTGTGTGTGTGTGTGTGTGTGTGTGTGTGTGTGTGTGTGTGTGTGTGTGTGTGTGTGTGTGTGGTTCAATTTGAGCCCACAGAAAGGAGATTTTCTGAATACATGCCTTTGCTGTATATTGCTTGTACTTTTTTAGGCTTTATTTTTTTAATTCTCTACATTAGCATTTGAAGTGCTGTTACTCTCCATGAATTAAAACTTTACAGCTTTCAGGTTTTCAGTTTTTTTTTCACCCTGGTCCAACAGGGTCAGGGTGTGTGTGGAGCTACAGTACCTCAGGGTTCTAACTACTCTACTGTGGTCCAGTACTGCACTGTGCTGGACTTCTCATCACTGTCAGACAAAAACCTTTTATTTTGGTTTATTAATTCATTCTAGATGCCACATTTTTTCCCTGGGAACCAATTATTTTTATCCACAGGACATGACCTTGATTCAGTCCCTTCCGTCCAATAATTGATAGGCTAGATTTTCTGATCAAACTGAAAGTGAGCAACAGGTGCCGATGCCTTTGTATCTATGCTGGACCGATTAACGTAATGGATTGTGATACGACAGTCACTGGTGTGATCCAGTATAACAGCATTTGTGCACCTTTTTGGTCACAGATGTGAGTTAATACAGGGATCCCTTTCACCTGTCACCTTTGCTGTTGTGCAGGTTTATAAAAATAATTCAGTCCCAGTACAACACAGCCGCTAACTTGCACTCTGCCACAAAACAGTGTTGTGAGGGAAACAAGAAAGATCAAGAAATAAAAGCCAGTGTTGGATTATTTCCACCAGTAAAATAAGTCAGTCTGTGGGCAGCACAGCTGCTGTGTGTGTGTTTCCACTGGTATTGTTGTTGTGTTGTTATTCACAAACACTCGGGCTGAAAAAGACGGCTTATAATGAGGAAAAGGGGGTGTTTAAAAACCACTTAAAACCACCACGATGCAAATGTTCTGCAGAAAAGAAGCCTTTCCCGCTTATTTGAGTGTTAAACTGTACAGTCACCTGTCCAGAAACACAGTGACATAAAAATAAGCTAAAAAAAGAAAAGAAAAAGTAAAAAGTGGCAGCTCTCTCCTGTTGTCAGTACAGGTTTTTTTTTCCGCAGAACAAAGCTCCGTGGCTGTTTGTTTTATACACAAAGATCATTTGAGAAAGCAGCAGACACCCCCCCACCTCCACCCCCCACTGAGAAACCACAGCACTGGCGCGCCACACATAAAACACTCTGCTTTTTCAAGCCTCCTTGACAGTTCATAGCAAATGCTCAACATCCTGGTGTTCCCCCAAAAATCATATTTGCTCACTGTCAGATGTCTGTCTCGCTCTAGAGTCCAAATGCCTATGCAGCCTCCTTCTGCATTTTGTAAAGGTCAGCTTGCGATTCCCTACTGTCTAATGGGTGACTTCTGTGGGGTTGGTCCCTGTGCCTGTAGTCTCCAGTGTTCCTGTCTGTTTAGTTTGGACTCTGCTTTTAGCTAATAATGTTCTGCTGCTCAAAAGGAGTCCAATAAATATTAAAATTAATTAAGCTGCTTAATAGAATGTGCCATTTAGTTTTAGACCGGGCTTGAAAAGAATGAAAAATGACCCAAGGCAGAAGGTGAGCTGAAGCCATGGCGAGCGGTGCTGGGCGCACGGTTCAAAGCATAATCAGTACAACCAAGTGCTGAAGGCCCAGTGAGTCCAAGGTGCCCCAGTTCATGATGAGTGCAGCATGAAGGGGAACAACCTGTGTGTTTAATTCAAACAAGTCCAGGCCTGGTCCACCACAGAGCAACACCAGATTCCTGCCTGAGAGACATCTCACAGTGGCTGACATGTGGGCGCCATGTGATGAATTTGGGGCAAAACAGCATTTTACTCTAGTTTACTCTGCTAAGTTCACAGCCTTGTTTGTACAGCATCTAGTAAGACAATAACTTCACTCACAATGGCGTCACTCTACTTCCTGCTAAGGGTGTACAGTGTGTCCACGTGCGGACAGGAGGAAGCCTCACTATGAAACACACATGTACGTGTTCAGCAGAGCTAGGAATTTTACAGCACTCTTTCCTCGCCAAAGGGCCCCAGGGCTCCAGAGAGACAGATCATCATTTCCATCTGTCATGAACTTTTGGATGACCTGCTGCTGCAGATCTCTGAGGCGCCCATGAGCTGTTGAGTGTGACAATGTTCTGTACCTAAGTGAGGTGGAACAGTTTAAATTGCACACAGTAAGCACAGCAGTGGTACTGTTGCAGAATTGTTCTTGTAAACTGCAGTTTACCACAGTGCATGACAAAGAGTCCAATGTACAACTGAGAACAAACAAAATTACACCAACAGACAAAAATCTTTATGCACAAGACACTGGATACCAGGTTGCTGGTTCACATGCCTCCAGCAGCTGCCTGCAGGAGTGGCACTCAGACAGCAGACATGTAGATTATCACAGCAGGAGGTGCTGGGTTCATTTATGTGGATGCCAGGAGGTCAGGAGGGAGATGGGACTGGGAGGGACTCAGCAGCTTCTGAGGGACACAGGACATCTTTATACCCCATGAGAGGCAAAGCTGAGAACCAGCAGGCTTTGAATTTTAATCACCTTGTGAGATGGACCAAAGCAGCCAGAAATGGAAGAACTCGGCGCTATTGTTTTGGTATAGAGAGTGATCGGCCCAGGAAGTGTTGGGTGCTGACCTGAGAGAGGACAGCACCAAGTTCCTCACAAACACACGATTCTGTGGATCACATCTGATGGTCAGCAAGGAGAGTGGTTGTCTGTGTGTGGCTGAGTGGGGCTCTGATGTTCTGCTGGCAGTGTAAATAGCCTGCCATGGAAAGGAGCAAAAATTTCACTCAACTTCTGTTGGACCTCAGCCTGCATTAAGCACATAAACACAACCAGTTTGATCAAGCCCGCACTGAGATGTTCTGACTGATCAATTATGTTGGGTTGGTTTGCAGTGCCTGACATAGTCTACTCAAACCAGAACAAGTGCATGCATCATTTCTGATAGGATCCCAATATCTATTTATAATGGCGCTGCTATGACATGTGAGAAAGTTCTGTAAGCTGATCCAGAGATGAAAGCCTGTTATGTGTTCCCTTCTGAGGGTATGGTCACACTCACATTCCTGCTCAGCTTTCATCCTAGGCCAAAAGCACTTTAGACGTCTAGTACAGTGTTTGTCTCATATGGGCGAGTGTGTGTGTGTGTGTGTGTGTGTAAAAGTTGGAAAGTTAATCAAGCGCAGATGCACGCAACTTCATTACATATCTCACTCTTCATGTCATCCATTCCCACCAACCCTCCTACCATCCTATAATCACCATAAACTTAGGGTTTAGTCTCCCACTCAGTTCTCTCTTAAGCTTTAGTCTCACCCTAACCCTAACTCTCCAAAATGCATAAATAATGTTACAATGCCATGCTTAACCTTCTACTTTTTCTCTCTCTAACAGTGGATCCCATTGATGTTTTGAAGCTGCTGGAGCTCTCAGAAGACATGGACGGGGTGTCCATAGAGGCAGGATTTTGCACCGACCGGCAAGGCAGGGGAGAGACAGATATGGCCTTCAGGATAGACAAGAAGATCCAGCTGAGTGCACCAACAAAGCAGCTCTTCCCTGGTACGTGGAGCACACGTTAATTCCACCTCAAGCTTTGTATTTGTGTCAGAGGTGATGAACTTCAAAGGTTCTGAAATTTCGAGTGTTTACTTTGTTTATGATCGCATTGTTCATTAAATTGTTTTGCTTCTTGGCTGAAAGGTTCACAAGACATGAGTGCACAACAGATAAATGCAGACCACTTTCATGCCAGTCTTAGGACTCAGTTCCAGGGCTGCTATCATGGTGACCCAGTGCCCATAGGGTGAAGTTTGCACGTCAGGGGTCAAAGGACAGCTGAGATGTTTTGTCCTAACCCATCCAACGTGTGTACCTGCTCCTCTTTTATTCTTCTTCTGACACTGGCCTTATTTCTACAGGTGTGTAGCAATAGCATTCATACAGGTGGTGGTGTAGTTATGAACTATGCTCCAAGAGGTGGCCTGTATCTAGACAGGTGCCATTTAGCTGGTTTGGGAAGAGTTTTTCTGATAGAAAAGGCCACAAAGTAGATGGAAAGCAGAGCATGGAGTCTCTAGATGTGGTGCAGTGAGGTTGAACTCTTAGCAGGATCTGCAGAGGGTGATGACTAAATGTGGTCTTCTGGGGTTGACCACTCAGAATGGGCTTTGTTGAGATTCAGGATTATAAATGGAGTCTGCTGGAGATTTTTCATGTGGCCCTTCCTGTTCAGTCTCCTCATACCCCACATGCTCCTGGTTTCCACCTGAGCCACAGTGTTGTCTGCTCATGTGTGCTTTCCAAGGCTGAGCTGAACACATCCAAACATACAGCTGCATCTTTTCACTGTTGAAGTTGCATGGAAGCTGGCTGAGGTGAGACGTCCTGCTTACTGACCGTGTACAATGTGAGAGAAATTCATGGTTAAGCTCTTAATGCATGTTTGTGCTATGTTAAAGGTATTAACCAATAGTGTAGTGAATGTTTTATGATCATGTTATCTAGTATATTGTGCTTACTGCTATAAAGCGTTGAGACTTCTGCCTTGCTAGAATGTTAGGTACTTAAGAAGGTTCCCTGGAAAAACAAAAGAGGGAGCTTAAGGAAGGGAAACTTAAAGCACAGATAAGGCAAAGGTAAAAGGGTCAAGGGAATGGTCAATTCAGACCCAGGCCAGACCCTGGTGGTATGTAAAGGAGTAATAAAACCAAAACTCCCTCAACTGAGGCACCTAAATCAGGAGTTACTCCACCACACTTGGGATGGGAAAATGATTCCCTATAACAGCAACGTTTAAAGTCACACTGACAAAGAGCAGAAGTGGAAAACAGTTGAGAGGGGTGTACACCTTGCGAGCTGTTGTATAAATGATCCCTGTATCCTTGTTCGAGGAGACTCTCTTTTCGAAGGGGCTCTCCTGCATTGGTCTGTATTTCTATATAAAATAAAGTGTAACTCTCTCTACACCCAAACTGTTGCTTTATTTTTTCTTCCACAACAATGAGAAGGTCCAAACAGGTCTCCGATTCCCAAAGGTGTTTTTAGGGAAAACTAACCAAGAGGCTATATTCCAGTCCCAGGCCTCCAACACCTCAGCTTACATATTTTGCTGTTGTTGCAACTGATGTGTTTGCCTCTCTTGGCTAAATCTTTTGGTGTCATCACCTGTACCTCTGCAAGATTTAATTCTTAAAATATTTCCAATAAATTTACTTTAATGGTGCAGGAGAAAGTAAAAAAAGTTTCCAACTCCTAAAATGCTACAAAGGTCATTCATAAATCGGTGCCATTTATTATTTTGCCAGAATTTATAATTATTGCACAGATCAAAATAAATGGCGACAGATGTGAATAAGGCAGAGGAAATGTCCTGGTGGCCATAATGAGCTCCTCATGTTCTTTCCCTTTGCAGCCACTCTAGTGGCAGCATCCCTAACCCTAAAACACCTTTTATCTCCTTTCCCTTACGCCTCGGTTTTCCCTCGCTGCTCCTCATCTGCCCGCATCCCCACTGCTGTTGAAGAAAACCAAACTGTGTTGAGCTGAATGTGCTTCATGAACCCTTCATCTGCATCTACAATGTTCTGGCTGCTGTGAAGTGCACTTCTCTTTACTTTGACTTGTATGTAGCTTCTGCTAAATGAACAGATAAAAATGTGGAACGCTCCAAAGTAGAGTTTCTGCTTACTTGATTATCTCCAGTGTTTTGTACGTCCATTAGTCCTGGATCTTGCATCTCAAGTGTGACAGCAAAATCCATCTCGGGATCTCCAGCCTGCTCTGGCTGTTGGACAGCGGTAGCGCTCTGGAGGGGGAATGGCGATTCATAGACATGCCAACACTGGGCTTTGTCTGCTGTTCCCACAGTGATGTTCTCTGCTCCTCTCTGCTAGACTCCGCCTTTCCTGAGGACTTCTCCCTCATGGCAACAGTTCGGGCAAAGAAGGGAGCTCAGTTCTTCCTGCTATCCCTGTATGACGATCAAGGTGTGCAGCAGCTGGGCCTGGAGGTGGGTCGCTCTCCTGTGCTGCTGTATGAGGACCGCCGGGGACTGCCTATACCTGAGCTGTACCCTACCTTCAGGAAGATCAACCTGGCTGATGGCAAGTAGGTCTTCCACCTGCCAAACTCAGTCACTGGAACTTTACAGCCGAAACAGTACCTCATTTGATCTAGAGCTATACAGGTGATGTTGTTTGTCTCTTCTCACATGGCCAGAGTGTGTACAGGTAATACCTGGCTACAGACCCCATATGTGCTGTTTTCACCAACGATGAAGTCCATCTCAATCTGACTTCCCAGGTGGCATAGGATAGCCTACAGTGTGCAAGGCAAGACAGTCACACTCTACTTGGACTGTGAGAAGATGCAAACTTTGGACCTGTTACGAGGAGACAGCCCTGTTGTCAGCACCGATGGCGTTACTGTGTTTGGCACACGCCTCCTGGATGAGGAGGTTTTTGAGGTGAGAATCCTGTGGAGTGGATGGATTTGGAAGTCAGAGGGATAGGTAGATGAGAATAGTTCTCATGGAAAGGGCTGGAGGGGATGGTGAGCGGTGGGTGCGGAGCAGTAATTTGTATTCAGGGGTTATGTTTTACCTTTTTCTGCCGAATCGTTCTTTTCACACTCTGTGGGGTGGGGGGTGTGGACATTTTCTTTCTCAGTTGTGAGCTAAAATTCTTCCTTACTGGTCCTTTTTCTTCATGTCATACATTGCAGTTTGTTTAGCCCTAACCCCCACTGACTGTAAATAACCTTGGTGGCTCTCAAGTTTCTTCTTTGTCTAAGTTTTCCCACCAGAGTGTGGGTGGGACTTCCTCTCCACATTCCATTAAGAAGACTGAATGCTCATTGGTTTGCTCTGCTAATGGGCAGTGCCCCTCCATGAAGCCAATAAAAGCCTCCTCTCTTCGTGGCAGTTTTCTGGGAAAAATCCACCAAGGGTTGCTATTATTGCAGGCGAGAGGAACTATGTTAAACTCCTGGTTGAGCTGTATAATTAAAGTGTACATTAAAATGGTTTGGCTTGCTGCTTCTTGTTCAGTAATAAAATTCTTCAACATGGGATTAAAGAAATGAGGCTTGGGGTTCGATGGTGTTGCATTCACTAGAATCGAGCTGTGAGCAGTGGACTTGCTAAAGTCAAGGCTACATTTGGTAACCAGGTATGCCATACAGTGAAATGCGCACTGAATCGACAGGAGACTGTGCGCAGTGACACTCAAAGGAAATCTAAGTCACACAACAAATAGATAAGCAGATTCTATCTGTGACTGTTGATAAGCAGACTGTATCTGTGTGAGAGGTGTGTTGGAAAGATAAGTTTGCTAACATACGGCTGACTTTTGGAAAGGTGACAGTTTGGGGTTTGGTGGACTAAAAGGTGTCATGTGTGAAAGCTGTGTGTCTGGGTTTGGGAAGGTGAGGAGTGGATAAAATAGAATTCTGGGACTTGATGTGCAGAACTGGACGTTTAAAATAAAAAGTTTTTGGTTTGCAGAGATAACAGGTGAAGTTTCAAAAAGACACTGAAAGATAAAAGGTGTGGTTTGGGAATGTGAAACAAGATGCACGTAAGTGAGGAGAGGTGAAAGTAAGAAAGACAGGAGAGACAGGGACATTGGACTGATGGAAATGTAGGAGAAGCAAAACACCAACTGGTCCTCAGTTCTAAAACCTGTGCCCTCAGTTGGGATGAGGGCTGTTAACAAACCACAGTGAATCTGGTTTCACTTGATGTGAAGCTAACAATGATAAAATCCATCCATCCATCCATCCATCCATCCATCCATTCAACATCACCAACCACATTATCCTGGGGAGGGTTTGGAGGTTCAGAGCCCATCTTGGGATGGAATGCCAGTCTATCACAGGGTCAACAAGCTTCTGAAACTTTCTATTGCATCTGGCGTCCTCAATGTTGAGACAAACTGAGACAAAATGAGTTCTCTCTGGGTTTCTGTAGCTTGGTCTTAAAGTGAAGTTCGACCTATCGTAAGACTGTGTTGGTGTTCCTGCTCGGTAGTACTGATAATAGCAGTCATCATCTTGTACTGGGATGGTACTCACACTATTATGTCATGCTAACATGGTTGCTCTGGGGACTCCAGCATGACTCTGCTGCCAATATTTAGAGACGCTAATGTGCCTGCAGTGCCTTTAACTCTGCTGGGAACAATGGCAGCCATACTGGGACTGTACAAGGAGTACTGGGACTGCACACTACTCAGGTTTTGCTGCAGTTGCTCACTGATTTGACAGAGTCGAAATGGAGTCAAAAACGGGAGCAGAAGTTGTGCCCAGGCTGCACTCTTGAACCTCTTTGCTCCACACCCCATGTAAGGCCTTGATCTGAAAAAGTAAACATCAGAGTCCTTTCATCTCCTGGCTCATGGAGACTTGTGGGAGTAGAACTCGACAGCAACAGGTACTTGCTTGGCAGAGCCCCAAAGATACGTGTCCACAGGCACTGGAATGGAGAACCCTTGGCGATTAGGACAATGTCCCTTTAGGTGGATGAGGAAACTTATGTCGCCACCTCCAAGTCGATGATGTGAAGAACACAAATGCTGAAATAGGTTTCTTTGTGTTGGTGTGTGTGCGTGTGTGCGTGTGGTGGTGTCTCTCAGGGGGTCATCCAGCAGCTGCTGATTGTTGAAGACCCTCAAGTGGCCAGTGACTACTGCCTGCACTACATTCCCGACTGCGATTCCCCACTGCCATACAACAGCCAATCCGAGGATCCTGAGGATGTGCACGTGAGTCCTCCCACCCTAGGGGAGCCAGCAGTCGCAACCCGGCTGTCCTCATGCACTTTGAATGTGTGTGGGTAGTGGTTTGGATCCAAAACTAACCAGTGCTACGTTATGTTGGAGAAGGTGGAGAAGCGTCCAAAAGAGCCAGAGGTAGAAGAGTTCAGTGAGGAGTTCTACAGTGACCTGTATGAGGATGTCCACACTTCCACAGTGACAGCGCAACCCAACATCACAGAGTACGAGGTGAGGCTTTACAGTAGCTCTAAGTGCAGTAGTTTACTACAGTAAGTGTGTGATGATGCCTTTAGCTGCATTCCATGATCCCCAGATGGTGGAGTATGCTGACTATGACAATGACACAGTTGTTGAGGAGTACGAGGAGTACGAGGAGCGATATGGGCCAGTGGAGAGAGAAGGAGTGGACATGTGGAGCACAGAGGTGCATCCCCCTACGCGCGCGCGCACACAAACAGAGTCTCACTATGTATGTTAGCGTGGTCACTACACACACTTACCATACTTTGCAGCTTCTGCTATTGTATCCCCTGTCATTCTGTCTCCTGTCCATCTTTCCCTCTGTCCTCCATCTCTATCTCATCTTTGTCCTTCTTCTCTACACCTGTCCTGCTTTTTCACTGCCTCCTTGTCAATATACCCTGGTGTCCCTGTGTCCCTCTGTTCAACCTTCCCTCTGTCCCTCTGACTGTCCATCCTGCAGGGAATGAACTTCAGACCAGAGAAAGGCGAGAAGGGAGAACCTGCAGTCTTTGAGCCGGTGAGGTCCCACACATCCAGCCACGATCCACTGTCCTCTGGGACAGAGGACCAGGACTCCTGCTGTCCTGTTGCTGAGAAATCAGTTGGCAACATCATTGGAATCAGGTGATTCTGTGGCTGATCTGGTGTCACTTTGGGTGCATTAACCTGTCCTCCTGTCCCTCTGGCACTGTGCAGGGCACCCTGGTGGAAGGACCTCATGGTCCTCATGGACCACAGGTAGGCTGTATGTGCAGCTCGACCGAGACTCTGTAATCAGATGAAGATGAGCGCTGCTGTACCATGGTTTTACCATGGTCTTACCTGTGAAGAGCTTGTGGCACCACAAAAGACACTTGTAGCCATGTGAGCCCTAAAGCACAGTTTCACATCTACTAAACTGTCCAGATTATTGTGCCACTGGGACATAGTTACCATGTTTTTACATTGCTTCAGTGGTAACTAGACTGACCATCCCTCTTACGCAATCCCAATCACTTTCACAACTCACCCTGGTTACCAACAAAAACATGCGTGACCTGCCCCATGTTGCGCCTCCTGCAGACCATGCTGAGTGGTGGCATTTGAGGAGGTCCCTAGTTTTCCATTTTAAAGATCAAAGGGCTGAAAGATCCTGAGTTTTTATCGGTTGTCATGGTTGGAGTGTGGAGCGCAGGCATTTTGCCCAGTGACTTCCTGGTGCTCATATAAACATGCTTGATGGAAATGATTCTATGTGTTTGTGTGTGTGTGTGTGTGTGTGTGTGTGTGTGTGTGTGTGTGTGTGTGTGTGTGTGTGTGTGTGTGTGTATCTGTCTGTCTTCCCAAGGGTCCTCCAGGTTCTCCTGGCCCGATGGGACCAATGGGACCTCCTGGAGACCCTGGCGATCTGGTGAGCCTTCTGTTACCTAGGAAACACACATGTAATATAATGGTCCTGGCTGGGCCTGCTGGTGCAGTTGGATGCGGAGGTCTTGGCTCATATCTTGGCGTGCACCCAAAAAGTCTGTCTACTGTTCTACTGTCCTACACATCTACTCTAAATTATAGCTCCATGTCTGCTTTCAGTGTGTTGCCCACTAACAGCACGCTGTCCACTCACTCAGTGTTCTGCTGACACAGTTCAGTCCATATGAGGCATTTTCAGTTTCCCTACTCACACACTTTTATGACATCACTTACCAGAAGCTTGAAGTTAATATGATTTACACCTGCAGCCTGAGGGGGACAAACATTCCAGCTCTCGCATGCAGCCTTCTCCCATCTCTCTCTCTGTCTCTCTCTCTCTCTTTGTCACTCTTTTCTTTCTCTCTCTTTCTCATCTCTCATCTTCCTCTCTCACACACACACATCTCTCTCTCTATCCCAGGGTCTTCCTGGGAGACCAGGTCTTGCTGGTGCTGATGGCATCCCAGGCCCTCCAGGAACCCTGCTCATGTTGCCGGTATGTATGTGTGTGTGTACTGTACGCATGTGTGACATGTTTGTTTGCAGCATCACTGGAGCGTGTTTGTCCACTTTGTGTCTGCTTGATCACCAGATGCTACTCAGGGTTTGAAGATAAACGTGTATGATCGACACACCTGGGCCTTATCCTGTGCTTTTCAATGAATTCAGTTGTTCCCTCCCTCATTATGAGTTTCAAAAAGGAAACTTTTTTCCAGGTTTTTTTAGCTGCATTTCCATTTCACATTTGTTTTCTTAATTTCTGTCTGCAGCTGGATGAAAGCAAACTGCGTGTTGAGCCTTCTGACCCGAGATGTTAACATATAGCAGAGCACTCAAAGGCAGTAAGAGGAGTACACACCTTAGTGCAGATCACTTCTCCAGTGTGTGTGTGTGTGTGTGTGTGCCTGCCACTGTGTTGCAGGCTACAGGTGGGAGCAAGCAGCCTGGCTCACAGAGGATGCTGTCTTGACTTTCTGAGCAGCAGCATGTGGCCACCAGGTGGTGCTGTAGGATAAGGGCCTTCATGGCAGGACTCAGCAGTGAATGCCAAATGAGCTGCTGTCCAGAGTCCTGTGTCTTTCACCCTGCCATGTCCACAGAGGCGCTTAGTAATAAACTTTTTCTGGGCTCCAGTTCAGCTAATGTCACTCAGTGCCCCTTAGTACTGCCCTCTCTTGGTCTTGTCTCTTGACCAGTGTTCCCGGTAACTATATCTGATCGTTACTTTCCAGTTGTCTCAGCGACTTTGTCTCTGTCTTCTCGTTCTACCAGTTCCCCCATGTTTCTCTCTCTGTGTCACCCAGTTCCAGTATGGGGGTGACGCACAGAAAGGTCCCATTGTTTCTGTTCAAGAAGCTCAAGCCCAGGCCATCCTTCAGCAGACTAAGGTGAGCTGTGTTGTGAGCACACAGAAAGATCCTTTAGCATGACCACATGGGAATAGCACAGAATGATGATACAGTTCAAGAATAGCACAGGACCACACAGCATGACCCTACCAGTTGAACACATAGACATACTACAGAGCATGACTACACACATTGGACGTTGCAGCCTTTTTGTCACCAGAGGCTTACATGATTTTGTTTGTGATTTCAGAGCTCCCACACTGACCGCATCATGACCTTGCTTTGAACTGTCCCCCTTTTCATTTCTGCAGCTGTCAATGAAAGGGCCACCAGGTCCTCTGGGTCTCACTGGACTCCCTGGCCCACTGGTAAGAACTTCAATAGATCAGCTTTACTAAAGGAGAGCAGAAATCAGTTCTGGTTCATTTTGTTGGCTTTACATGCAAATAAGGTAATAAGATGGGAAAACATCTTGAGAACTTTGATGGACATCATTGTACCATTTTGCATCTTCCTGCCCGAATATTTGTCTCATGTCTCTGCTTTGTTTTGCACATTTATACACTGCACTACATGTTTATGGCAGAGTGGGATGAGATGATAATGAGCTTAACATGGGAGGGAACACTTGTGTGCCTGCTTGTGCTAAAGATATTCTGTGTGTTGTGAACCTTTAGGTCTTTTCACACGTCTGTGTGAAATGAGCTGCCGTTGACTTTGTCTCTGTCCATTCTAACACCGACTCTGGCACTGACTCTGGATCTCCCTTGTTTTGTGTCACAGGGGCCTCCGGGTCCGTCAGGGCTGAAAGGAGACAGCGGTGACTCGGGCCCCCCGGTAGGAGGCGCTCTATCCCTCTCCTATTCCTCCGTCACTTGTTGTCCTGTTCTGTAACAGTCACTGTTCTGTCTCTCCGTCAGGGTCCACGGGGGTTGCCAGGGCCTCTGGGCCTCAATGGGAAGCCTGGTAAAAGGGTAAGAAGATGCACTGCATCGCCACAGGGTGTTTGTGTGGGTGGGTGTACGTGCGTGTGTTTGTGTGTGGGCTGCACTGTACTCAGTAAGACTCAATTCAGGATGTATTAAAAAGGTATGCACTGGTGTACTGTACAGACAACAGTACTCTCATATGTGCAGCATGTAGCAATGCGGTGCTGAGTACACACACAGATCAAAGAACTTGGCAATGTACAGTAGCAAGTACACAAACACTGAATATCATGGCATACACTGTACAGTACTAAGTAGAGTACTAAGTACTACAGTACTAAATACTAGAGTATCCGTGTGACTTTTCTAGGGACGTCCAGGAGCTGACGGCCAACGGGGGGCAACAGGGGAGTCTGGTGCAAAGGTGAGGAGGTCACACAACATAAACACATTCAGAATATTTGAGTGTGTAACACAAAGTGTGTATTTGTGTGTGTGTGTGTGTGTGTGTTTGTGTGATGGTATTTCTCCAATCCACTTTGCAGGGAGAGAGAGGCTTTGACGGCTTTCCAGGGTTACCAGGGAACAAAGGTCACAGGGTGAGCACACACCTGTGTGTGTGTGTGTGTGTGTGTGTGTGTGTGTGTTTCCCTGTTTGTGTTACATTATCATGCTGTGTAAATGGCTGTTTGTTGCATTTGTTTTTTTACTTGTTCCCTGTTCATACTCTGTTGTGGTTTCCAGTGTAACATGACTCAGTGTTTATGCTGTTTGGTTGTTTAGGTGTGAAATGCACTGATGTTCATGACCTCCATTTGTGCAGCTGTGTGACTGAGCAACTCTTGTTGGTGTTCAGGGTGAGACGGGTAAACGTGGTCCATTGGGTCCTGTGGGAGAACCAGGACAGAAGGTGATAACAGAGCCCCGCCCAAAACCTCGAAAGCAGTAATAGGGCAGTCAGACAAGCTGGAACCACGAGTGCCTCCCTGAGTACTAAAGTAATACTCTCTCTGGGTACTGGGGTAAGTGTGACAGATGCTGATGTTTGTGTGTGCCGATGTTCCCCAGGGTCCGGATGGGCCTCCTGGACCACGAGGGCAGCCAGGTGAACCTGTGAGTAACCCTACCTGAGCACTCCTGCTACTCACACGCTCTTCATGCAGGCTGTTGTCACGGCATGTTATCGAGGCACTGCATACACAAACACGCATCACATATGTGGGCTGTATGTTCTCCTGGACTCCATATGGGACAGTGCTTCTTCCAGAAGCAAACAGATGCATCTTGTTTGTGATGTCAGAGAGCCTCTGGACCAATGAGAGTCAAGCTGCCCTTCTGTCTCCCTTGGTGCTGCTCTGATGAAGGAGTTTCCTTCATGGATTAAACACCAGTGAACTTTATATTATTTCTGAGTGTTTGGGAGCCATAAATCACAGAATATAGTTCATAATAGTACCAATAATAATAATTCTCTGCTGTATCAAATATATGTATCCATCACTATATTATCAACATAGAAGATCAGCTATAAGGAAGCAGTCAAGGAGAGAAATGACAATAATCAACTATTATTATTATTATTATTATTATTATTATTATTATTATTATTATTATTATTATTATTATTCAACATCAGTGTAGAAGGATTCTGTGTTGTTGTGCTTGACTCTAGGGCCTTCGTGGACTGGCTGGACCACGTGGACCCCCTGGACCTCCTGGCCAACCGGTAATTTGGACACACTGTGTGTGTGTGCCTGTATACCATGGTTTAGTGTATCGCAGGATGTGTCCAAACTGAGGCACTGTTTAATATGAATTTCAAAGTACTGCTTCCTTTTTTCCACAGGGGATCCGGGGTATGGATGGCATTCAGGGGTCAAAAGGCAATCTGGTCAGTGCAGTTTTAACATCCTGTGATCCTCTCTTACTTCAGACTGAACACAGTCATGTGATGTGTGGCTGTATCCTTCATAGGGACCCCCAGGGGAGCCAGGGCCCTCTGGCCAACAGGGAAACCCCGGATACCAGGTGACCTTGTGAAACCTAGAGCACAGTTCCCCAAAAGAGAACAATGAAGAATCATGAACACACATATAATCACATAAAACAGAACACATAGAGACATACAAACACACAGCACATACAGTTTTAACCTCCCCCAATGCAACAGACACACACACACACACACACACACACACACACACACACACACACACACAATTCTTACTGGGGCTGTTCTTCCCTCACAGGGTCTTCCTGGACCCCAGGGCCTCATTGGGATGCCAGGAGAGAAGGTGTGTATTGTTGCTTCTGTACTGCTTGACAGTTGTTATGGAAACAGCAACTGATTTAGATCAATGTGTGTGTTCCTAGCAGATTTGTTCTAAAAATTTCTATTAAATTCCCTTGCAATGATCAGGATTGAAACTGACCAGGATCAAGAGTGCTTGTGTTTTGAGCCCCTTGAGTTACAGGCTTTAAATAAATGCGAATAAATGTTGCGAAGCAAAGTGCTGTTACAGAACAAATGTTCATTAAAACAAGAATGTTTGCTACCTGTCTTCTGTGTTTCACAGCATCTTTGTGTCCCTCTGTCTCCCAGGGTCCTCCAGGAAAGCAGGGGATGCGAGGGCTGCCAGGCGTTGATGGCCCTCCGGTATCACCACTAATTTACATACACAATCAGTAACATCCACTTCAGCCAAGTTACACAGAATAACCGTCATGACTGCTTCAGTGCGTCAAGCCATGTTTTAATCATGAGAACAGTAGTGGTAATAAAAATGATGATAGCAGTAATAAAAAAAGCGATAACCCAGGTGAGCTTGTCTCTTCTTCAGGGACACCCAGGCAGGGAGGGACCTCCTGGGGAGAAGGGGGCACCGGTGAGTCAAGCCTCAGCACTAATAATCATTAAGATGCCACAGTCGTCATCATTTACTGACAGTAATGGTTCATGCTGACTGAGCCATTAATCACCACCCAGTAATGTGTGTTAACCTTAACAGCTATGTGGACATGCTAAACCTGTCTACCTGCTATCATGTTATTAATGTTCTTTCCTTGTGCAGGGCCCCCCCGGGGCACAGGGTCCCATTGGGTATCCTGGGTCACGTGGAGTCAAGGTACTGACCCATTAATGTGCATCATCCTTCTTCCGAGATCTTCAAGAGCTGCAGGGCAGCTGCTCTCAATGAGTGACATAGTTACAAGTTTGTGAATCAAAGCTATAACTGACTGAAGACTTTGAGTGAGCAGGCTTAGTTGCTGAGCTGACCCAGTGTTCTCTCTTCCTGCAGGGAGCTGATGGATTAAGGGGCCTAAAGGGAAGCAAAGGCGAAAAGGTAACAGCAGAGTGGCCTCCCTGTGCACTGTGGTGGTGCTGCTGTACTTCAAGCACATCACCCACTTTAGTGATTGGAGACCCATTGTGGTAGCTGGGCTCCCTGCCAGGGTATAACCTCTTCCCTTATTTAACCAACCTTACTATCTCCTGTTGTCAATGGCAGGGTGAAGATGGCTTCCCAGGGGTCAAAGGAGAGATGGGCATCAAAGGAGACAGTGTAAGACAGCATCCAGCTGATGAGAGTCGTACACCATCAATCTGGGCCATTTAGCTGTCATTTGATCCTTCTGTGTCCTCTTCCAGGGCGACGATGGTGTTCTAGGGCCTCGTGGTGAAGATGGACCAGAGGGTCCCAAGGGCCAGGCAGGGCCGATGGGAGAGCCTGGGGTGGCAGGAATCGCTGGGGAGAAGGTAGAGCCTTCCAAAACCAAGACTTCTGTGTTGGAAGCTTTATAGGAGACCTACTCAGAACTATATAGGAGGCCTGCCCTGCACAGTAAAAGGACTGAACACCCTACATGCTCTACAGATGTGTGTGTTTCAATGTTGGATGTGCAGCTGAACAAGTCCTGCACCTTCTTTGTGTGCCTGCAGGGCAAACTGGGAGTGCCAGGATTACCAGGGTACCCAGGAAGACAGGGGCCAAAGGTTGGAAAACAATATAGATTTTTTTTGCGCACACATAAGAGCATCCCAACCTAAGCTGTCTTAATGATGCTTATTCATATCACAATGCTGTAATCTTCAGGGGTCTGTAGGCTTCCCAGGACCACCTGGGTTACCTGGAGACAAAGGAAAAAGGGTAAGTATCTCACTGACACCTTGAGCCAATGATCTCTGAACCAGTGAGAGGTAGCTGAAGCAAGCAGGAGCTTTCAGACTGACCTCCGAAAGACCAGGACCAATCATATTTTGTCTGCATGTTAATATTAAAGAGAGGTGGGACAATGGACAGGTGAGACAGCGGGAGTAAGAAATGCACAGGTGAGTTACAGGTAGGTGAGAAACACTCAGGTGCACAGGTGACAAAGAGGCATTTTACTGCCACAGCAGAACAGATGAGAATTGGTGAGCACTGCAGCCTGTAAAGCAATCCTGACCTTGTACCCAGACTATGGTAATACCCTGTTATTTGTGTTTCAGGGCCCAGCTGGTCCACCCGGAAGCGCCGGCCAGAGAGGGCCGACTGTGAGTATTTCTCAGTTACCTTCTGTTTAGGGTAGCGTGCCACGTGGTTCCTTTGATTTTGACTAAGCTGCTTTACATTTACATGGATATCTAGATCTTAGCCAGGTGCTTTTCCCCAGAGTTCTGAGTGGTGTGCAGGGATGGATTAGGTTCTGTAGAAATAGGCTCCACTGAACATATTGTAGGCAATAACCAGAGTAGTGAACTTGACATGGGTAGTTGCAGGGAGCCAGTGGACAAAGAGGTGGAGGGGAGATACATGGGAACATTCTGAAAGGCCAGAAACAAACTGCACCGTGGCATTCTAGATCACCAGGAGAGGAAACATATAGAAGGAAGTTGCAGTAGTCTAGGTGGCACATCACCATGGTTCGTACCAGGAGCTGTGCAGAGTGTGCTGTGACATAAGAGTTGATCTTGCAGATGTTATGCAGGACATACAGTGTCTGCAGGACCTGGTTGTGATTTGGCCAGGACCTGGCTATGATTGTGGTAAAGACTGGATCAGTTGTTACTCCCAGGCTGTTGACTGCTGTTGAGATGAACGAGTTTCTCAGTGAGGGTTGCCATGCAGCCCTTTACAAGGAGATCTAAAAACATACTCTTCTGGACTTCAGTCTAATTGTCCTACACATGTACTAGATACTTTTTTTTGACTGTTGAGTCAGCCACACACTAATAAGAACAATAAAATGCCAGATAGTAGTGTTGCAGTGAGTAAGGAAATAAGAGTGTTACTTGGGGGAAGGATGGGGAGTGCTGTGTATCGTCCCTATAGAAGTGATAAGAGAGGCTGTGGGAGGAAATAGCTGATCCAAGTGAAGTAGCATAGACAGGGAGGAGTAAAAGGCTAAGTACTGAACCTTGTGGAACACTTGCAGAGAGACTGAGGACCAGAGAGGGGGATACAGCAACATACTGTACCTGGCAACATTTATATGTCTGGCAGGATGCAAACCATTTCAGTCATAGTTCACTGATACCAAGTTATGGCGGCAAACTGAAAAGGACACAAAGGTTGACTATGTGAAATAGCAGAGATCTCAAGAAAAATGGCCACTGAGATGAGTGATGCAGCTCAAGCAGATTGAAGAACTTTTTGACAATGAGAAGAAGGCAGTGTTAGTTTGGTGGCCAATCGGAAATCCGGACTTGTAACCAAGGAAACTTGTTTCTACAGGGCACTCGAGGAAGCAGGGGAGCAAAAGGTCCCACAGGAAAACCTGGAGCCAAGGTAAGAGCTCTGCCTTTTCAGGTTCACTCCCTTCCAGTGTACTTTTAGAGGAACTTTTGACTGACAAACACCAGGGGATGACTCCCGCTGGTACTGAGGGATGGCAGTATAATGTCATACTTGTCTTTCACAATGTAGTTTTTCAAATTCCTTGAACCCTAAACTGTTATTTTCCCAGGGAGCATCAGGAAATGACGGCCCCCTGGGACCCACTGGAGAGAGGGTATAACCTTTCTTGTAGTTCTCACTTGACTTTATTTAGGAAACACTCTAGAGCCACACTGCCTCCGTCGGGCTTCTTAGCTGTGCTGTAAGTGCTGTGGCTAATATTTGGTTTTGCATCCCATTATGATTTGTGACTGCATTATTTATCTTTAACATTTCAGGGACCTCAAGGGCCACAAGGACAGAATGGGGAGTCAGGACCTAAAGGATCCAATGTGAGCCAGCAGTATTTTTGTCTGAATGCAGCACAGCAGATTGAGTAGTTTGAGCAAATATGAACAGGTCTCACATTTGTGCTAGGGTCCTGCAGGGAAAGACGGATTGCCCGGGCATCCAGGACAGCGGGGGGAGCCGGTGAGTCATGGCCTAAGTAGCAGAGTGATCCGGCATGGTAATAATGTGGCAGAGGTCAGTGAGCTGCATTATTCTCTATCTGCAGGGCTTTCAAGGGAAAACTGGACCGCCTGGACCATCAGGTGTGATAGGACCTCAGGTAAGAGACCCCTGCTCTGGTCTATACTCACACTGGGTGGAGTACGTGTTTCGAATGGGTGATGTAACATGGGTGCCAGCTCTAATGGGCTAACCAAAGTTGCACTGTTTTCACCTGGATTTCTTAGGGTAAATCAGGAGAAACAGCACCCATGGGTGAACGAGGACACCCGGGGTCACCTGGTGTGTCTGGAGAGCAGGGCTTACCAGGAGCTGCTGGCAAAGAGGGTGCCAAGGTAACCAAACATCATGGAGAGATCTGCATGCCTTGGAGCCAGCTGATGATGATGATGATGATGATGATAATGATGATGACGATCAGTCAGTGTGAGACACTGACCACGGGCACAGCTAGAAACACTGGTACTTTTAATTATACTGAAGCTGTGCTTTACATGGTACCCAGGGTGACCCAGGAGCCCCAGGAGTTCCTGGGAAAAGCGGCCCTCCTGGACTGCGTGGATTCCGAGGGAGCAGAGGCAGCCCTGGAGCCATGGTAACAACCAGGGCCCCTAACTGGGTCTCTGCTGAAGCAAAACACGCTGTTAGATGATATATGTTAGTAAGCTATGAATGATGGGGTTCAGTGCTGTGATGAAGTCGATGATGCTGACCTGTTTTTCCTCAGTCGCCTAAAGCCCAGTGTATGGCAGAATAGTGTATCTAGGCTGAACTGTGTATCTGTATCAAGAGGAATGGCAGAGCTGATGCTGGGGGTGGCCTCTCAGCTGCCTACAAGTGACTTTTGAGTTGAGTAGTCTGACTGCATCCAGTCATCTGATTCAGTCAGTGATGCTGTTGTAGGCTGTGACTGAAGCAAGTGGTGTGTTGGAACTGAGTGGTATGACAGCCTGGTGACTCCGACGTCTCACCTTGTCTCACCTGTCCAGTGCTGAGTACTGTGGTGGGATGGTGTTGAGCTGTGGAATGTGACTGGGCTCAAGTATGTGACTTTTCTTCTGCTCTGCAGGGACCTGCTGGACTGAAAGGAGGGCAGGGGCCTCCAGGTTCTGCAGGTGCCATTGTGAGTTTGTTCTTTTTAGCCAAACAGTTTGATGTCCACCTCCTATCTTAGTGGGCATACAGCATCTGCATAACACTTCCTCTTATCTTTGTCACATGTCTGCCCTCTGTACATAGGGAGCTCCTGGTGACAGAGGGCCACCGGGGATGGCGGGTGCAATTGGTCAGCCTGGTCGCCCAGGAGGCAGCGGGCCACCTGGGCCTATGGGAGAGAAGGGTGAACCGGTAGGCGTGCACATCGTTTTCACGCTGAGATTTGCTGTCTCTGTGACAAAACTGAATGTATCACTAAGCTGTTCCTTCCCGGTGATCCAGGGAGAGAGGGGCCCCATTGGACCTGCCGGAAACGATGGTGAACAGGGACCAACAGGCTCTCCAGGGGCCACTGGACCAGCGGGTCCACCTGGAGAGGATGGAGACAAGGTGCAGTAGAATCAGGGCTGGTAGCTCTATTAGTCAGATACTGTTTGGACTTTTGTGTGTTGCGATTTTGGTGTTCATTTGTGATGCACATCCTTCTGATGATTATGCAGATGTTTACAGTTATGTAACGGCACTGTATTTGTGCTTTTGTGTTTGTGCTGTAGTGCAGTGCTGTTTGTGTGCAGTCCAGCCATGTTTCTGTCTGCCCTGTCCTGTGGTTGTGTTTGTCCATGTCCTCTCTGTCTGCATCTCACCACACTGTGTGTTTTCAGGGGGAGACAGGGGGACCAGGACAGAAGGGCAGCAAGGGGGACAAAGGAGAAGTGGTGAGATTCACAAGTACAGTGTGTGTGTGTGTGTGTGTGTGTGTGTGTGTGTGTGTGTGTGTGTGTGTGTGTGTGTGTGTGTGTGTATTTGTTCATTAAAAGATTGCAATTTCAAACAAGTAGTCTGTGACAAATGAAAAATAAAAACAATACGATTAGGTAAACAATCGTACACGTGTAGCCTAACAGAAAGGATGGATGAGCTACAGTTATACTTAGCCCCTTCACCCACTTTTCATCTCTGCCTCTTTCTTTGTTTCTTTACAGGGTCCCCCAGGGCCCCCTGGAAACCAGGGTCCCACTGGGCAGCCTGGAGTGCCGGTGTGTGTTTTTATTTTACTGTTCTCGTGATAACGCACCCGAAGTATTGTAGTGTATCATATACAGGTGGCTAAGAATGTGTACGTGAATGTGCGGTGAACATGAATGTGTATGTATTGAGTATCGATATGCATGTTCATGGATCTGCAGAATATTGTGTATTGCCTTCCATCTGGTACATTTTCACCATTATAATAACAGTAAAAATCACAAGCTGACTTGTACTAAACTGTTGGTATTTGTACAGAATCGCATGCAACTGCTGGAGTTTAGCTCGGCTAACAGTGACTAAGTCCATGGTACCTCATTGTCTGTTGTCCCTTACATCTTTATCGTTCTCTCTCTCTTTTCCAGGGTGTAGATGGAGAACCAGGCCCCCGTGGGCAGCAGGGCATGTATGGCCAAAAAGGAGATGAAGGCCCGCGCGGATTTAGAGGGATTACAGGCCCTACAGGGCTCCAGGTATGGAGGTTCACCTCATATAGGCACATGCAGTAGTGTGACAGTTTGTGAGCTGTGGTGTGCTTCCCTGTCTCTCTCTCCGGTTCACCACTTTCCAACCTGGTCTGTCTGGTGTCTTTGCTCCCCTAATACTTGAAAAAATGGAGACTATCTGCAACATTGAGGTTTGGGGAAATCAGCGTTTTATCTCATACTGAAGGCCAGATACATCCAGGCATCCAGCTCTCATTTGTACAGTTACAGCAGTAGCTACATACACCCTTGCAGAGAGCACGCAGGGATGTCTGACCTCTTACAGCCCCAGGTACATTATACACCGGTAAATTAATATCTTGCCTGTCCTCTGCAGGGGATGCCTGGACCTCCGGGAGAGAAGGGTGAAACTGGACATGCTGGGCTAATGGTGAGGGCAGTTCCAATGTAGCTCATGTCCTCTCTTGGTTTAATACTATTTGTCCTTGTGTTAGCCCAGAAGTTGCTGCTGGAATGTGGAAAAATTGCAGTTATCTGCTAGTTATGAGTTTGGTGTTGCTGTTACTTTTTCTTTAATACTTTAAGAGCAGTCTGAATTTCAGTTAAGAACCAAAGATTCTCTGTTAGCGTCCTGCTTTACAGGGGCTCTGGGAGTCTGGATGCACAGGAAATCTTCTGTTAATGTCTATCTGAGACCGAAGGGTCTTTGTTAGTCTTTGTGTTGGATTGGAGGGGCCCTTTAGATTATTTCCATAACTCAAAGTTCTCATAGTCTGTACCCAGGGTTCAAGGGTCTTTGTTAGTCTTTAGACAGAACTGGAGGTTCTTAGTAAGTCTCTGCCCAGGGCTGAATAGTTCCTGTTGAACTTTGTGCAGTCCTATAGTCGAGGTCTGAAACTGAAGGCCCCTGTGAGTCTTTATCTGGGACCACAAGATTCCATTTCACTTCTGCTTGTTGCTGAAGTGTCTCCAAGTCACTGTTCCCCTACTTGGTTCCCAAGTAGAGAGATTAGGACACCACCATACTCCATTATTACAGTCTACACTATCTTGCACCTCTTCCAACCTTTCGGGTGGTCCAAGAAGATTATGCAAACTATTAATTTTATAAAATGCTTAATTTTACTCTAAACATATATTGTCTTAACTTTCTTGTAAACTTTTGCAAGTTTTGTCAGATAAAAATAATATATTTTTTTATATCAGGGTAAACTTTTAGATCCTTAAACTTCCGGTTGTGTGATGCTCTTAATGGGTCTACATGCAAGCAGAGATAAGACAATTATGTGAGTTCATATTTTTACTCCCTTCATAGGGCCCCCCAGGACAGCTTGGTCCAAGAGGACCCCAGGGGCCCAGTGGTGGAGAGGTATGTGTGGTTTTATGTGAGACAAAGGAACTCATCCAAATAACCATGTATCAAAAGCTGCTGCTCCCTGCCTAGCCAGTCTGAAGGACAGCCTGACTGCTCATTTTTGTAAAAATCTAGGGCCCACAGGGAAGGCCTGGTGGTGTTGGACAGCCAGGACTTGCTGGCGAGAAGGTACATGCACTCATGCACGTTGCTGATGGTTCACTTTTACATTTGTGCACCATGAGTATAGTTAGCGCTCCTGTAAACTGACACCAGATCAGGTGTATTGACATTTGGTTATTTCCTGTAGTATACCTGAGGAAGGGTTTGCCAGGTCAAGTCACAAGAAGCATCTTTTGGTTCTTCTCTGCAGGGAGAGGATGGAGAAGCAGGAAACCCTGGACCAGTAGGACCACCAGGACGTAGTGTGAGTACCATTCTCTCCTATACATTTCAGTGAGCTCAAGAACCTCCACCTCTTACCCATTGCTGCTGTGTCTTCAGGGAGAGAAAGGGGAGCCTGGAGAGAAGGGTGATGCTGGACCCCCTGGAGCTGCTGGGTCTCCAGGGGCAAAGGGGCCCCCTGGAGAAGATGGCCCTAAAGGTAGCCAAGTAAGTCTGGTTCCTCTTCATTTTACATATCAGGTATACTTGCTGAGTTTGGTTCTGTACATGTCACAGGTCAGGACCTCTGATGTTTGCTCCTCTTTCTGCAGGGTCCCATTGGGTTCCCAGGAGACCCTGGACCACCAGGAGAGCCTGGGATTAATGTAAGCAATTACATCTCATTAACATCTCCTGCTCATTCCACCTGTTTACACTTCCTTTTTGTTTATCCCATCACAAATAATAAGATATCTTTACACAAACCTTGGGCTAAGGGTCTCATGGCATCTTTATATCCCTCGAGCAGGGAGTGGACGGTATGCCAGGAGAGAAGGGAGATGCTGGAGATCCTGGGAAAGCGGTATGTGGTCCCATGTTGGCATGGAAAAATACTTTTTATTGATTAGGCAAGGAGTTATTGATCTAACAGACTATGATCATGTATGTACAGCACTGTCCCGTTTCAGCTTTGCCATTCTTTGTGGTCACTGGTTTCTAGGGACCACCAGGAGCCTCAGGTGAACCAGGGCCCCCTGGACCCCCAGGAAGAATAGTGGGTTACAGCCCGTTTCCTTCATTTCTTTGCATTTCACTTTATGATAATTATTGTGCAAATATTCGTAACAAAAGTACCTGCAAAATTAATTCTAAAAACAATCCAAAAAAACAGTTTTATTGGACAGATTGCAGCTGAGGAAATGATGAATAGTGGTGAAAAGTACAGGTGGTCATCATTCTTTCTCTCTCCCTCCAGGGGCGCCTGGGACCAGCAGGAAAAGAAGGGAAACCAGGAATAAAGGGAGCAAAGGTTTGAATGAGAGGAACAGTCAGCCAGAATACATTGTTTTTTATACATTTAAGGGGTTGTGAGGTGCTCGACTCTACTGTGTTCTTCATTGTCTTCCAGGGAGCACCAGGTCCTGAGGGGCTGGTGGGAAAGACAGGCCCTGTGGGACCCCAAGGACACCCAAGCAAAGCTGGACCCCAAGGCCTTCCAGGGATTCCTGGCCCTGCGGTAAGTCCACCCACTTTGACTATGGGCTGAAAACAGTAGAAGTACTACTGCACAGTATTGAATACTATGGAATGCAGAGTACTAAGTACAGAATGATAAAAAATGAGCAGCACCAGGGTTATGGTGTGCATGCTGTGTGAGGTCCCTTTCTGTCAGTGGTGTTGCCCTGGTCTCTGTCTTAATCTCTCTCTTCACTCCATAGGGAGAGCAGGGCTTAAGTGGACCACCAGGGCAGACAGGACCTCCTGGCCCCATGGTAATTTCTCTTGGTCTGTCTCCTCTAGTGCATATGGAAATCTTCAATTTGACCTCACCAGTAAAGACTGAATATTATGTTTATCCCCTGGTGTCCTTTTTCTAGTCCACCTTCTAATGTCATCCCACTATCAACAGAGTGTCCAGATGCCTCAGTGATCTTCCATGATACTCTGCTTTCCCACAGGGTCCTCCAGGACTGCCTGGCTTGAAAGGAGATCCAGGCAAGAAAGGAGATAAAGTGAGGCACACCTTTACCCTATAGTAATGTACTGTACCTGTACTGTGCTTTTCGTATGTTCCACTCCTTTCTTCTAAGGTCATCCACGAATCAGTGGTTCAGTAACACATTTCTGTAACAGTTCAATTCAGTTTAATTCAATTCAATTCAGTTCAATTCAATTCAATTCAGTTTTATTTTTATATAGCGCTCTTCTCACTGCAGTGACACAGAGTACTGAACAGACATGTCAAGGGTAGCATTCATGTGTACAGTTGGAATCTAGCCATGCAGGAGAGGAAAACAAAAAACTCCTTTCTACTAGAGAATAAGAGAAAAATAAACCTCTAGGGGTTCATGTGCCAGTGGAAGCCCACCCCTCCTGGGCATTCTATGCAAAGTTAATAGCCAGTTCATAACAATGCTAATAGGAGTTGTAGGTTTTTGTCATTGTGGCATAAGGGGTATGGTATGGTTAAAGTTCCAGTCCACAGTTAGACACGGGCTCCCACGTCCACAGTGTCTGATTCGTTGTGATCAGGTTGATCGGCTTTCTGCCTGTCCCCTACATATATTCCGGTCCTGTTTCCCATCCGCCCCAGTCTTTTCAGTCCACTGATGTAGCAGACACCATGAGGCAACCTGCAGCACAAATGGCTCAGAAAACAGAGGGGGCATTAGGCAGGGTCCATACTCAGGGGCTTGACAATAGGCATCATGCATGATATGCTAAATCAAAAAGGTAAGTTTTAACCTAGATTTAAAGAGAGGTAAGGAGGTAGAAGAACGTAATTCATCTGGCAGGGTATTCCAAAGTTTAGGGGCCATGTGGCCAAATGCACGTCCACCTACTGTCACTTTGTCGATCCTTGGAATCGCAAGGTAACCTGCTTCTGATGATCAAAGGCTTTGACCCAGAATGTAATCCTCAAGTATTTCACTGAGGTATGCTGGTCCAGTGCCCCTCACTGCCTTACATGTTAATAATAAGATTTTATAGTCAATTCTAAATTTGACTGGTAGCCAGTGCAGAGATTGGAGTACTGGTGAGATGTGGTCGTTTTTTTTGGTTCTTGTAACTATCCTAGCTGCAGCATTCATTAGTATCTACAGCCTGAAGATAATCTGAGAGGGACAGCCGGATAGCAGAGAGTTACAGTAATCAATCCTGCTCGAGATGAAGGCGTGGACCAGTTTCTCGGTGTCCTTTCTGTCCAAGAATCCCCTTAGTTTAGCTACATTTCTTAAATGTCGCCGACATGACCTTGTTAAAGCTGTTGTATAAGACACGAATGACATTTTTGTGTCCAGGAGCACTCCCAAATCCCTCACACAGTCTGAGATATTAAAATTCAGGCCATGGGTTTGAAGGAGTGATACGATTTCACTGTGGGCTGCATTGCTAGCACCAACCTGAAGGATCTCAGTTTTGTTGGCATTTAGGGATAAGAAATTGTTACTCATCCATCCCTTTATATTGTTGAAGCAATTTATTAATGAGAGAAGGCATTTTTAGTCCCCAGGCTCAAAAGAGACATAAAGTTGAGTATCATCAGCATATGAGTGAAAGCTAACCCTATGCCTCCGAACAATATCACCCAGTGTTAGCATGTGGTTCGAGAATAGTAATGGACCCAGAACTGAGCCTTGGGGTACACCATATTGCACAGTTGATGTGACTGATGCATGATGTCTCCCATAAGAACAGCTTTGTCATGTGAAATGGCTATCCTAGTTAAGAGGTCACTAAATCCTGAGAGGAAAGTGGAGCACGGCCTGGGCGGGCGATAGATTATCAACAGTAAAACTTTTGACTGGAGGTTTAGCAGTAACAGTTCAGATAACGAAAACCGATCCGCATTGTCAACATTTGTTCGTATAGCGTTTAACCCATTTTTGAAGATAATTCCAACTCCACCTCCACAACGCACACTACGGGATCTATGGGCATAGCTACAGTATATCCATCTGGGGCGGCTTCAACTAGTGGGATATTGTCGGCCGTGTTGAGCCATGTTTCTGTTAAAACAAGGATGTCTGATTTATAACTTAGTGTCAGGTCATTTATTAATACAGTTTTTTTGTTTAATGATCAAATATTTAATAAGGTGCACTTCAGGCAGTTCTGCAATGGCGATAGATTTTTAGTAGGTTTAATGGAAACTAGATTACCCTTAGTAACAGACCTAGCATTGACTTTAAATGTCAAGGTCTCAAGATTGTTTTTATGCGGTTGATGAATTTATCTATGTTGTTTATGCTGTTGTTGTTGTCATCCCCGGGGGGACCTATTGCAGGAGGGGCAAAACTATGCTATGACTGACTGTTGTTAATAGGGTGAGTACTAATAGGACGTGTCAGCGAGGACCGTAGGCTGAGTCACTGCTGTAATTTGTTGGCCAGGTTATGGGAGAGGATAAAGGATCCCCTCCTTTTTGGCTGGACACCATTCCAACTAAAGAAACTGGGTCATTCCCAGAAATCATCCCAGTTGTTTACAAATGAGGTGTTTCGACACCATGTCTCCAGCCACCTGTTGAAGCCCACAAGCCTACTGTAGACCATATCTCCCACGTGAAGTTTAGGGATTGATCCCGAAACTACTATGTTTCGGCACTTCCTTTTAGCCTTATTGATTAATAAAATGAAGTGTTGTTTCGATACTTCCGACTGCTGGTAGTGAATATCATTGGTGCCTACGTGCAGCATTAAAGTATTCAAGCTCTTATCAGGCAGACAGTTGACCCGTGCCTCAATATGAGAGACATGGGTATGTGGGAGACAATTAACTTTAACTTTTACATGATGCTTAACGTGTGATCTAAGAAATACATTTCTAATTGAAAGCATCACCTAACACACACGTCAATATTGTTTTTCATAGCAGTTTTGCTACTATTTTTGCTAGTTTTATTATGCATGAGACTCGCAGTAACACCCTTGGTCTTTGGGGAAACTGTGGTCCTACGCCTTACAGTCTCCCCGCATGTATCATGCTCAGCAGACAAACTGCTCAGAGCCAGGAATCTGTTCTGTGTTGGAACCGGTGAGTCTAGCATGACGTTTTTAGTTTTTTGGGTTCGCTTCCTCGCGGTAACCCGTTTACCCTACCTCTGGTCTGGGGTAACTGGCTTTCTACTAGCTGTGCTAGGTCCTGCTACATCCGATGCCGGGCTAGATACCACTGAGGCGTCCAGGTAAACAGTCCAGCCACGTCTCTGTTTCCCTGATAGCGGTTAACTTGTGTACTCATATTTCAAGTTCAGTAACCCTGATGAGGAGGTTCTCATTGACAATACATTTTGTGCATTTCAACCTATCCACAACATCAACAGGTTTGATACGGCAAAACACAATCAAATAGTTTTCCAGTCCAATTTCCAGTGAAAGGGTGTCTTATAATCTCACAACAGGGATTTCCCATCTGCCTATCAATAGCCAATGTTTCTTTTCCTCAATAGGGCCATGCTGGACTTATTGGCCTCATTGGACCCCCAGGAGAGATAGGAGAAAAAGGGGACCGAGGACTTCCTGGGAACCAGGGAGCCCAGGGCACCAAAGGAGATGAGGTGAGTTTGTACACAGACTCACATACGGACCGCAGCCATTACAGTCATTCATACCAAGCCACTCTTCCCTCAGGGTCCTGCAGGTCCCCCTGGTCCCACCGGTCCCCCTGGGCCCACAGGCCTCTCCGTGAGTTTGTTACTGATGTTCAAGCAGTTAAGGGGCTGTAATGTTGTAGTTGATACTCTCGTTGCTTCTGCTGCTGCTCCTTCTCAGCAAACTTTGTCTGCTCTCTGTGTCTTAGGGGTCAGTTGGCCAGAAGGGATCAAAAGGCAACCCGGTAAGTTTTGATTGTGCCATTGCAGGAAAAGCCCAGTAGTTACACTGAAGCTGTGCAGATTCCTATCCATAAATATAAGCACAATTAAGACACTTCAGTTGAACAGATTCTTTGGAAACAGTGACTAAGGCACCATTTGCCTCCTTCTACAGGGCCTTATTGGCCCTAGAGGAGATACAGGACCTGCTGGACCCCCAGGACCCCCTGTAAGTAAACAGGAACCTCATTACTCTCCTAATCTGACCTCAAGCTACCTGGCCACTTCATCATAGGACTTTCTGTGGTTATTATCTTTACCTTGCAATCTGGACCGCATTTCATCAGCCTCCCTCTTACTTTTGTCCTTTAACATTCTCAGGGGCCCCCTGCCTCTCCCTCAATGGTCATGCCACTCCTAATTCCAGAGGGTCAGCGGAAGAGACGGAGGAACTCAGAGGTGGATGGAAGTGAGATAGAAGTGGAAGAAGTTGTCGACTCTCTTCAGGGAGATCAAGCTCTAAGTGATGGAGCAGTTATGGAGGAAGTCTTTGCTTCCCTCAGCTCCATGAAAATGGAGGTGGAGACCATGAGGAAGCCACTGGGCACATATGAGAGCCCAGCTCGCACATGCAAAGAGCTGATGATGTGCCACCCGGACTATAAAGACGGTGCGGGTGTCACCCATTTGTATATCCCGTATCTCTACAGATAGCCCAAAGCTTTGTACATAACATCATGGCTACCATACTGTCACAAAGCAAATAAAGTTAACAAATGATTTTTCATTATATATAGAATATGTAATACTGTGGGTTACGGTGGCTCTCAAAACATTGTATTAGACACGACTGGCACATTCTTGGAGTAAAAGTCTATGATAAAAGTGAATCGTTTGTGGTTGAACCACAGTCAAGCACCTTTGGCAACTGAAAGTGGCTTTGAGAGCTATGATGGGCTGAGCTTCATATTTATTGCACTAAATATACAAGTGTACAGTGTACAAGTTGAAACTAAACCTTTCCACATCATCTGGTTTTATTTAATAGTTTATTTAATGTTCAAAACCCTTTTTGGGATTTCCTCACAGAGTTTGTTAACCTTTAATTGCTTACCATGTCGCCGCAGGGGAATATTGGATTGACCCCAACCAGGGATGTCACAGAGATGCCTTCAAAGTGTTCTGTAACTTCACGTCAGATGGGGAGACCTGCTTGTTCCCAGACAAGAAGAGCGAAACGGTGAGATCGGAACCCTTCATTGAAGAGCCTCTTTTGGCTTTAAAGTTACTTACATCTCAGTTCTTTAGAAATTTCCATCATCACTGATGTCCTGTGCATGTGCAGAAGTCACCCTTTAGAGGATGTGGGAATCAAGAAGACTCATCAAAGACTCTGCTTCCCATAACAGGTGAAACTGGCAGCTTGGAACAAGGAGAAGTCAGGTGGATGGTACAGCCAGTTCCGCAGAGGCAAAGAGGTAAAGAGGGTGGGAAGGTCACTCTCCTCTGGAGCACCTCCTTCCCTCTTCCTTCCCCATCATGTCTGGGACACTCAGAGAGCCTTAGACAGACACATGGACAGAAAGCCACCTGAATACATTGCATATATTTCCAGGGGGAGATGGGTTGGTTGATGGATGGATGGATGGATGGATTGACGGATGGAACCTTTCTGTGGTCATACTGTACCATGCTGTGAGGTTCTGACCACTGCCCTCCTTCTCTGGCTAAGCTGTCCTACACAGATCTGGATGGAAACCCAGTCCATGTGGTTCAGCTGACCTTCCTGAAACTGCTGAGTGCCACCGCCAAGCAAACCTTCACCTACACGTGCCAAAATTCTGCAGGCTGGTACGACAGTACCACCCAGAGTTATGGCCAAGCACTGCGCTTCAAGGGCATTAACCAGGAGGAACTTTCTCAGGCTAATACGCCCTTCATCAGGGCGCTACATGATGGCTGCCAGGTGAGTCCACCAGCAACAGTACAACACGCAGGGGTATTTGGGCACCAAAACACAGTGTTCAGCTCATTTAACTGCACACACAGTGTACAGTTATTACAACAGTGTATTAAATTTACCCTGCAGGTTATTTACACTACACACTATAGTGACAGTGACCAAGCACGTCTGACTGCTAGCGTCTTACTCCCATGCAATGCAGCAGTGCAGTGGCTCTTCAGAATGTTACAATATGGAATTATAAAGAGTCTTCCAGTCTATACTGAATATTTACAGTTTATCTCACAGAACCAGTGGTACGCAAGAGTGGAATCAACATTATCCATTGGCATTTATATTTCAGTATAATTTCAACATAAATCTATACTGCCTGGCCAAAAAAAAAGTCAACACCTGAATTGAAGTTAGTGTTATGAGGTGGGGTTGCTTCAATTGGTCAGGTCTAGGTTCAGCAACATTATGTGCCCAAAAAAATAGGTGAGCTAACTACCTGAATATACTGAATGACCAGGTTTTTCCATCAATGGACTTTTTCCTTCCCTGATGGCACGATCATATTCCAAGGTGACAATACCAGGATTCATTGTGCTCAAATTGTGAATGAGTGCTTCAGGGAACACTAGACATCATTTTCACACATGGATTGGCCACCACAGAGTCCAGACCTTAACCCCATTGAGAATCTTTGGGATCTTGTGCTGGAGAAGACTTGACGCAGTGATCCAACTCTCCCATCATCAATACAAGATCTTGGCAAAAAATAATTTTTTTTTGGCCAGCCAGTGTATATTTCAGCATGTTTATCTGAAATGGTACTTGATGACTGATTATTAATACTGAATATCTAAGCAAACATAGAAAAGAAAAAAGAAAATCTTGTCCAGTTTTGAACCACATACCTGAATGCATGCTCTACTGTTCTGCAGCAGTTGGTGGGAGTCAGGTAGCATAGTAAGCAGTGGCACTGGTTTGTCCAACTGTAGCAACCATGGTACAGAATGGTACTTAACCTGGAAATACTCCAAAAAATACCCAGTTATTTAAGTGGAAAAATGCCAAGTTCTGTTGGGTAGTTGCAAGAAATAAGTGTAAAAAGCAAGCCTTAATGTGAGCATTTCTTATGTAAATTTAACAGTAGATACAAGAATTTGATTGGTCAAATATGCATTTCTGTTTCTTCAGCTGTGCTGTTTTCTACTTGACGCTGCATTTTACAGCTGGGTAGTAAGGGGTTCTGATTTAGTTCTGTTGATGCTGCCACAGTTCCGGAAGGGCTTGGAAAAAACTGTTCTGCAGATTGATGCCCCAAAGTCCGATGTTCTCCCCATCATCGATTTGTCCATCACGGACTTTGGAAACAGCAATCAGAAATTTGGCTTCCAGGTCAGCCCTGTCTGCTACAATGGCTAGAGCCTCCACTGGCACAACATCTCCTGCAGCTGAAAGATGCGAGAAATGTACATATCTTTTCCAAATGTGTGGTGGGTTCATGGTGTGTTTGCTTCTCCAATAACAAGTGTCTTCCCCAAGTGACGAGGTTAGGTGACATGGACACGTTCAGTTGTGTCCAAGTCCTTTTGAAGACAACCAAAGTTCTGGCAAGAAACCAGCCAGGACAAAAGGAGCATTTGAGTAAAGGATTCCAGTTACACTTATTTCGTTTCTTTCATTTGCCTGTTTAGCTTTTCTGTGTAGTTTCTTCGCTTTCAATCTGAATCTCACCAGGCTGCTAAAACCAATGAAAACAGTAGGTACAAACTATATTTCTCTATTCAGGTTTAAAAGTTGACAGATTCTAGTGAGGATCACATAATTATTTGTTATTTGTTAATTAATTTGTTCACAAGGTGAGTTTGCTGGTAGGTTCACGCCACCACCAGATGCTGTTCATTGCCGCTCTCTTGGTCCACTTGGGGAGCCATTTGACTAGCATGAGCCCTCTTCATCACGTGATCCCAGTTCCCTGGTTAATGTCGTCTCAGAAGCTGTCCCAGACCATACTGTAACCTCAAGCATTTTGTTTTTTAATATTACCGTGTTTTTACGTTTTTGTATTTTTTTTTTTTACTTGAGAGTGTGCTTCAAAGATGGTGCTAATGACAACCTCAGTTCTGTGTTGCGTGTGTTTGTTGGTGAGAGAAGAAGACAGGCAACAGGGAAGCCGTTTTATACTTGGGTCCATCACCTAATGCATGCTGAGAAGATTTTAGGTTGGAAAGCAGTGGACGCACCTCTCTGTGAACTCTTTTGGTGCTTCTCTGCTTGCCTGCCACAGGCAGGTGAGGCCTACAGAAAGGTTGGATTGTTTCTCTGGACTCATGACTCCGGACCTCATCGCGATTTGGTACAAAGTGTGTGTGAACAGGACTCGGCGGTTTGTAACACAACCTTGGTTATGAGTGGCAGAGACTTGCGATCACTGGAACACAACAGGTGATGGACAGTGAAAGCTCTCCTCTGACTGAATCTTGTGGCTATGTTTTTATAAACACTGCCCGTGATAAAGATCTGGACAGAAGTAAGTCTTGTTTGTGCTCACACAATAAATTAAATAAAATGTTATGTAATAAGCAGTGCCTCTGAGTTTTCAGACTCAATCTGGGAAAAATATTAGCTATTATCACTTCATACGACTCTTCCTTCATCATGAACCACACAACCTGAGAGCAGACTGCATGCCAGCAACAGCTGACTTTGCGGAGGAGTTCAGTGAAGAGGAAATGAGTACCAGGTGCAACCAACGAATAACCGATTGAGCACATTTAGAGAGACAGAAGATAGAAAGGGTGATGGATTCTTGCCCAAATGAAACAAGTAATTTACAGTAAATGCCATACTGCATCTCACAGCTTGTGGCTCCTGCATGACTCTTGAAAGGCACAACTGGGTTTGAAGAGATCCAGCTTCTCTGTTGTCCCCCAACTAGCCATAAACAGACTGTGGTATGTTAAAGGTGTAAAATGGAGAAATGAGCGATGATCTCAATGCACTCATCATGCAGACATGCACATTGGTGGATTTGTTGACTCGGTCTGTATGGAGTTGACATGTTCTGACTGCAGGTCAGAAGTGGGCCATGAACACTGCTTTGTAGGGTCCCAGAAAGCCCACTTAAGTACATATATCAATAAATAGCCTAAATGTTCCTGTGACTAGCATAGAAAAAATTTTGCTCTTTATTTATTTGAGTCATAGAACGTAAAACACATTTACTGGTAAAATGCTTGCATTAGTGCTGCACTAGAGGATGAGCAGTAACCTGGTTGCTTAAGTCTTGCGTGCAACACATGCGCAAAAGATGAACCTCAGTTGAGTGTTTTGTAGGCTGCTTGCATTGAAGAAGTAACAAAGGTAATGCAGCATTTGAAAATAATATAAAGCAAACAAAGTTTTGGTCAAATGTGCTGTCCACCGTCCAAATGTGTGCATCTGTTCCAGCGGGTGGGTCCCAAAACAGCACATCCAATGTACATTGTGTGCGGAAGTTCTTTCTAATGAAGCAATAAAGACATCGCATTTCCGTATTGTGTAAATTTTTAACAAGGAATCGGAGTCTGAGTTGTTGATATTTTATTCGCCATATCGTGTTTTTGATGCATAAAGGGTTTGGCATGTTGCTGCCACCTGCTCTTACTGAAATGTGTATCTTAGTGGCCAATGTGTGTATTTACTGACAGAGGATGTCCCAGTAGCTCCATGGGAAAGGGTAAGAAGAGCATAGCAGCGTTAGCAGAACGTGTGAGAGGTTCTGAAACAAACACACTCTGTACAGTAACTCAGAGTTTATCCAATGCATCGAGGATAGATGCTGTACATATACTGTAATGCAGTAGAGAAGTTCTCAGCAGAGGTTCTGAAGAGAAGAAGCTGAGGGAAACCCCTTACATGTTTGTTGTAAGGTGATCAAAAAGGCTGAAACATCACCAGCCCCTTACAGATGTTAGAGATGTTGATGTTACCCCTTTCAGAAAAGTAAACAATCATTATGAAGTAGAAGTTCTCAAACTATTAAGCTTATCAGGACAGACAGGGAGTCTGTGGGTCAGCAGGGGCAAACGCAAGGATCTGTTGCACCCTTGAGATGCCCTGAGAGGATGAGATTCATTCATATTCAGTTCTATGAAGGCTGAAAGCACACATTCCATGTCAGAGAGACAACAAATCATAAAAATGACACAAAGGCAATGAATATAAACCCTGTGGCAGAAGGACAACAGGTTCATAAGGAGCTCAAGCTGTGATCAAGAAAAAGATGTTGAGTTTAACTCATCGAACAACAGGAAAACATGTTTTGAGAAACAGGACTTTCTTTCACAAGGCCAAGGCAGAACTATAGATGGAAGAGCACAAGGGCCCAGGTGCTGAGCCCTGTAGAACACCAGCTGTGGAGGAAAATGGGGAGCCACATCAAACTGTTCAGCAAGATGTACCTGGTAGGCAAGAACTAAACAATTTCTGTGGTGATTTTTCCATTTTTGGCAGTACAATGAGGACGAACTGGTGATGATGCGGTGAGGAGGAAGAGAACTGAGCAGAGTTGTGAGTGTAAAAGGATGAAAGCCAGGGTGGACAGCAGTGCTGTTAATCTGGTGGGCAGTGGGGGGTCAGTGGTGCGCCCAGGGAGATATGAAGCATCTCTCAAGCTGAGAGAAAGATTTTTATGGTGTGTAGACACAGGGAAATCAGTGCAATGAAGAGCAGAAGAATGATGAGGAAAGACTTACTGTGTGATACGAGAAATCGATTAGTGCAGTTATGTCACTTCCCGATGCTGTCTTTCAATAAATGAGCCATAAAGAGACAAGCAGTTTCAAGAGTCAAGTAATTTACACCTAGCTGTCATTTGCAGCACTGCTGATGCAAGAGTCCATTCTCATATGGGAAAGCACACAGGTCACTCAAATGGTCAATCGAATCAGAGGCGAGCGTCACTGTCACTACTCTCAACTCACCAATGAGCTGAATGACTCACTGAGATTTCTTCTGCATTACAGTACTGTTGTCACGGTGCCACTGTACTCCTGCTTTGACAATTCTGCAAACTGTTGCACTATGTTGCTTCTGTACTTACCCTTCTGTAAACCCTGTTGTTGACCTGTCCTTTTGCTTATTGCCAGACCAGGTTACTTCAGTCTGTTACAGTCCTTCTGCCTGGAACCCCCTTCTCTTTATTTCTGAGTGCTGCTGTTGTCCGTTTCCAAGGTGTTCCTGTGGCCGCCTTGTTGACCAATCAGGTCATACCTTCTGTTCTGTTACTGAATGCTCTTTGGGTATTGCAGTCCTGTGTTTTGTACCTGTGCCTTGCCAGCTTGTTGTCTGGTCACTTTGCCATCTTATTGCCTGGTCACCTGGCTACCCTGCTGCCCCAAGTCTGCTTTCTAAGTCATGTGTTCCATTTTGTGCTTTGTCAGATTTACAGCCACGTTTTTGAACATATTTTCTGGTCTAGTTCTGTTTATTGTCTTACTCCCAAGCTCCAATCTGGGTCTGTAACCTTTTTGTCCTTGATCTGTTTGGCTTATGACTTTAGCTTGTCTGTAATAAACTTCCTTGACTTAAAACCCATGACAGGCATACAGCATTTTTATAGATATATCTCAGAAAAAGAATTCAAGGAAAAAGTCATTAAATATGAAACTTGTTCCTGTAAAGACTTGTGTACTAGGAGGAGCCCAAAGGGAACTACTTCCTAACCATCTCTGATTGTATACTAAGCTGAAACTCTTGAAAGTCCCAGACTCTAATCTGTTGGCTCACTTTTGTTTCTCCTCCTGGTCTATTTTTGTCCATAAGACTGTGGAAAGCTGACAGGTGTGAGCAGCCCAATCACCATCTGTGCTTTGGGATCCAGGTTTGGAGGAGTAGGGACCTGAGGGTGTAAGTGGTGTTTGCTCTTTGTTGCCCTGCAGCCTTAAACATCTGATTCCATGCAAACTCACCTCCACACCCACTTGCTGTCCATCATCCTCAGTGCTGCAACCTTGGTCTCCTGTCCCTCTCTCTTTGGCAATATGTGGTCAAACCCCAGCTTGTACAGTTTAGGACTGGAGGCAAAACACAGCTAAATCCAGGACTTGTTTACCTACATACGACAGTAGTTTATTTGGCTCGTAATGATTTGTGGATGCAGACAACTTTACCCTACCACTATACACACCTCCTACTACATTTCACCCTCACTAACTAACTACATACTCCTTCAGATAACATATTTTTTACTTCTTCTTCTTTCAGCCACTCCCATTAGGGGTCGCCACAGCGGATCAAAAGCCTCCACTTCCTCCTGTCCTCTGCATCTCTCTCCGTCGCCCCCACCACTTGCATGTCCTCCTTCACATCCATAAATCTCTTCTTAGGCCTTCCTCTCTTCCTCTTGCCTGGCAGCTCCATCCCTAGCATCCTTCTCCCGATATATCCAGGATCTCTCCTCTGCACATGTCCAAACCAACGCAATCTCGCCTCTCTGACTTTGTCTCCAAACCGTCTAACCTGTGCTGCCCCTCTAATATACTCATTTCTAATCCTGTCCATCCTCATCACACCCAATGCAAACCTTAACATCTTTAACTCTGCCACCTGTAGCTCTGCCTCCTGTCTTTTGGTCAGTGCCACCGTCTCCAACCCATAAAGCATAGCTGGTCTCACTACCATCTTATAGACCTTCCCTTTCACTCTTGCTGGTACCCTTCTGTCACAAATCACTCCTGACACTCTTCAACACCCACTCCACCCTGCCTGCACTCTCTTCTTCACCTCTCTTCCACACTCCCCATTACTCTGGACTGTTGATCCTAAGTATTTAAATTCCCCCACCTTCGCCAACTCTATTCCTTGCATCCTCACCATTCCTCTGTCCTCCCTCTCATTTATGCACGTATTCTGTCTTAGTCCTACTGACCTTCATTCCTCTTCTCTCTAGAGCATATCTCCACCTCTCCAGGGTCTTCTCAACCTGCTCCCTACTCTCACCACAGATCACAATGTCATCCGCAAACATCATAGTCCACGATGACTCCTGTCTGATCTCATGTCAACCTGTCCATTACCATTGCAAACAAGAAAGGACTCAAAGCTGATCCTTGATGTAATCCTACCCCCACCTTGAAAGCATCCGTCACTCCTACTGCAGACCTCACCACTGTCACACTGTCCTTGTACATATCCTGTACCACTCATATTTCTTACTATTAATCTTTATTTTATTTACCATTTTGTCCAAGGCAACTTACATGAGACAACTTACAGTGATTTAGCCATTTGCACAGCTGGGCAAGCCTTGCTTTGTCAATTCAAGCCAAGCACCTTAATTAAAGGTGCCGCAGCTTTGGCTGTTCAGACATCCGCAAAAACTAAGCACACCCTTCCTGCATCTTCAGAGAACTTCCTCTTGCTGCTGAGGCTTTGAAATGGTTCTCGTGTCCTCTATTATATTGGAAATAAGGGTGGAAATGTTCACAAACAGCACTTTGCAGAAACCCAGATGACAGGCCATAACCGAAGGGAAGTCACAAGGAGTACTGATACCCCTTCCTCAGAAGCATACAGGTCATCGGTTTGATGAGAAAGCAAATGCTTCTGAGAGGTTTTGCTCAGTCACCCGGTCTTTTGTTCGCAATGGGAAAATAAGTACACATTCCATGGTTACCAGATATGCACATAGTTGGTACGTCTTGTTCTGCAATGCCAAAAGGCTATGGCTTTTACAGTTACGCTCCAGCTGAGAAATGCAGCTGCTCATTTTCTTACCTCTTGCACAATAATTCCACCATTAGGTTGTTTTGCTCCAAAGTTCATAACTTCACACAAAGCCAGCAGTAAAAAAAACACCGTTGTCTGTGGACCTGAGGAACCTGCATTTGACTGTGACCGCTTTCTTTCATAATCTTGCTTAAGGTACTTCTACTGAAGTACAGTGCTGTGAAATAGTATTTGCCCCCTTCCTGATTTCTTATGATGTTGCATGTTTGTCACACTTAAATGTTTCAGATCATCAAACAAATTTAAATATTACACAAAGATAACCCAAGTAAACACAAAATGCAGTTTTTAAGTGATGATTTTATTTATTAAGGAAAAAAAACTATTCAAACATACATGGCCCTATGTGACAAAGTAATTGCCCCCCTTTTTAAATCATGAAATAACTGTGGTCAATCACATTTTTTGGAAAGCCACACCCAGGCCTGATTACTGCCAGACCTGTTGAATCAAGAGATCACTTAAATAGAACCTGACACAAAGTGAAGTAGGGCAAAAGATCCCAAAAAGGAAGACATCATGCAGTGATCTAAAGAAATTCAGGAAAAGATGAGAAACAAAGTAATTGACATCTATCGGTCTGGAAAAGGTTACAAAGCCATTTCTAAAGCTTTGGGACTCCAGCAAACCACAGTGAGAGCCATTATCCACAAATAGAGAAAACATGGAACAGTGGTGAACCTTCCCAGGAGTGGCCGGCCTACAAAAATGACCCCAAGAGCGCAACGACGACTCATCCAAGAGGTCACAAAAGAACCCAGAAGAACATCTAAAGAACTGCAGGCCTCGCTTGCCTCAGTTAAGGTCAGTGTTCATGACTCAACCATAAGAAAGAGACTGGGCAAAAATGGCATGCATGGCAGAGTTCCAAGGCGAAAACCACTGCTGACCAAAAAGAACATAAAGGCTCGTCTCACTTTTGCCAAAAAACATCTTGATGATCCCCAAGACTTTTGGGAACATATTCTCTAGACTGACTAAACAAAAGTTGAACTTTTTTGGAAGGTGTGCGTCCTGTTACATCTGGCGTAAAAGTCACACAGCATTTCAGAAAAAGAACATCATACCAACAGTCAAACATGGTGGTGGCAGTGTGATGGTCTGGGGCTGCTTTGCTGCTTCAGGACCTGGATGACTTGCTGTGATTGCTGGAACCATGAATTCTGCTCTCTACCAAAAAATCCTGAAGGAGAATGTCCAGCCATCAGTTTGTGGCCTCAAGCTGAAGCGCACTTGGGATTTGCAGCAGGACAATGATCCAAAACATACCAGCAAGTCAACCTCTGAATGGCTCAAAAAAACAAAATGAAGGTTTTGGAGTGGCCTATGGCATGACCTTAAAAACGCGGTTCACGCTCGGAAACCCTCCAATGTGGCTGAATTAAAACAATTCTGCAAAGAAGAGTGGGCCACAATTCCTCCACAGTGATGTGAAAGACTCATTGCCAGTTATCGCAAACGCTTGCTCGCAGTTGTTGCTGCTAAGAGTGGCACAACCAGTTATTAGGTTTAGGGGGCAAATACTTTGTCACATAGGGCCATGTAGGTTCGGATAGTTTTTTTTCCTTAATAAATAAAATCATCACTTAAAAACTGCATTTTGTGTTTACTTGGGTTATCTTTGTCTAATATTTAAATTTGTTTGATCTGAAACATTTAAGTGTGACAAACATGCAACAACATAAGAAATCAGGAAGGGGGCAAATACTTTTTCACAGCACTGTACCTTCCATTCAACCTAGAAAGCTGCTTGGAGAAAAGTCGACTTCTGGATCATCCCCGGGACAGAAAGAACACCTGCTGTCATTTGCAACACATTTTCATGGTTAATCACCTTTTGATGTCTGATGATTCCTATGACACATCATGTGCAGGTCCTCTACTCACCACTGCAGCCCCTAGCAGGATAGGGGATTAGACATGATCTCATGGAACCTACTACTGTGTGAGCTGCAGGACTGCCAACCAGAACAGCTAGGATGCTGCATGGTGGCACACAGCAAGTTCCGACCCAATCAGAGCAGTAAAGAAGACAGAGAAGGAAGGTATTACAAAAAATATTTAATAGGGCTGAACATCTGAGAGATGCTTGACTCTGGGGAAAACACCCACCCTACACATGCACTCTAGGTGATGAAGACATGAGTGCAAAAGTCTGGCCAGGAAGTAAGGGACAGCAGTCTGGGAACACACAAGGTTCTGGTGTCAGTAAAGCATCTAAAGCTCAAGGTTATACTGCAAGGATGGTCACTGCGAAACACACGTGTATACACAAGTCCAAAAGCTGTTATTTACACCACGTCAAACGTCTCATGTACTGCCCCTCTTTTTCCCAGGCTGAAAGCTACTGCCAGCAGGAAGAAACCCTGTTGACGTTATGATGAAAAGACCAGGAATATTGCAGATTGTCTGAGAATTTCACAACAACTGTGTGCGTGATGGTAGTAAGCACATACACGCACACACAGAGCTGACAACAGCTCATCTCTGGAGGCCCAGCCAGTTAGGGGAGATGGAGAGGCAGATCAGCAAAACGATGGCCTTAGGGTAACCTTCTGAAGCAATGCTGGTTACCACCACCTTCCAGACCAGGCAGCTATAGGATGGGACTAATAAGACCTGCAACTCCTACCTCAGCACATAAACTACACAGTAACCAAGTACACTCATAATCACTGCTGTGGTACATCAAGGTTTTAAATCATCTTCATCATCATTAGTACAAGCATCTGCTGGGGTAATCAGGTTCTCAAGGCTGAAGCCACAGGTACATCTCAATTCATTCCAGTGCAGTTAGGGCAATGCTAGCAGTGAGGGGCACAGAAGACAGCTCAGGAATAAAGTCGTTTATGGATTGGATTTATGAAGGTGTGTTGATTGGGGGGGGGTCTGGATGACAGATGGTAGAAGTATCTAAATGTACGTGTCTGATGTATGTCTGCTTTAAGTGTGATGTGTGTGAAAGAGAGCGAGAGAAAGAGAATGCATGTTTCCCTCCTTCATCCTATGCGCAAGATGACGTGAACACCGGAGTCTGTGAACACAGGACCACTCATGTCGCCCACCTTCAGGGCAAAAGAGGCATCCTCAAAGGGCTTCTGCATCTGACCTGCAACCGGAAGGAACACTGTAGGTTAGAGTGCACCTACGCGCGTACACACACGTACACACAACGATGCGAAGTTGTACCTCGGCCAAAGGTGCCCAGGTCCCCTCCATTTCGTGCAGAGTTGCAGTCACTGAACCGCGAAATAGACTTTTCAAACCTCCTCTCCAGAACGAATCTTTCTATATACTCTGCACAGACAACACACAATGATGTATTTCTCTCACACACGCGATGCACAGATAGACAGTCTGCTGATTTTGCATTCGCTCTCAAATACCTTCAAAAATTGAGATCAGCTGGTCTAAACTGTCACAAACCGCTAAAGGACAGTAAAGGAATCATCATGTCTTCGGTATCTGTTTTGCTAGTGTTCCTGGTCTGACATCTCTATATTATAGTTTTAAATACAGATGGTCCCTGAATTACGATGGTCCGACTTACAATCATTTGATTACGAGATGGTGTGATAGCAATGCGCATTCAGTAGAAACCGTACTTCGAAATTTTATTCTCCCCAGGCCAGTGACATGCAGTATGATACTTTCTCATGATGCTGGGCAGGCAATCTGTATCTCCCAGGCTCCCCAGTATCTACGAGTGCTTTGTGCATCTGTCATGCCTACGAACGCCCATCTCTGTGTGTGCCTTTCTGGTGCCAAGAAGCCCGTAATGACTTTAAGGTAGGGTTAGCCATGATGTTCAGTAGGTGTTACAGGTGCTGGTCATAAAATTATAATATCATGACAAAGTTGATTTATTTCAGTAATTCCATTCAAAAAGTGAAACTTGTATATTAGATTCATTCATTACAGTCACAGACTGATCTATTTCAAATGTTTATTTCTTTTTAATCTTTTGATGATTATAACTCGACAACCAATGAAAGTCCTGCAACCAGTATCTCGGAAAATTAGAATATCAATTAAGACCAATGTAAAAAAAAAAAAGATTTTTAGAAATGTTGGCCAACTGAAAGGTATGAACATGAAAGTATGAGCATGTACAGCACTCAATATTTAGTTGGGGCCTTTTGGCCTGGATTACTGCAGCAATGCGCAAGGCGCGGCGGAGTCGACCAGTCTGTGGCACTGCTCAGGTGTTATGGGAGCCCATGTTGCTCTGATAGTGGCCTTCAACTCTTCTGAATTGTTGGGTCTGGCATATTGCATCTTCCTTTCACAATAATTCCATAGATTTTCTATGGGTTAAGGTCAGGCGAGTTTGCTGGCCAATCAAGAACAGGATACTATGGTCCTTAAACCAGGTACTGGTAGCTGGCACTGTGTGCAGGTGCTGTACTCTGTTGGAAAATGAAATCTGCATCTCCATAAAGTTCGGCCAGCAGCAGGAAGCATGGAAGTGCTCTAAACTTCCTGGTAGATCTACTACATGGACCTTGGACCTCAGAAAACACAATGGACCAACACCAGCAGATGACATGGCACCCCAAACAATCACTGACTGTGGAAACTTACACTGACCTCAAGCAACATGGATTCCCAGCGCCTCCTCTCTTCCTCCAGACTTGAGACCTTGATTTCCAAAGGAAATGCAAAATTTACTTTCATCAGAGAACATAGCTTTTGACCACTCAGCAGCAGTCCAGTCCTTTTTGTCTTTAGCCCAGGCGAGACGCTTCTGACGCTGTCTCTTGTTCAAGAGTGGCTTGACACAAGGAATGCAACAGCTGAAACCCATGTCTTGCATACGCCTGTGCGTGCAGGTTCTGAAGCACTGACTCCAGCTGCAGTCCACTCTTTGTGAATCTCCCCCACAGTTTTGAATGGGTTTTGTTTCACAATCCTCTCCAGGGTGCGGTTATCCCTATTGCTTGTACACTTTTTTCTACCACATCTTGTCCTTCCCTTTTGCCTCTATTATCAAAAGCTTGGACACAGAGCTCTCCAGAACAGCCAGTCTCTTTAGCAATGACCTTTTGTGTCTTGCCCTCCTTGTGCAAGGTGTCAATGGTCAGTTTGGACAACTGTCGAGTCAGCAGTCTTCCCCATGATTGTGTAGCCTACAGAACTAGACTGAGACCATTTAAAAGGCTTTTGGTGAGGTAAGTTTTCTTGAGTTAACAGCTGATTAGAATGTGGCACCAGGTGTCTTCTTTCAATATTGAACCTTTTCACAATATTCTAATTCTTCCGAGATACTGAATTTGGGGACTTTCATTATTGTCAGTTAAGTAATCATCAAAATTAAAAGAAATAAACATTTGAATAGATCAGTCTGTGTGTAATGAATGAATCTAATATACAAGTTTCACTTTTTGAATGAAATTACTGAAATAAATCAACTTTGTCATGATATTCTAATTTTATGACCAGCACCTGTATGGTGTGGGTTGGCGTTAGCTAGCACTAAACATCAGCGATTGGCAGTAAACGAAAACAGAAGATGCCACAATTCAAAATAAACGAAATGTAAGGTCTTGGCAAGACAGTGGCTGCAGGACAGTTCACAACGGGGACTGAGCACTTACAGGAAGTCTGGTATGAACTAAATCCTATCCACGATTGGTTCCTATCCTAATCAGTCATCCAATCAGTGCTCAGTCTGAAGAAGGGGGTGGAGAGACATTCCTACATTCTGTTGCTGAAGTGACCGCAAGCGTGACAGTCGGTTGAGTGAATTAAATGCGTTTTCGACTCACGATGGGTTTTTTAGAATGCAACCCTATCGTAAGATGGGGACCATCTGTAATCACATAGTCCAACACTTTCTTTAAGTCCACAATAGCAGTACATTCTCACTGAATAACTACTGAACATTACAGGAAATTGAAATGCTAAAAGTAAGTAGTTCACCTGGTTTTAAAGTTCTAACTTTGTTATTAATCAAGCTGTACTTGTATCAGCCTGCTGACAGCATCAGAGCCACACAGCAACTGCGCTGCCCACAAAGCATCACGTTTTGTATTGCTATTACAGAGCCAGAAAACAGCCTTAACTCCACAGGAGACCAGGTGCCTCAACTCACGCTGTATGAGCTGCAGCGCCTCCTCCTTGGAGCGTGTGATGTTCTCCTCTCGCCATGACGATGGGCGCCTTGACTCCTTGTGCTTCACCAGCAGGTGGGAGCAGCGCACCTTCTCAGGCTCCCCTTTCCCATCGCCAGCAGCACTCGGGCGCTCCCACTGACTGGCGTTGGTGATGTGGTTAAAATAGTACACGCGACCTACAGAGGAGAGGAGTGAAATGGAGGTCAGCACGATGCGGTTAGGGTTCACTTGACCTAGAGAGGACTGAGATGGGGGTAAGAGCAATCTCTGATGGAAATGTACATGTGAAGGAAAAAGTGGAGCCAGGGGAGTTAAAAATAAATATACTCTTTTCAATGGGAAGACACACCATCACACACCACACCAAAACACCATCACACACCCAACAGCACCAATAAAACATCATCAAATACCAACAGAATGCATAAAATAAACTATCAATCCTCATTATAGAACCCCTCAAGAATCTAGGTCTCCAATGAACAGTCTAGGCCAGTGCATTGCACAGTAAAATCATGGTGAAGTGCCAGTGGTTGTGTACAGTGAAGTGAACACCAGTACATCTTCACGATATTTCTGCAGTATTCCAGTCGTTGACTTTTCGGCAATAGGCGTCCAAACGAGATCGGTCAGTACAGTTTCCTGCAAGACAAACATTTCTCCACATTCGGCGTTTAAATGTCCACAACAACATTCAAGTCTACATTTTATTTCTTATTCCCTGTGCACTGAACACATGCAGGCCGCAGAAATTTACATAAAAACACGCGGATCGCGATGAACAACCACTGCGAGTGTGCGATAAGCACAGAAAACTCGCGTTTAAACCAACTTTATTCGGTAGAAAAAAACAAGGCGAAAGGAACACAACGCTGGCGTTCGTTTCTCTGACGGACCTGCAGGTTAAACATATTTTCCAACAAAGAGTGTTTCTTTGTTGGAAAATATGACACAGAATCACAAAAACATACTTCCTCACACTCAAGCCTTGTGGAAGCCTATACATACAAATACATCGCAAGCCGTGCGTACCAGAGCTGCGACTCATGCGCTTCTCCCAACCCGCCGGCAGCTTCTCCTCGTCCGCCATTTTGCTGCGCGCGCCCCCGGCGCCTCGCGACCACCCCCCGCTTTGTGTCCTTCCGCCGCAGAGCGCGGGGCGGGGCGGAGCCTCACTGCGGAAGAAGGCGGAGTCACAGTGCAGCCTACAGGCGCCGTGCTGGGCGGAGCCTCGCTGCGGGAGAGCGCGAAGTCACAGTTGAGCGCGCAATAGGAATGCTGGGCGGAGGCGTAGGACTTTGCGGAGTGAAACGCCAGGCGGGCGCAGAGGACTGACTCCTGTCCCACGGGCAGCCTTGTTCCTATGTCACAGAGCCAAAAGAATGTATCACATTTTCACATTTTCATCGGGAGCATCACACCAGTTTTTGGTGTCTTTATTATCTTTTGATCGGAACACTCCCGAACGTTCGACTTTGTTTCCAGCATCGTGTTTATTGCTTGGCGACATACAGTAGAGCTGAATCTCTAGTAGAACACATTGCAAACGTAAACAATACAGTGCAAAACGCAGCAATTACAATACAATGGCATGCTGGAAAATGCCGGATACTGGCGTAGAAACTCTTCTTTACAGTCCGCTCATATTCTGTGCACGTTCACTGCAGGAACTCAATAGCATTCAGTTGTAAGAATGTTCGTTGTGTGGCATTTAACCCATCATTTTTTTCTCTTTTCTTCCTTTTTCTCTTCTTAATTAAACTTTATTAACTTTAACGTCAAATTCAAAGTGGTACACATCCAGAACAGAAATAAACAACTGTACAATTTTCCAAAAAACACACACAACACATAATAAACACAGAGGAGACTATCCAGAAAATAAGCGCATCCATATTGCATAGGTATAGTTAAAGACAAGAAACATATGACAAGAAAATATTCATACCGAGGTAAATTTGACACGACAGTTCGTTTTTACGACACCGCCTTGCTTTGGAGCAATGATGTCCCGCCCATAAACCGATATGTGGCGTCTAATTGGAGCGATGGCTCTGCCAATCATAGAGACCGCCGGCCCATTGGATTTTTTCTGTAAAACGGTTTCTCTTCCTCTTTTTTCCGGTAGTTTGCGTTCGTTTTCGGCGGCGGCGTCGGATCTGGTCGAAATCTGAATCTGAAATTTCATCTCGTCTGAAATATTAGCTTTTTATAAGCGGCAGCAAAGGTGCGATATAGTGGATGGGACACACAAATGTGGTTCTGTGAGAAGGACCGAGGAACACTTGTTCGGTGGCCCTTGTGTCCGTCGCTGTCTTCCCTGTCTTCCCAATGGCGTTGCTGTCGTTCAGAACAGAATGTTTTTCACATGATGTATCGAATGTGCCTAAAACAGTTAAATAACATTAAATTGACGTTAACTAATGATTGAACCGATCGGCGTTCGGCTTTCAGAGCAGTGCTCAGTGTGACGTGTGCTCTGCGAAGGGGTATTGTTTCAATGCCATATATTATCTATTTAACAAATGCTTTTATTTTCCTGCAGGAAGATTTTCACCATGATAGAAGTTGTGTGCAATGACCGCTTGGGCAAGAAGGTGCGCGTTAAGTGCAAGTATCCTTATCTTACTGAGGATGCCATCGTCTCCCATCATCATAATACATCATCTTCATCGCATGCAGTTGTTCCCAGCCTGCTGAGAATGTAATCTCCATAACCAAATACCATCATATCTACCATGTCTTTATATACAAGGCATCCATCTTGAGCTGTCATCTCCATTATCTTGTTACATCATGAAATTAACATTTGTCTTAATGTTTCATTGAAAAATGATTCATGGCAAAAGGTTGTTAAAGTAATCAAATGTCCGTCAAGCTAAATGTGATGGTTTGGCCTTGAGGGGGAATCTTTCCCTTTGGACATCAGCCCTGGAGTTGTCCACCTTAGCTATGCCTTGCAGCCCAGATGACACGGTTGGAGATCTGAAGAAGCTGATTGCAGCCCAGACAGGCACCAGATGGGACAAGATTGTGCTGAAGAAATGGTGAGCCCCCCACCACCACCACCACCCACTATGTGTAGGGTGGCAGACTTCCAGTTCATATTTACTGGTGAATCACCAGGGATGAAACAGAATATAAATGTCCACTTTACTACTTTTGACAATGAGGCTGGGACAGTAACAGGAACAGATTAAAGGAGAGCAGTTTGTCACCTCCTGGTCCACACGTACATCTTATGAGAGAAAGTGTATGGTGTACCAGAGAGCTCCACCATGAATTTGAATTTTGTAACAATCAAGCATCAGCACTGTTCATACAAAGCCCTGTTTTCTGTTCTTGCAGGTACACGATATTCAAGGACCATGTGTCTCTTGCAGATTGTATCCTTCTTGGCTGCCCATGTTGGTTTCATAGTAGAGTCAAGTAGGCTGTCTGAATTGAGCTTTTCTAAATGTGTTATCATCATGGGGGTCTCTCCAGTGTCCAATACTCAGTGTTGTCTCTGCTTCCCCTCAGTGGTTTCACATATGGAGTGCAGTGTACAGTAAGTAGCAAAAGTTTACACACCCTTACTGTGACTTCATTCAGTCCTGTTGGAAATATTGGATGCAGGAGGCTCTGCAAACAACAGCGGGATTATGTGCCAAAATGGCAGAAAGCGAACCTTGGCATGAACAAGAGCAGAAGGTGCTTCCATATGGCACCCTTTAAAGCATCTGCATGCTTAGCAGCGAGAGTTCTTATTTTTAGTTATTTCTTAATGTGCCGTTTGGTTTTCGCTCAATTATTATTGCTGTTGTTAAATATGTAAAAAAGTCTGCCATGAGTTGTGTTCATTTCAGAGTGCTGCATCAAGGCTTTTACATCAGCCAAGCCTGCCATTTCAGTCAAGCTTGTGCAGATGGTTGATACCCCCTGTGGGTGTGATGAATGTCAGGTTTCACTGGACTTCTGAAGGGGCACGTCTGAGGCATCTCCTTTCTGCCAGCAAGGGGTACCCTGAGGGACTGGGACTCAGAGAATGAGGGAGCTGACTGATTCAAGTGTGAGAACTCCTTGACGCCATGTCTTGCAGATGAAATCCACGATGGCATGAACTTGGAGCTCTACTACCAGTGAAGGGACCTCCATGCTCGGGCCCAGAGACGACTGGCAGAAGACTGAAATATTGTACTTTCTGTCACATGCATCATGCTAAACACATTACAACTGTGTTTTTGTTCTGCTGGACTTTTGATATTTGAAAATTAAATGAATATTTATGTAACAGCTGGCCTACATACTTGCCTTTGCTGATCTTGGTGGCTCTTATGATGCTCTTTTCCACCACCATCACTGCAAGATGTTAGTGGAGGAGGGGCAGCTTCAGGATCTACAGTGTATATGTAGTCGGTGTTGTACAGCTTTGTATCCTAGGAGGGAAACTTATGTTGTCCATTTGGGTGATGCACTTCAGGTGAAGTATTTAACGGAAATATTTCTGCCTCTGCGGACATAAAGTAAAATGACTTTATTGTTGTGACCTTATTATCATGGTGCCATGTTCAGTTTGTGTCCATGAAAGAGCAGGTGATGTTTTGGTGCCAATCAGTTACCAGTAGTTATTAACATTTGAGTTGGATGGCTTTATTTTTGATGGATGCTCTTATGTTCAGCACTCTGACAGATGCTTCTTGACATAATTTTTTGCTCCACAGGAATTGTTTGTGTGGCTATTCTGCCGATATCCTAAACTGACCATTGCCTTTGTGCATGCATGAGCCAGTGAGAGAGTCATTCCGCCATCTCCTGTCCACACTGTATACTTTCTTACACCCCTTGCTTCACAGATTGCTTCCACACCACAGTGACTGTACTTGACAAGCAGTTATTGATGGAAGGATGGATGAAATGCAGGCTTTACTCATTAAATAACTAATTTGTTTTCCTCCCTCTATATGGCATAAGGTAGAAAGTATTGAGAAATTACAATGTGTTCCCTTCCTACTGTCAGCAGTAATTCCAAATTATTTGGGGGGAAGGCAGAGCAATATTCCTTCAGAATCCCTGGCTCATTCTGTTTACAGATGTCTTCTTTCCGTGGGCCTTTTGATCACACTGCTCAATTCCACAGCGTTATGTGGAATTCTGAACCATACCAGCCGAAAAGCATGTCAACATGTGGACACAACACTAGAATAAAGTTAAGGTAACAAGACATCAGAGGCAAGCACTCATCCTGTAGACAGATGGCAATGGCAGACCTGTGCATCCACGGACACAGCCAGTTGCACCACTGAAATTGGAAAATTTATCTGGTGTAACAACACAGTTTGATACAAGACCTGACAAATTTTAAAGGTTTATTTTCATATACACAGTGATCAAGGCTTCTGTTGCATTAATTGCAGTGGATTCCTACACAAAGGTGGGAAGAGAAACCTGTAACGCCAGTTGACATGTAGGAAGGAGTTGGAGGAGGGCTTACTGTTGGGGCTCGAGGCTGTGACCAGATACCAAGTGCAGAGCAACATGTCAGGCTGTGGACATGGGCAGTATTGGGGACTGGGAACAAACTCCCTCCCGGGTTGAGACTCCACACCAGCTGGGGTTTATTTTCTCAGGATATTGCTGTGGGGTTCTCATACAGACACTTGTTGCCTTTGCTAACAGTAGTCAGAGTAGTCCTCCTCAACATAATTGGCTGGAAAGAGGCCCACCTGGAGAAGGAGATGGGAAATGATGCAGCGTATTACAGTGAAATGTACGTCTTATCTGGTCAAATTTTGCCAAGGACAAAACGCACACACAATGACCAATGACAATGCAAGAGGGGCAACAATAGAGGAAGGTGGCTGTGGAAAAACGGTGGACTCTCACCCGGCCATACACCTCGCCCTTCCACCAACCATTGTGGGATTTCTTGGAGATGATCTTAACCGTGTCACCCGCACGCAGTGACAGCTCAGTGCGATCACGAGCAGAGAAGTCATACCGTGCGAGGGCTGTCCCAAAGTAGCGTACGCTCCCCTCTAGGAATGGGAACAAAGGGAATAATCATGAACCTCTATGGTTCTGAAGGCATGGGTATCCAACCAGTGGTCCCAGTAAAGGTCCAGGCACTGAACTGTGTGCCTGAAAATATCTTGATATTTGTGTATGTTCATAAGGAGAGGGAGGGTACTTGGGGCTCACCTGAGGTCACTGGGGCCATGTTTTGCTCAGGATCCTTGTAAGGAAACTGTAAGGGTGTGTCAAGGCCTTTGAAGCACTCTCTTAGTGAGTTCTGTTGGTAGAATTGCACCAGATCCTGGAACACAACATACACTAATCAGAGTGAGAGGGACTCATTCATGTTTGTCACCTGACTTTGGAGGCCCATTAGTTTTGCTCTGGTAGAAAACTGAGTACTTGGACTCCCAATGACAACACAGAGCTACAGTGCGTAGAAGCTGCAAGTGTTTATGACACATCTGAGTGTTGGTACAGTGGACTGAGCTGTACAGCCAGCAAGAAGCCATTGTGGCAACTCAGTGGGTGTTCTTTTGTGCAATCACAGTGAGTCTTGGAATATCTGATTTAGTTTTTCTTTTTGGTTGGAGCATTTGCACTGGATAGCAAAAGGGCCCACAGTGGTGATGAGGTGAAAAGCACCTAAAATCCTACTTGGCTTTGCTAATGTTTTCCCTGGAGTCTCTATACTTTTTTAAGGAAGAAGGACATGATGGCAGGGAACGTACTATTATCCCCTTGAAGGCCTTCTTGTCGTTAATGCGATAGAGTCCTTCTGCTGATGTGATCCTGATGTGTTTGACCTCCACCTTGAACCTGCGCAAATGGGGCACATGGGGTGAAGGAGAGTAAGGGGCTGAATGAGTAACCGAGTCACAGTAGTGGAGTCTCACATGACTGGGACTCACTTGATGCTGATGGCAAACTCTCCTCCCTCCTTCTGCCGGACAAGATATGTTCCATCTGAGCGGGAAAAAAGCAGGTTCTTGGCTGCCGTTCGGTCCATGTTACCAGCAAACCTATCCATGAACAGGAGAAACTGTTGCTTGGACACTGAGCAGAGGCAAGTCTGTTCATCCCACAAGCTACTTTTACTGTAGTATTTAAAGATGAGTACCATAAACAAGAATACTGCCTTGTAAATAAGGACAGGGATTTAAACCAACAATGTCCAGGTTACAAGTATGTGGCATTGACTGCTACACTCCACACTCCCTCCACTGTATGCAGTTCAAAAAGCTGCTAGGGAGTTTCTTTTCATTCTCATGTATTTTCATAGTTGGATGAAATACACTTTTATACAAATGTGTCAATGACAAATTTACATGAGCAGTTGTGTATAGTTTGTCATCTAAAGCATGCAATCACATGTTTATCGCACAGTCAAGATGTAAAATATGGTTTTTGTATAATAAGTAAGAATTCAAGGGAATTTTGAAGGTGCACAAACCAAGGAAAGGCAGTCAGGTCTGGAGTTGGTCTCTGTGGGAAAAGTTTAATACAGTCAGTGTAATATCCTGAAAGTCCAAAGTCACAATACAAAACGGTAGTATGTGGTTATCGTAACCACCTTTAAAAACTTCATTTACATTTCTTTTATAGCTTTCAGTCTGCTACGAATGTGTGTGCCAGACAAGTTTTGGTCCATTACAACTGTGAGAAAGGATTGTCAATGTATTAGAAATGTGTCAGGCAGGAGGACTCACAGGTCTATAGGGTTTCACCTTAGAGCAGGGGAACCAGCCCATCTCCCCAGCTGTTATGTTTCGACCCTGAAAGAGACAAGATCTCACTGACAACATCAGTATGGATGGATGGATGGCACAGACATGCACTGTAGATGTGCAGTGCAGACAGTCACACTGGACAAATGTGGAACTGCGATCACACTACAGACTTTCAGAGAAAATGTCCCATGCTGAGCATAGAGGAAAATATGTGTTGGGAACCTGCAAGTGGCAGATTCCATGGGCTTAGTGGACTTCCCTCACCTCCCACCATTGTAGCTCTGCCTCTGCTCGAGTTAGTTCAATGATGTCACCCATGGAGAGGTGCAGTGGCTGACCAAAGCCTACAGGGGGCGGTGGCAGACCATAGTACTCCTGGCACACCTCCATTTTTGGCAGCCCTGGGGAGAAGCACAAAGATGCATGTTGGATGCCTTCAGTTCTTGGTTGGACCCCAACAGCATTGGCGGAAGCCTCACCTGAGTCAGCCGTCCTGTTGGCAGCTGCCCGCTGGTTCCTGTCCTGCAAGAGAACATTCACATTACCACCAACATGGTGTCATTTTCATATTAATTTTTCAAAAGCAACTTAGCAGGGTTCCACATTCCTCAGCCCAGTCTGCTCCTGGAGTAACTCACAGTATGGTTCTGACTCAAAACAACAGCAGCAGGGCCCTGTTGAGCTTCCAGTAGCCAGCTGCCATGATAACTGTTGGGTCAATAACCACTGTACCAGCTGCCGTGCTTGCAAAGCCCTGCATCTCTACACCATGATCTCTAACAGCATCAGAGACCTACCTTTCTGATGGTGCCTGACAGCTCTGGAAGAAGAAAAGAGAAGGTGAACATGTCAGAGAGGGATGTGTGGTGAACAGAGACATTGCGTTACCATACTGTATTATAGACACACACACACACGATGACAAATTTGCCTTTAGGAGGAGAGAGGAAACTGGTTCTTGTACCTGAGTTCCTCCCACAGACAGGTACCCGGCCAAGACATTCCTTGTGCGCAGACACTTTGCAGCGAGTGCAGCGGTAGCCCTGGAAGAAGATCCCCCTGATGGGGCAATAATAAGAAATACAAATGCTTTGAAATCCAAACTTTTTTGCTCCAAAGCAACAAACCCTGTGCCGGTGAATTAACAGCAGCAAATATGAAGCAAGCACTCAATGTCACCATTCAGCCTTAACTGTGGACACCTGATGACAGTGCTTCTCCCTACCTAAGTAACATCTGGCAGGCACGGCAAGAAGTGGTCTCCTCAAAGCAGTACATCTGGAAGTCATGGTTGTTTGCCGTGTTGTTCTCAGGAAACATGTTTGACCTGATGACACAAGGTACATTTTTCTCAGCAGCAAACCAGCGGAATGATCACAACCGCACTGGGAAAATCTCACGGCTCAAACCTGGAACCTCACAGATTCTAGAACATCCCAGTGATGGGCTGCTGTGGTGCCAACTGCCCACTCATCAGTGGAATCCTGCCACTTGGTGTACATAGATATGCATAGATGTAGACTGATACAAGTAAGTTGGCCTTACTGAGCCATCTGGAACTGTTCCAGCCACTTCTTCTTCAGCTCCTTGGTCTTAAAGTAGAGGTCAAAACTGTGCTGCCCGTAGGAGTCAATCAGGTAGAAGACATGAGACCACTGCACGGGACACAGACAGGGAGAAAATGCAAGAGACCAGGGCAGGTAAAGGGCAACAGTAAGCAACTAAGATGAACCATGAAAGGAATGAGGAACTGAGAACCATGAGAGGAGTAAGAAGTTGAGATGAACCATGAAAGAGAGGCAGTAAAATGAAGGGAAAGGGGTGAAAATTACCTTCTTGTTTTCTTTTTCTCCAGCAGACTCGTCCCGAAGGTTGTAGCGCTCCAGCTCAATGAGATCTTTCAGCTCCATGCTGTCACCACTCTTCTTCTTACACACCAGCACTGCCCGGTCAAATAGGAAGGCATACCTGGGGACACACACAAGTTATGCACCATCCTTCTTGCCTCAAACAAGTGTGCTTAACTCTCAGACATCATCTTAAACAGGTGCTAATTTCATAAAAAATATGAAAGACAAATGAAAGACTCAGAACTAGAGAGTTTCCAGAATTAGGTAGCAGTCTTTCAAGCCTTTGCTTCAACTTGATATGCAATATCAGTAAAATAATTATGATATTCTACCTGTCCTGCCTGGACCTTTTCTCTAGGCTGGTGATCTTCAGCTCACCGTCTATCTTGGGGCGACCATACAGTGCCAGTGACTGACTCTGAAAGAATTCAGAAATGGAGGATGATGAAGCTACTGACTAAATGTTTTTCTCCTGAGGGAGACCTGAAGCAAGGTAAAGATCATAACATGCTCTTTCAGGTTTATGGTCCTCATCATAAACAACCAATTCCTGTTCTTCTTTAGGGTTCATTTCACTCGAATCATGGTCCCATTCAGTAACTACCATTACAACTGATCTTTACTCATGGGCAGCAAGCTGTAGTCTGACTGCTAGTGGTTTAGTGACTGACAAACTCACCAAGTTTTCTATAGAAAGCTGGAAGGTGGTGATCTGTTTCAAGATCTCATTGTCCCGTTTGACTTCATTCACACATTGTGCCAAGTCCTATGGGACACATATCCAGTGTTAGCTCTCTTTCTGGGAGCTTCATGTGAAGGTTGAGCTCACTTGAAGTTGAGCTCACTTGAACCCACTTGAGAAGGGAGCTCCCACCAAGGACCATTGCTGGCACTGTGAGGTTTGGGTCTGACTTATGGGCAAGTGGTTACAAGAGGAGGTGAGAATGTGTTTTGCAGGATCAGCTCATGGGTGAATGGTTGGGATGGCAACAGGGTGGAAATGCCTACAGGACAAGTATATAACTGACACATTGGGGAAGTTGAGGAATGGTAAGATGTTAAAAATTTGAATAATAGAATGGGGGGGCCCAGTGCAGAGATTAGGGGGATACATGGTTAAGGAACTTAAATGCTCATCAGGTGTTAAGGTTAAGCAAAAAGTGGACTGAGATTCACCCGCATGGCATCCAGGGCATTTCTCAAGTTCTCCTTCTCTGCTGGATTCGAGGTATGTTTCACAAGCTCCTGGCCACATCACATGGAGAAGAAACTTGTCAAAGAAGTGTACACTCACACTAAGACACACATAGACTTTACAGAAGAAGTGGATTTACTCAATGGTCAAATGTAATGGAACAAGTGCTGAGTACCTGTAACAGCAAGTGGTATTTAAGGACTCTCTGCATGGGAACCATCAGTAGATCTCGAAGGGAAAACCGTCCACTGTTTGCTCGCTTGGAACATTCCTGACCGGCAGAAAAAAGACTCCACTTTAAGATGTTTAATAAATTTTGTCATCAGTGTTTCACAATGAAGTTTTTCTGTGGGCTGATATCCCAATTGAAGTGCACCCTGAGTATCCCAGTACCCTGTATTTCTGGGAAAGGCTCTGGACCCCCACAAACCTGATTTATGGAGAGTGGGTGAGTGTTTCATGCTAAGTAAGCTCTCACCTCAAGCTTCATTCGCACATCCTCCTTCATGGTGGCTAACCTGTCCAGGTGCTTAGTAGCAGACTCCACCTGGCTGCAGTAGCGACCATACAGCAGCAACCTGTGGGTCACAGGGGGGAACAAGTTGGTTACTGCTGGCAGTCACTCACTGGGCTGTGAACACGGTACAGGCTGAGGCCATTTCAGCCAAATGCTCTACCTCTCTTTGTAACTGATGAAGACCTGGTGGAGATTTTCTGCCCCAAACATTTGAATGGAGTTGCAGATCTCCTCAAGGAGGTTGCGATGTGTCATTGCAAGATCCTTCGTGGAAGCAATATGGTTAGCATTTTTGACATTGACTGCTCAGTGCACAACCTATAAGCCAAACACCAAGGGTCTTTTTTTTTTTTTTTTACAGGGAAAAGCGTACTAAAGGGTTTGGCATGCAAACGTCAATGTTTGAACAAGGTGTCACCTCATAAGATGTAGGGTTTAGGGCAAAATGCCAAGATTTAAAGAAATGGCTCATTTATACAAGTCTCGTGACTCCAGAGAGACACACACTTCAATGTTTATGAAGATGTTTTCCAAGTCATCTGGCTGCAGGAACCGCTGAAGGGGCTTCTTGAAATGCTGCAGGAACCAAAGCAGAATATTCAGTGCTTTTCTGCCACAGCAGCAGTGGGTACCAAGCAGTGCATGTGAGCCTCACTGCGTGTGGCTGGTAGAGAGTCCTACTGACACGAGATAGCGTTAACCAGTACCATGGAAGAAAATGTGCTAACAGAGAATTAATAAAACAGTCCCACAGTTTAATACTTTGTGTATTTGTATTTGGGCTGTGCTAATAAAATGCCATATTTTTACATCTGTCTAACAGCACTGCGTGACTGTATATGGATGTACTGTACCTTTAAAATGGACTCCAGCGTATTGGTGTATTTCTCCTCCGTTTGTCTGATCTCTTGTAGGCAGCAGTTCCTCTTGTCCACATCAGTCATCTTCTGGTGCTGTGAAGAAATCAGCCGTTCAGTGGGACTATGGGATGTGGTCCTCAGAACCATTTACTGGGTCTACAGTTCATGTTTTTCTCACCCATGAGAACAACACTTGTATGGCTAATTTTTCAGCCACACTGATAATGTTCTCCTCATTCCTAAAACCATGATTTTCAGTCATACCCAAGATTCATATAGTCTAACTATGTTTCTCAGAGTTACGAGTCTGTGGTGTGTCAGATGAAGAACACCATCTACCACTGTGAACATCTCACCACTTCTGCAGGCTCTTCCAGCCGCATCAGATCTTCATAAATTTCATCCCCCTCATTAGTCTCATCCTCCACGCAGTCGTACAGGTCGTCATCTTCATCGGCTGTATCACTGTGTGGTTGGAAGACACCATCTGCTGTTACTGCTTAAGAAGTCCACAGCACATCACTCTTGGGTGAAAAGCGCTTATATGATGGAGGGACATGTGCTGACACACTGGCTCACAACTTCTGTGAGCTGGAGAGAGGCAGCTTATCATCATGAAGTTGGAACTTTGCCAGTTCAATGACAGCTCCCAGCAAGTAAAATCAAAATTGGCCAATAATGCCCCCAGCACTCATTCTACCAGGAGGGTTCTTAGCTGGAGGAGAAGAAAGAGGATTGAGACAAGAGATAAATTTACTCGATCTGGTCAGAAAGGCCACTGTATATTTCCTCATCTGGAACACTGCCCTCTGCTGGAAAAGGCCTGTAAAAGAGGGAGAGCCGTCAGCATCCTGCACGACCAGAATGAGAGGAAACACTGAGTGGAAAAACGTCACTTACAGAAAAACATTACAAATGCACAGCCACGTGCACTACCCATCCTGACAGTCAAGTCCCACAGTACAGACACATGCACACATTTCCAGTACGAGGAGAGGAGCACAAGGAACATTTCCTCACTTAGACCCTCTGCACAGCAATTTAACAGAAACGGTTTTATAAACAAACATCAGCACAGAACAGTACAAACAGTTATGATGCCATAAGAATCAGGAAGCATGCAACAGTTGGCTGAGAAGTTTATATTTCAGCTCCCTTTCTAAAGAAATTTTTCACAGGTTTAATGTTTTTAACATGAAATCACTTGGATTTCTGATGAGACTTTGCATAATGTGGTATTTCATCCATATCAAGAAATGGGGAGGTGACCTCCACTGCATCTCAGCAGAATGGAGGATGAGCCAGAAGGAAGGACCCTGTGCTATAAATCTTCTAGGTCTCCAGATACTTTCTTGCTCCGCTTTCAAGGAGTTTGATGAGGTCCTCAAAAATTAACTAATATTAAGTGCCTACACTGCTTATATTTATTCATTCACTTGGAAGACACTTTTCTCCAAAGTGATTTTCATGGGCAGTCCTGTCTCTAGAAGTGGAAGGTGACACAGGTGATGGATGAATTTGCGTGACCTGGCCAATTCCACCAGCCAGCCACACAGTAGAAGAGGAGAACTCCTTTGCAGCCATATGGCAGTAACAAGTGGAACACTTACTGTATTCCTCGATCAGTTGCAAACGATGTGTAAGACAAAATGGACAAGGTGTCAATAACCTGAAAAAGAGGAAAACATCAATGAGTGCAATGTCATAATGCACATCTTACAGGTTTCAAGGGAGGGATGGAGGAAAAGGAGAAAGCCCTTGGGTGTCAACAGGAAATAACTGAGAAAAATGTGCTCTCTATGAGCATGGAGGGAAATGATGTCAGTAACAGTAAAGATGGTAGATTGCAATCAAAAGGCATGGAGTCCTCAAGTAAAAACAGCAACTTTTTCACAGTTGTCTTCAGTACCACCAGACTGATAACAACTTTCTGCAAGGCTTTTATAAATAATGTAAAAAACAAAAATGTGGGTTTTCCTGTCTACTGTTGAGAAGAAACTGTAAGCTCATTTCCTCTCTACAGGGGGCAGTGTCACTGTCATGTCACTGTGCCACAGCCTTTCTATGTGCACTGAACCAACCAGAACCAAATGATCAGTAAAGTGGTGCCATATCTTCTTCATGAGGCTTCAATGGTAAGAGACACCATGACAGGTTAAAACTTGGTTAAAAGGAAGAGGTAAGAGGTGTAAAAGGTTAGACATAAAAGGAGCCATTTGCTTAGAACAGGGAGTTGATGAGTTAGATTACCCATAAGCCTGTGGGGCACACTGGCGTGCTTCATTTGTAAAAGCACGTGTCTTGAGTAGAGCAGAGGCTGCAGAATGGACCAAATCTGAAGAGACTGCAGACAAAGCCACAAGCAGAGCCAGAGGCCGGGGAGGGACACTACCAGAAACAAAGCCAGAGATGCTATGAAAGGCTGACTAGGAAGGTTCCTGTTGTGGGAGAGCTTTCACACATATAGAACTGTCTGTTTTTCACTCTGGGACTACCTCTGCAGGTGTGCTGCAAGGCTCAGTCCTCTGCCCTCTGCCATCCTGGAGTGATCATTATGTAACTGTAGACTTTCAGAGGCAATTTGTTCACCGTGAACCACGTATAGAATAATTTCACTTTAACTCAGGTTTGTATCTTTTCTGTGCACTTTCCTATCTGAAATTCTTGCTTGTGTTTATATGCCTCTTTGCAGTCTAATCTTGGATGACAGTATTTAGCTAATACTTTCTTATATGGTTATTTACACAGCTCAGTATTGGCCTGGTAAAACACAAGTAACTTGCTGCACTGTATAGGCTCTTTTGGCACTTAAACCAGGGATCTTCAGGTGACAAGGTTGTGTCCTTGCTATCTTCTGTCCCGTACAATTACCATTTGGGCTGAAGAGGCAATTGTTGGGGTAATCGTCTCTAAAATATTGTAGTACAATAAATAATTCATGGCTGTGTTAATGATACAAGCCATTCAGGTCAAAAGCAGTGCCAAGCAATCCATTCCTTGCTTGTCAGTGAGCACAGTTCACATGCACAGCTCTGTGTGCACATGAGGTGATGCCAGGAGAAGAAACACACAGGAAGTAGCAACTGCAACCTGAAGGGGAGTTTCTTGCATGTGCTAATAGTCTGGCCCACTCCTGTACTGTACACAGCAGTTTTGCTTTAATCGCACTTTATCAGTCCAAGCCTTCTTACATGCACAGTCTGACATGCACAGCATTTACGCACTCATTTTCTCAGTCAAACACTAACCAGAGCTCAGCTGGAGCACAAAGGAAAATACTGAGATACCCAGCGGCTTAAGACGCTATCTAAGCAGCAGACCATAGTGTTTCTGCTGTCAGGAACCCAACGCTTGCCCTGAGTCACACAGGCATTTCAACATGCTGTACTTTTCAGGTCTTTGGGAACATTTTTCAAATCAATTCTCTAATGAGGGTTCCAGCGACTGATAATCTCTCCAGAGAAGCATCCATCGATGAAGGACATTTGGTCTATAAGTGATGTTCTCACATGAGGAAATCCGACTGCCAAAGACTGTTTGTGTAACATAGGAGAGAAAATAAATCTGACTGTAAACCCACAGTGCTGTTCTTGATGAAGTCTGGGCATTCATAGGTGAACAGGCACAGGTGAGGCACCATATGAAGATGGCAGCTGAGTAGAGATGTGTACCAGTGACTGGAGGAAAATGTGTAAACGCTTTTTTCAGACTCATACCTTGGCAAAGTCCCGCACATCGAAGAGGTCAAAAGCTTCAAATAGCTCATTCTTCTTCAGTCCAAAACAGTCTTGGCAGGCAATGAGGAAGGTTCTGATATTCTTCAGACAGAGGAACTGTAGGAAAAAGATTGACATGTTGGTGAAACCAAGAGAAACACGACACAAAGTTCTATCACAGAGGAGCTCATGACAATGAATACTTTAGGCACCAGTCTGCTGGAGGGTCACAGACATCTTGTTTTCTCCAGCTAGAGATGGAAGCAGCTGCTCCAAATAGAGATGGTGAGATGTCATGGGGTCTCGTTCTCACAAGCAATGACAAGTAGAGTCGTGAAACCGATTAGGAGCTTTGGCGCAACAGCTGCAATACCGCTTAAACTGTGTAGTGGTGAAGTGGGAGCAGAATTTTGCCTTTGACCATTCAATCTACATCCTCACCCTTACCTGCTCCCATGAAGTTCGAGTAGTGAACGAAAAAACAAGACTGTGGCAGCAAGCAGCTGAAATGAGGCTTCTCTACAACATGGTATTGCTCATACTGTCTGAAAGGGTGAGGAGCTCATGGGTTTGGAAGGTCTTTGCTGTACAGTTCCTGCTCCTCCACAGCGAAAGGAAACAGTTAAGGTTGTTCGGACTTTTTGCTTTCAAGGCCCCTGAGTGCCTCCTCTGGGAGGTCTACTAGAAATGTCTCACTTTGAAGAGACCCAGCGGCAGACCTAGGAAGCCCTACAGAGATTATATTTCCATTTTGAGGAGATCCAGTGGCAGACCTAGGAGAACCTGGGGACCATCAGGAGGAGGTGCAGGTGGACACTTAGGGTCACTACAGTCCTCTCCAGCGCATGACTTTTTCACAGTTAGAACACAGCTGTTTGCAGTTCATTGTACCATTTTGAGAATGTACAAACAGGTTAATTCACAAACATAGAAAAATCCAAAATGTTCATTCCAGTTTCTTCCATTTTCTTCTAGATAAGAAAGTGTGTTTTTCAGCATGCAGTGTCATTTTGCCTAACTGCTCTACTGTCTACGAGTTTGATAAGAACGCCACTGGGCAATGTGACTGGAAGCTTTATGGCACTCTACACACTGGCCTGTTTGAGTGTACTGCTGGCTGTGTACGTGCTGTACGTGTTTGATGGTAGCTGAGCAAACACCATGTTATGTGGTGAACAATAGCTGAAACTGATGGTCTGGATGCTAAATGCATAAAGCCAGGTTCTGAATGCTGAGCAAATATGGATTTGGATGCTAAGCACATAAATATGGAATCGGTTTTTAACGGTGAAAATGCTGGTGTGGATGCTCATTGGGCGCTAATTTGGGTTTGAATTCTGTCTGTGCAACTGCTTGCATTAGTTGCTAAATACAAGGTTAAGAGGAGAAGAAGGAGCTCTTTCTCATGCGGCAGTTGAAAGCAGAACGAAACTGTGGTGTAGTCATTTGGCTTGTGCAGAGGCCTCGCTGTGGTATCCTGCAGATGGCTGATGCATTGCAGAGGAGATCAGCGAGACTCTGACACACGGGGAATGAAGCATGGTGTTGCCATGGCAGAGAAGATGTTTCCGCTGGTTCTGAGGCATTGTGGCTTGTGCAGAACTAATGTCAAAGGTAAGAGGTCGGAGGTAGGAGTACATACGGTAGTGGAAAGGGAAGAAATGATGAAAAGCACTATAGACTACATTAGTGCTCAGCAGGAAGCTACCATCGCAAAAGCCCCGAATGAGGCCTGGTGTTCAGTCCTGTATGTTGCCTGTGTGCTGAACCTGCATAAAACTACAGGGGGTAGGAAGGTTAGGCCTTGTTTTCATCAGGCAGTGTCTGGGGGGCTGGCAGGAACCCCCTCACACTTACAGTAACACACTGCAGGGAGGGGGGCATCTGGCTCTGAGGTGTTAAACATCAGACCTTGTACCACAGTCAGCACACAGAGAGAAACACACATGTACGCAAATTCAAACACGCTCTGCACCCATTGACAGGTGACTTTGCACAGTTTCCTATGGCACAGAGTTCTTAAACTGGATTTTTTTCTTTTCCACATCATATAAATGCCCCTTGCAATGTTTAATTTCACAATATATTCACCTAATGTGTACAATAATTGTGGTAACTGTTCATTAAAAGTCACCATCAGAAACAGCTGAATGAATGTCTTTTTAAATATACTTGTATAAATAAAAAAGAAAGTGATCTCTTTTATGCCTCATGGTCTTCAAGCAATTTTGGAAGCTCTCTGCAAAGTGAAAGCCAGGACTTGCAGTAGAATACAGAACAGTTTTTTGGTGAGAAGAGTGCTATATAAAACAAACTGAAGTGAGCAAAATTCAATTCTAGTTCAACTCAGATTAATTTTGCCCCCCCAACTCCTCACCATACTCTCTACCTGAAAAGATGGTTTGAATTCTGTGACTCTTTGGCAAGCAAAACATGAACAAACCACAGAAAAGAAATATGATCACTTTCAAAGATTTCTGTCTGCAGATCCTCCTCAAAATTTTCTGAGCTGAATCTTTAGAGAGGGAAAGATCTTCCATGGCTTCTATTTCCCAGCCCATCTGAAATGTCCACAGTACATGTACAGGGTCACCCATTTCCATGACCAGGCATTTCCTGGCCAGCCTGAAAGACAAGAGTCTGGTTTTTACAAGCATCTGATCTCTATCTGCTTCTGTTCCTCAGGTCTCAGTCTCTTTCTGAGGTCTGTGATACCTGGTTGATACCTACAAACAAAGGTCCTAGGGTGGAAGGGGATTGAATGATCTGTTAGTTAAAGCCACATAGAAGAACACTGAAGAATCTCAAGGAGTAGCATTAAGCCGTGATAATACTTCAGACAGATTCATGCTTGATCTAAGTCAGTGATGCTCCACACATCATCTGTTGACTCTAGAAATGGTCACAAGAGAAGTTCTTGTAAACCCTCCTTCATGAAAAGAACTCATCTACAGGACTGAAAAAATAAAGCCTGGGATTCAGAGCTCTGTGAACCGTCCCACAATAGTCGGCTTCACCCTGTGCACACATCTTCTGGGCTGTCCTTCCTTCTTTTCTCTGGGTGTGTCTTTCTGTGTGACCATTTACCGGCTGCAGACTTGGGTGAAGCTTCATTTATGAGGCTGTAGATTAAGTGCTGGTGGCAAGATGGGGTGCAAAATCATTTAAAAGACAGGAACCTTTTTTCTTCCTGCAATCAGCCGGAAGCATTTTGCAATGCACAAGTTAAGATCTAAAACGGGGTTTGAAAGTGAGAAACCCGCAATCTTTCATTTTTTAAAGTGGAAAGCATGATTTTAAAAAGTGTGTTTTGTTACTACGTTATATGGCACTGGATTATTTTATTTCATACACTATTATTATTTATGTCTGAAATAGGAGGTCAACCTCACAGGCTGCTTCTCTGAAGGTCTTGTGCATCCTGAATCTGCATAACGTACAGAACATAGAGAACATGGGAAACTAAATGAAAACGGTGTTCATATTTGCAATAATTAGCTTACAGTGTTCTCTTAGCTGTCCATGGCTGTCTGTCTACTCTTCTCCATCCACTCTGTACATTTGTACTTTCAGGTACGCAAGAGTTTGTCCAGTGGCACCATCTGCATTCTGCAGTATTGTTGGTTCACTGTTATTAAACAGTGACACACATGCATACACGTTCATGCTATTGTCATTCCCAGGCTGACTGAGAAACATGCAACATTACTGTGTTGTGGTTGAAGCCCAAAGGCCCTGCTGACCACAGTCCTCCCACTTCTGAGAGCTGCTTCCTCTACAGACCTGAATCTGTTCTGCTAGCCTGCGCTTCACTTCCTGCTTCCTGTCTGTCTGAGGGCCAGGGGAACTGAGGGGTGGCGACAGAGAGTTGTAGCCTCCTGGATGATCCATATGAACTCCCAGGCGGTGATGGAGCTCTCATATGTCTGTGTGTCTGTGGTACAGATTCATCTGAGATCTCCCGAGGACACTCAATAATGGTGATGACTTGGAGGTCAACAACCAACAGCACCTGGATCACAAACTTCATCAGACCTCTGACTATGAAATCTTCGACACTTGTGACTTTGACAGCATCCAGCACCTAAACAATGAAAAATATCAAGTCCTTGACCATAAAAATCACTGTGAGATCTATGACAGATTTGACCAAAAACAGTACCAGCTGTTTCACTTTTCAAACCACTAGGACTGTGACCACAGGAACCAGCAGCACTGTGGCCTCGAAAAATGCCTGTATGTCTATGCCAAAAGACCGTTCAGTTTATCCATACTTATCTGATACTTTTGACTTGCACCTTGTGATGCTGGTACACTAGTTACACTGGAGAATATAATTCTTTTCCCATTTTTACTCTATTAATTTTGGGAGAGTATACTAAGATTTTGAAAGCAGGAATAGCATTTGAGTCCAGGACTTTCCAGTGTGGATAACTCTGCTCAATATGCCCCACACTACCCAGACATGAAGACTACAAATAATAAAATACAGAAAAATTGTACATCATTTTGCAGAGAACAGTATTCAGCTTTAAAGAAGAAACACAAAGAGGAACTTTGATGTGAAAAAGTGGAAGTTTCATGTGTCAGCATTGAATCATTTGTACAGCAGCACTGTGGTGCAGGGTAGAGACAGACGATGTATGGTTTCCACATTGGTTTCGCACAACATAATAGCTAAAAAAAACTTTACCATATGACAGATTTATTCATAAATAGTGTGACAAACTAACAATTATTTTTTTATAACTGTTACTAATATCCCAAGAAGAGACACAGGTACATCTGTGGCAAATGGTACAAAGTCACCCTCAGCACAGTTGCTGGTACCTTTTGTACAGCAGCAGTCAGTTTAGGGCATCGCAGCAGAAGCACAAGAAAGTGGACCTAGCCTGACAAGCTGAGAGCTCTGAGTGAAGATGCAAGAGGAAGCAGCCACACTGCAAACTGTCCTCTAAAGGTAGATCTGGGAGATTTGCATGCTCTGCAACTGTTGATATCCCATTGTGTCCTGCCACTTGCCCCCCCCCCCATGAGATTCTGATCCCCTTTTTCCAAAAGCCCCACATTTACCAGTCAGGGAACTCTTCTTCTCCCTGCACACTTCATAAACCCTCAGCTGCTCTGCCCCAAATAGGTTGATCTGAATCTTGTACCCTCACACACTGGTACATTTGCAGCAACTTCACTACTATTTGGTCCATGCTCTGTATTCCATCAATTATTTCGCATGTGCTCCTACCCTGGCAGAGGAGAGAGACCACAGCAGGGAGCAGAACTTAGATCATTTTCATATCAGTGGGGCAACATGAACAAAGAGGAGTACCTTTAACATGGAAATTGGCATGTAAATATAGAAGGAAGCTGTATTCTCTCTCTTTCTCTCTGCTGGCCTGCCTCTCTACACACATACACAAACGCACAGATAGTCCTGGTTTCAATACAGCAGATGCCAGTGCACTGGATGACTTCACTTCCTCCAGCAGGACTGTGGTCATGTCAGTGAGCCTCATTAAACATGCACGTGAGCTCACTTCACTTCTGCTTATTTCTCACATATCACTCTTCCCTACATGGGGGCCTTGGGACTCTTAAAATAATACTCGCCAAGATGATGCAACAGAAGAAGGTGAAGTGATACAAGTGGCGCTGCCATCAAGGGTAACTACACATCCATCATTTTGTCTGTCTCTCACTTTTCTCCAAAGCAACTTACAGTGTCGCGCTCTGAAGAATTATTTACCCATCTTCACAGCAGGGCAGTTTTTGCATCTGAGGAACTCAGGGTGACTACCTTGATCAAGGTACTACAGCAGGAAGTGGAATTCGGATCTTGACTGTGGCAGTGTACCCATTCCAGCAGTGAGCGATCCTGCTAGCATCCTATTAGCATCCTCTTGGTGTTCAGCTTGTGAGCCAAACTAAGGAGCCCGTCTTGTCTTGTCAAACCCCCAGCAAGCAATGCAGAGAGCACTGATCACAGCACACCAATAGCTACACTCTTGAGAGCAATGATCATGAAGGCATGGAAAAGTGCTTTGTTCCTTAGAAGAAAGCATCTTTGGTGATCAAACTATGTCACACTAAGCTATGACCACAAGCCAACCAAATGCCCAACAAGTCTCCTGATTTCTGATCGGAGCTGCTACATGGGCTGTTCCATGTGGTCTGACCGAACTCACCTCCGACCCTAAGGCAACACTGAGCTTCCACCAGCACACCTCCTCAGCTGCAGTGGGATGTGCCCTCCTTCATGGGAATTTCCCATTCAGTGGGAATTTCCCACATTGATGGTAAGTGACCAGTTTAGTAGGACATTCCCAGTTTAACAGAAACTGCTGACTCTTCTTGAAACTGGCTGCATTACCATGAGATGTTTTGCAGGTGTTGTAGAACATCCTGTAGCTATTATATATCCCAGGAAGCAGAAGATCTTGTAGAACCCTAACATCATAAACAAGACAAGAAAAGCATTGTGGAAAAGTCAGCTCTGTGGAAAAGATCACTGATGCAAGATTGCCCTGCCTCCAGGACCTGTGCTCCTCCCGAATTAGGAGATGGGCAGGGAAAAATGGTGACGGGCCCCTCTCACCTGGGCCACAGCTTTTTTGAACTTCCAAAAGACCATCTGGCAGGGCCTACAGATCAGTGAAGACCAAAACAAGCAGATACAGGAATGGTCTCTTTCCCAACACTGCTATGCTCATGAAGAGCTGATTTGTTTGTTAGTCTGTGCAATGTTCCCCTTATAATATTTTCTCTTCCTTTTCATATTTATTCAAAAATGTTGTGTGTGTGTGTGTGTGTAGACCCTGGGAGCCAATAGTTCTTCTCCCAGTACAGTGGCATCATATGAAGACCCCCTTGACAGAAATGCGCAGTCACCAACGGACTGCATGTTAAAGCGCCAGTTGGTTGACTCTAATTCGGTTCCTTCTAACCCTGAAATTGTTCTCCCGCTTTCACTCTGTCATACTGTGGCATTGTAGCGCTTTAACCTCAAAACCAACCTTCTCCAACCCCACAACTTCCTAGGATCTCAATAAACTCCAAGATTAAAATATTCTATGCTCACTTTCCATTTTTCAAAAAAATGGAAATTTTCAAAATGTTTTAAACCTAAAAAGTTGTGAAAATATTTGAAAAGTGGACAAAAACAGTTAAGTGCTGTGTAAAAGTTTGCAAAGGATTTGTTGCCAACTACAGCTTTCATCTTGCACACAGTCGTTAGAAAAGCATCAGCCCACTCACAGACTCCTAGAATAAAGTAAGAAGCTGCAGACGGCGATGCCTTGTGGGAACCAAGTGGTGGCATGCACTCCTGAACCACAGCAGAGGACGAGATGCTTGCACTGAGTGTGCAAAGATACATGATGTGAAAGAGGTCCATGTGCATCTGGAATGGTGCAGTGACACTTGATCACAATGCTCACGGTCAGTTGGTGGGTGGAACTGAGATGCTGGGAGTCCAAACCTGAACTAGGAAACTTACTAAGATCAGAAAAACCGTGTAAGAAGCCCAAATAAAAACCAAACGCCTTTCAGCATCACAGGGCACAACCAATAATAATGGTTGCACGTTTACATGCCAAATTCCTGCCCATTTAACGTAATTCTATGAATTCAGTGTAGCTACTGTGCTAATTCATTTGCCACACTGCTGACTGAGCTACAGCGGCAACAAGATCCAGGACACCGAGGTCCACAAGTCAGGAGTGCTGACCTTTCAGCGGCAGTAGGGAAGAACGTGGAGTCAGTGAGAGCAAATTGCTAAAGTTGAGCTGAGCTGAATGAGTCCAATGAACTGCATCAAGGCCGAGATTTCAGCAAAAACCCTAACCCTCACATTAAACATTCAAATGTGTAGATAACCATTAGCACTTAATGAGTTTAAGTAACCTGCACCATAAACATATGCATTGACTGCGTCCATGTGTAGGCAAAATACTAGAACATCTGTGTGTTGCTAGCGTGTCCTCCCTGAGCATCTGCACCAAACCACATGTGGACTCCAGGACTCTGCCACACAATAATATTTAGTTGTGCCAGAGGATTCAGTGGTGGGTTTACTGGGTTTACTGTATTTATTGTACGCTTGGCTGATCCTTCATACTAACTGCTATATCAGCGCAATCCACCAAGCTATCGTATACACACACTACTCAACACATGCGGTTCATCCCGCTGTCACATACACCAGCGTGCACACTGCGCCGTTTCATGCTGCACAATTCTTTTCCATGTGAACACAAATGTAGTGGTGAAATCACAAGGTATTGGTCTGGGGTTGTGAAGCACTATTCCACTCCCATGTAAACACAGACACAAACATTTGCTTTTTGCCTCCAAAACAAGGAAGAAAGTTATGCATTTATTTGCATGTAGTAGCTGAGTGTGGATGTATGAGAATTCCTCTGTATTGCTGAGCATGTACAGCTTGTTTTTAGCTTACATTCTCACCCGTGTGTTAAATTAGGTCAACAAGTGATTGTGTTTTACCACAGAAGAATGATCATGTGGGTTTATTTGTGTTAATTCCAAGCATTACCGGTATCTTCTGTCTTCCACCTTGATCATATGAGCCAACTCACAGAGTTCAGCATCTTTCCTCTTGGGAAAAGACCTAGACATGAACTTCACCACTCACTGCCCTCTCAACACTCACAAAGCACATCTGAGCACAATTAAAATCACACGACAGGTTGACATTAGAACTGTCAGTCGTGAGCTCCCTGCCGCCTCGTACCACTGCCCATTTTGTGCCAATTTTTGTCATGAGTACATGGCAGACGCCCAACGGGCTTCTATAAAGCAGCTCAGTAGTGGAACATTACAGCTTACAGGAACACAGAGGTCACTGCTGCTGCATAATGTCACCCCATCTTAGCTGTGTAGCCCAAAGGTTTCAGGTAGCCCACCTAAGCAAGTCCGAGAACATCTGCATATCCCTCTATGGCATGACATCGATGACCCTCCTTCCAATTGACTTATCTCAAGAACCTCCATTTGGGTTCCCCTGCCAGACCTATCCAACGCCATGGCCTACAAATGGAACCAGAGGTAGTCAACATATGCAGGACAGAACTCCAATACCTCTCATCATCCAACTGTCAGGATGCCAGACTTCAATTTGCCTACAACTCTAGCTTTGCTTTCATCACTTTTCAGTTGGCTGTGGAAGAAGTCTGTGAGACGAAGGACTGCTCAAGCACACATCACCCAGCACACAAAGAGAGGAATGTTTAGCTTCAACAGGTCTGTGCACACAGAGGGCACTGTGTGCCAGTGTGTGTTCTGCACTTGTCTGTGGCGAGTCACAGTCTGCTGCTGTGGAAGCTGAACATTTCTGAGTGAATAAATGGTCGATCTGCTCAAGTTGACTGCTGTAATCAGTCAGTTGGTGCATGGAATTGTCAAGTTCAGTGAATGAGCAACAGCAGTCATCTAATAACTGCACAGACAGTGTGTGTAGGCTGAACGTGTGTGGGTCCAATGAGTGTCTAAGACGAGTAAGTGTGTAGATGCAGCGAGTGTGTAGGTTCACTGAGTTGATGGATTCAGTGGCTTCACCACAAGGTGTGTACATGAGGTGCATCAGTCCTATGCACCAGACAAAGACTTTAGTGACTGATTCTGTGTGTGTGTGTGTGTGTGTGTGTGTGTGTGTGTGTGTGTGTGTGTGTGTGTGTGTGTGTGAGGGACTGTCAGTCCCTGGCAGCCAGCTCACCTGAGACATCTGTGGTCGTAGGTTGATGTCCCTTAGGTTTATGGAGTGTGGGCGCAGGTTGTTGAGCAGCTGGCAGAGTAGAACGCCATCACGCAGAGCATGGGCCAGCTCACACACTTGTGCACTCTCCCAGGTGACCCGGTGGCTCTCAGGCAGAACCCGGCACTGGATGAGCCAGGTGGCGCACTGTCTCCACAGGTCCATGGTGCTGCCACCGCCGGAGTGTGTTTGTCAGAGGCGTTGTGTTGATTGCCTTGCCAGCCGGATGTTCTGCAGAAAGACTGAGAAGAACGTTGACTTCCTCTTTCTCCACCTCTCAGTTGGGATGGGTGTTTCTCTTTCTCTTTCTCTTTCTCTCTCTCTCTCTCTCTCTCTCTCTCTGTGTGTGTGAGTGTGTGTGTGTATGTGTGTGTGTGTGTGTGTGTGTGTGTGTGTGTGTGTGTGTGTGTATGTGAGAGAGTGAGTGTGACAGAGGAAAAAGAGGCGGGGGGGCAGTGTTTCTGTGAGTCTCTGTTTCCCACTTTGTTTGAACATCTATGTGAATGTACGTGTGTATGTTTGTGTCTATGAGGCAGAAACAAACAGAGGGAAAGAAATGGAATATATAGGTCTGTTCGGGTTTGTACAGGTGCAGGCACCAGGCTATATGAAAGTTGTAATCTAGATGAACATATAGCTGTGTGTGTGTGTGTGTGCGTGCGTGTGTGTGTGCGCGCGTGTGTGTGTGTGTGTGCGTGTGTGTCTTGTGAATTACTGTTATGAATATGAGAGATGCTCTGCACAACAGTTGTGCATCAGGAAGTGTGCAGCTGAATCCTCTGGCAGCGTGGGAGTCACAGGGGAGGAGTCAGGGCGAGACACAAACCTCAGTCAGGTGTCATTAACATTCTCTTGTCATTTACACGGCCTCTGAATCCTGAGAGATGGATTTCCCACAAGTGTGTTTTTGCCTGACTGGAGCACAGTATATTTCTCACAGGTGTGCCCCCCAGGAGTGTGACAGCTGCATCGTTGTCCTCAAGTGCAGGATGAAAATGCTATTTTCCAGGCACTCAGCTAGAGCTGCTGCGTTCAGGTCCTACCTGTGAGAGAGCTGTTTTATTTGCATATATGCAGGAAAAAAGTCCAATCTCATTATCAGGAAAACTATGCAAAGATTAAAATGAGTTTTTTGCATGGTTCTGTTACTTGAGGTGGGTTTAACATGAACAGTAAACTGCAGGTTGGCCATGAGGTGCATATGCAGCAATAGTGGGGCTTTGTGATGGACCCAAACTTTTCCGTCATCCAGCACGAACATTAGAGCAGGTCGCCCTCTAGTGTCACCCCAGCACAGATGCACAGCAGCGCCGCCTTGTGCCCCCTGAGTGCACCCACTAGCAACAGCATGCACTTCAGAGAGGTTCCACCAGAGGACAGCGGAGGGTTGAGCAACAAGCACTTGCTTCATAAACTGCCGAGAAGCAAAAACTGTGTTTTGAAAATTTGCTTTATGTGTGCTGATACTGTGAGATTCGTAATCTACACACGGGTTGGCACATTTTTACAGCCTGGTAATTTCTACTCTCTCAGTTCACGGTCTGTCCTATGGTCCCAGGATTTGACCTTGGATCCTCTGACTGGTGATCATGATACCACCAGCTGTCCTGCTCAGATCGGACCAGACTAGACCAGACCAGACCAGGTACAGCAAGAGGAGAAACAGTTCTTGACAGTTTACTGTTTTTTTGCCCAAAGTGGATTTTTCAGCTACTGTATTTGTCCTTTAGGACTTCATGCCTTTCAAACTTTATCTCAGGAAAACATTAGCACAGAATGAATTTACACTGTCAGCTGCCCGCCTCACCACACACATAGGGTCCTGCACCCTGAGCCTTGAACTCACTAGCATTGTGCCAGATTTTTGTAAATTTCTAAATGCTTCTGCAGTTTGCCCAAGGGTTAATACATAATACTGTACATGGGTACTACAGGCCTGGTAAATAGTGAGCAATGAACAATGAAAGTTATGAAAATGTCAGAATTCCTATGTTTCACCTCATTCATTTGTTCACCTTCATTTTTACCCTCCCCCAGCCAAGAACCTTCCCAATGTGCCCAGATGGAAAATATGAGGAATTTGTCCCAGCTTGTCATGACTCAGAGTTTCTGAGAGCGTGAGAGAACAGCAGGGAATGGGGATCACTGTTGTGGACAGAAATGGCAGAGGAGAATGGACCGCACCAGTGTCTGTCACTGTATTCATGGATGTGACCCCATTCCATAATCTATTCAACAACATAACAGGACACACCTGGGGTCTGGAGTGACACGCAGAGTTAGCAGCCTGGTTCTCACAACTGAGCAGCTCAATGGACTCAAAGGGCTGCAGTTAAATACACAGCAGGAGTGAACGGTGAACAAATTTTCAAAAAGAGAAGGTAAGAGTCCAGCCGGCAGAAGTGCAGTGAGCCCATGATGTCCAGCAGGACCCATCAAGAGTAACAGGGCCAGGAGACCTCAAATCCAGAGACACTTGTGCATGTAGCTGCACGTTCTTATTTACTGAGTTTTGTGTTGCTTTGGAGAAAAGTGTCGCCTTAATGAATAATTTAGAACGTAAAGGAGTTCACAATGGCAGAAAATCGGCAGTGACTCAGCGTTGGATGAACACACAGCAATGTGTCCCAGAAACGGACCGTAAGCTCTCACAGATCACAGCGCTGTGCTAGCAGAAACGCCTGGAAACAAGTCTGCTCTTGCACAGCTGAGGAGCTCAGGGTGTGGTGAACGTCTGTCTTCACTGTGTGATCACAGTTTGGGGGCCTGGGACAGCAACAAGTGTGCAAAAATTATGGCAAAAACAGAGAGACTTAAGAGGAGCTTCTATCCACAGACCATAAGGCTTTTGAACCTATCACAATCCTCAAAACCACGGTCTACAACATCCTCTAACATCCCCTTACTGTCACTGTTAAGGTCTGTTTAATATTTAATTTTATTCAACTTTATTTGTTTTTATTTGCTGTTTCGTTTGTTTGCTTATCTATTTGCTGTGTGTCTTAGATTTCCTTTGAGTGTCTCCTGTCGATTCAGTTCGCATTTCACTGTATGGCATACATGGTTACCATGTATGTGACAAATAAATCTTTTTGAATCTTTGAATCTTTGAAGAATAGTGGAGCAACTGCTTGTCACATGGATTGCACAGCAGGTTTGGAAAAAACGGAGAGAGAGTGGAGCACAGATCACCTTAACTGATTTCACTTGTTCTTTTTCTGGTCTTTTGGTCCAGGAGAAGTTGCTTTGACCCCTGCATGTGGCATACAAGAGTGATCTTCTGTCAACCGGGGAGAGAATAAATCACACCAGCAGGGCCCTCGGGCCACCTTCTGTAACTCCATGTTCATGCGAAGCATGTAAAAGTAAAACATCTGCAACTGGGTGAGGAGGAGCAGCTTTGGCCACACCCCCATGTCTCAGATTCATGGCCACGATGGCGGAGAGCTCATTATGAGGGATCCCATCAGTGTTCTGAACTTCTGCCAGTGTCCTGCTCTGGAAAAATGCCCCTGTCTTTTCAGACACAGAGGACAGAGGGTTTTTCCTGTTCCTGCTGCGGTGCAGCTACCCATTCCTGGTAACAAGGTGGTCCCACCACCCTGTGCCCCTTTTGGGTATGGGGCCACCACAGCATGTTGACCACGTTCAGCCTCTCTGTTCAAAGGTTATTTGCATGATCTGAAACAGCACAAGTGGCAGAAAAGAATTTCAGTAACACCACCATCTCTCTAACTCCTGGAAACCTGGTGTGGCTAAATAAGCTCAACAAGCTCAACTACAGATTTTCTGTAAACTGTATGTACAGATTATTTTTGAGTTATGTTTGGTGATTGATGATTTTTGTAGATTTGTGTTTTTGCTCCATTTCTGTTTTGCTTTTTTATGTTTTTATGTAGACAAAAAAGTTAATAAAAAGCACAAGAAATCCAACTGACAACCCCCTCACACGGTTGCTTCCTGAGCCAGACCCACCCCTGTGTGCCACCCTGAACCTTTACTTCTAGGATTGCTTTGTAGAACCTACACAGTGAAACAGATAACTAATTCACCACCTTGAAACACAGCCACATGCCCAAATCACATGTGGCGCAAACGGTGAGGTGGTCTTTTGCAATGCATGAATACCCCTCCTTACTCACACTGCTTGAGCAAAGGAAGGTGGGGCAAGAGCTGGTGGGGCTCTGGGAACAACGTGACCATCTTTCTTGGGCTGTAGCCCTCGGTGAGTCCTAAGCTGGTGGAATCTGAGGAATGCACCTCAGCTGAGATGTCTCCAGACTGCATCATGAAAACTGTCCACCATGAAGATCTCAGTGAAGCTGTAGAGCTCAGTGGAATGTGAGGAATGCTTCAGATGGAGGTGTTCCTCAGGACCTCTCCAGGCTTGTAAAGACTCGCTTGCTAGTCTGTGCCAGGAGGGATGAGGAAGTCAGTCACATTCACCTCCCGGATTTCTGCTGTGGACTTTGGAATAGGGAACAAACACATGAGTCTGCGTGCGTGCGTGTGCGTATGGGTGTGTGTGTGTGTGTGTTTGTGCACCATGGCCCAGGGAAAGACTACATACCCACAGGTAAGACTGTGATCCTTTGAAGTTGTAATCTTACCTACACAAATTTTGGTGTTCAAACTTTCTCGCAATTTGTAATGAAAATGGGACTGAAAACATACATACATACACACACATACACACACACACACACACACTACAAAGACACAGTACGGTATGGCATGTAATAAAAAGTGACACTGTTGCAAGTCTTGCAGTAAATGTTTGAGTAAATGTTGCAGTGTATGGTTAAAGAGTAACAGTTCGTCCACACCGCATACTTTTTACCATGTTTTTAACAAAGTTCTGCTGCGGTGCCTTGTTTGGGTTTTGAACTTAATGTGGTTTATAATTTATCTTCATATAACAGAGACATCAGGGTCTATACTGTATATTCTATAGGGTAATACATTTAGAACAACTGTTTAATATTTTTCCGCTGCGTATTGAGTTTGCACAAGGACACCAGTGGTCAGGAAGGAAATAGCCAGGAAAACACCGTGTGGCACAATAACTGAGGAGCACATTCTTCATCCTGTGTGTGTATGTGTTTGTGCGCGCGCGGGTGCACGCAAACAAAACTGCTGCTCACAACCAAAATGCGTGCCCCCTATCATAAATGCATTGTGTTAAAAATGAAAATGTTAAGCTTCAGCACACTGGCAAGGGACTACGATTGAGGTATTAAAACAAACGTGCTAGAAAAATGTTCGTGAAATGGGTTCAAACATGTGAACAAAATACATTCGAACTGTCATGTACAGTATTTGCTCTAAAGGATATGAGACTCATCAGGAGGAACAACTCAGCTGCATTCCAAAACCCCTGGGGGTGAAAAATCGCACCTCTGGTCCCTTTGAATAAGGCAAGTGAAGAGGAGAAACTACCTACATTGCGTTGTGTGTAACTAAATAGACTGCCTTTGAAATTCACAGTTTTGTTTATATTTGTATCTTTGTTCAAGCTATTTAACACCAATATGTAAATATCAAACTCTGTTGGTTCTGGAACTGAGGGGAGATCTTTTCTGTAGGCCACTAATAAGCAAAAGGCTAAATCCATTCATGCTCCTGCTGGTAAAGAGGTTGAAGCCATGCAGGGAGCAGCAGACAGCAAGAAAGACACAAAATACATCCAAGAGCCCAAGCGAAAGTGTTGACATGGTGATAAAATATGCAGATGTATTCTTGAGAACGAAGACTACAATTGTTGAAGCAGTGCCATTTTCTCTCTTGCTGTATGTACGTGAAAGTTGGAGGAGAAACATGGCCTCCTGTGAAACGTGACACCAAAAGTGATTTTCAAGGACACCATGGACTGCTGGTGAAGCAGATTGATGCTGGAGCAAAAGAAGCCCAAAAGCTCACCAATGATGGAATCGGACTGTGATTCTCTGTACACTTCATGTGAAACCCTCATTCGGTCAGATTCTAATCCTTGGAAACGTTTAAGATAGAGGTAGAGTAAGCAGCAATCTGATGAATGGACTCGATCACAGCAAGCAGGGACGCATTTGTTTCAGCAGTATGGATACAACGGAAGATTCTGGAAATACTTTGCGAGGTGGTGCATGGTGCTGGCCCTGTTCACGTGCTACTCAAACGTTATGTGAGAGACCATTCAAACCATATTGTGAAATGAAGCTGAAAGATCTAAACAAACAGCACGACTAAAACCTGAAGCTACTCTGAAATTGTTTGCATTTTGTTGGTCTGAATCGATGGCAGCTTACCTGCCTCCTTTCTGGTTATTTTTGCAATGAAGCTTCTTGTGCTTTGTTTTCAGTGAGTGGATGAGTCTGACCTGCCAGTTTTTTTCCAGTAATAGGTAAGCATTCACTTGCTTGTTGTCTTTCAGAGTTTCACTGAAAACCTTTGAGATATTCTGCATGCAGAGGGCACGGCTAGAACTGCCATGCATCCTGTTCTACAGAAACACCTTTGGTTCAAGTCACGTGTGCACATCTCCCGTTTCAAAGAAAATCTGTGCATGAGGGAGCTGGAGTGAGGCACCCAACATCTCTGGCGTAATATCTGATCTGTATGTGCTGCCTGGCATCTTTCTGCAGGTGTGTGGAAGGACGAAGGACAGGAAACATGGACTCTCTGAAGAAGGAGTTAGAGGAGGAGCTGAAGCTGAGCACAGATGACATTAGGAGTCATGCTTGGTACCATGGGCCGATCAGCAGAGAGGTGGACGCTGTCTTCTATTACTTTTACTCCTCTGCATTCTTCTCGATGTTCTGTGAAACACCTGAAAGCTGCATTGCTGACACACTGACTCCTCAAATTCAGTTGCACCTTTCAGTCATATTTTTAAATCTAAATCCTTTCCTGGAGCCACTGACCTCTTTCATTCTCACCATACACTGACCTGCCAGTTTATTAGGCAGGCTGCCCACCGTCACACAAATTGTCCGTGCTATCAAGTCAGATGTACAAACTTTAAGCTTCCTCCATGATACACTGCTGCTGCACTCTTGTCTTATTTGCGCTCAGTTTCCTTCTCCCAAACCATCTTCTAACATCTAAGAATCCACGCTGTTCACATGTAGGGGGCAGAGGCTCTGCTACAGCGGGATGGGGACTTTCTGATCCGAGACTCGCGGACCAGTCCAGGTGACTACGTGCTGACATCTCAATGGAGGAATGAGCCAATGCATTTCAAGATCATCCGTATAGTTCTGCGGCCAAAAAAGGTACTTTGGGCCAGCTGGGTCTATGCCGCACGAGATGTGCAATCTGTAGTGGGGTCCCCTTGGTTTATGGGATAAATGCTTTCAGATGTGAACACGGCTGTAATCTGCAGCATCTCAGTGGCTTCGAATATGCCTGGCAGCATCAGAACGGCTTTGGACATAACCTTCTTGTCTTACTCGGGGCATACTTATTCGTTTCTCAGGGATACTCACGGGAGCTGTTCCAGTTTGAGCAGGATCAGTTTGACAACATCCCGGCTCTAGTCCGATTCCATGTGGGAGGGCGCAGACCCATTTCAGAAGTATCAGGTGCCATCATTTTTCAGCCCATCACCCGCAAAGTGCCCCTGCGTGTCATCACTGAGCGCCAAGCTGCTCGAGAGCGCAAAAGTAGTTCCTGTTCGTCAAAGCAAGAGCAGCAAGGAAGGCTTGAGGGAAACAAGCGTTTGAGCTTCAACTCTGGTCACATGGATTGCCTTCAAATTAACAGCAACTTGCTCAGGTTTGTCCCGCATGCACTGTGAACTGGGTTAATGCTTAGTGGTCCTCATGTCTTGGCTGGGAGTCTGGCGGAGGGCTCACGGTTGCTGTTGATGGGTGGAAGTTGAGTGCTGATAAGAATGCATGCACAGTTCAGGGAGCTCATCGGGGGAGTTGGGATATTTCCTTGTGGGTTTTGGTTAAAGATGGATTGCAACAGTGATGCTGATAGAATAGAAAGGACTGCACTGAAAAATGTAAGATCAGCAAGAAAGAAACGCTGGAGCAAAATACACTAAAGTGCATCAAAATAATTTATTATTTTAATCTTTCTTTATTTTATATTTATTATTTGATATTGAGCTGAGTTGAGTTATCTGGTACTTGGCAGTCATGATTTAAAGATGGATAAGACGTGTAAAATACTGAGTGCAGCTTTAAGGCTGGGCAGCTGCAGAATTACATAGCAGAAAATTACAGTTTTAGGTGTGGTCAGTGTTTTTAAAAGTGCAAATGAAGAAAAAAGATGTGCAAAACTGAAATAAGGTCCTCATTTCCTCATGTAAAAATTATTTCAGCCAGTTATTCTTGAATGCTCGAAATGTATTTTTCATATGCAGTTTTTGCCAAGATTTTTCTGAGAATAGTGACCAGTTCTGTTGCCAGTTCTGCTAAGGAATGGTTTGCACCCTACAGCTCCATGGCTGCAAGTGGGCCATAACCAGGTGGAGTACGGAGGTTGGAGTAGGGAGGAATTGGTGGAATACTTCTGTCCTGAATTTTCATTTTAACAAAACTGCAATTGCTTATAACTCAGGTCTGGATCCACCTCTCCCTTTCTAAATTCATTAATATGGAATAAAGGTGAAAATCAGGTGTGGTACATTTTCTGGAACATTCTCAGTGTTTAGATGCAATAATGACTGTAGACTTTGTGCAATATTGGCAGTAAATGTGTATCAGCAATGCTGTCATAGTGACAGACTTTATGCTTGCTGACGTCTCCCTGGACAACAGAAATAAAGAGAAAAGTGGAAGTCATCCAGCCAATTTGGAGAACCTAGGAAGAAGACCTTCACTCCAGTCTGCGCAGTCTGATAGCAACCTGCGCACAGGTAACCTGCCACTCTGGTCAAATAATGCATAGAGAATTGATGCACTTCCCCACAAAGACTCACAGCTCATACAGAGGACACACTGAAAGCTAAAGTGCTGTGCTGCCTACTTGTTGACCTCCAGTACTGGTTCAAAGTTGTTATTAATATTGCTTTATTCCCCAATAGCATCTTCCTAAAAACAGTAAACCAGCTAAATATAAATCATTAACTTGTTAACACTGTACAGCCAAAAGTATTTGGACACCTGGGCATCACCCCCATCTGTGCCTTTTGAGCATCTGATTCCAGACCCACGGGCATTAATATGGAGTTGCCCCTTCCTTGGTTGCTATTACAGCCCCCACTCTTCTGGGAAGGCTGCCCCCTACAATTTGGGAATTTGTGCCTATTCGGCCACTAGAGCATCAATGAGATTGGGTGAGAAGGCCCAGCTTGCGGTCAGCATTCCAGTTCTTCCCAAAGGGGTTTGGTGGGGTTGAGGTCAGGGCTCTGTGCAGCCACTCAGGTTCTTCCACACCCACCCAGGCAAACCATGTGTTGATGGGGGGCACAGTCATGCTGGAGAAGAAAAGGAGCTTCTTCCCTAAACTGCGGCCACAAAGCTGGAAGCACACAGTTGTCTAGAATACGTTTGTATGCTCCGTGGGTGTGGCTGAAACAACTCAGCTCAGGCTGGTGAAACAGCTCTTTAGAATGCGAGTCCGCATACTTTTGGGCATATAGTGTATTCTAGAGTTATTAAAAGCAAAATTATGGTTCCACTGTCAATGTCTCTTCATCCCTCCATTTCAGTGGCTTCACCAACATCCAGTGTTGAAACTTTAAACCTTTATTTCCCCTCCCCCCCGTAGGCACCTCACCTTCTGGTCAATCAGAGGAACTTGGCTCCTCCAACATTTCTCCAGTGTTCCGCACAGGCAGCGAACCCATGCTAAGTCCCCGCACACCCCGTCATGCTCAGTCCTCTCAGTCAGGAGGGGGAGTGGCCTTGCGTGGCTCTGATGGACAGCTGCACTCTCGAGCCCCACCAAAACCCCAGCGCATATCCACTTTATTCCCTACAAACCCCTTAGCCACCCGCCCTGAGGAGGACTCTACTGGCCTATATGACGAACTGGTCCCACGCGCTCCTCCCGTGCTATCTCGTGGCCACGTGGACCGCCTGCACGTCGAGGAGAAGTGGCAGACCCGGTTGCGTGTCACAGAGACCAGCTTTGATTTCCTGGAGAGCGGAGTTTCTCCAACACTGCCGGCAAGAGCGCAAGCAGGAGGTGGTGACGTGGAGACCCCAGATGAAGATGGGAAACCCCACTTTGTCCGCCCACAGCTGGAAACCTCCTCCTCTTTCCGCCTGGACCTCTTCCACTCCCTGCTGTTGCCTGACAACAATCGGCCACTGGAGCCCACAGTGCTGCTGGCACTGAAGCAGCTCTTTGCACGCAGTGATGCCAGGACCACCGCCTTGCACATACTCAGTGTTGACTGCCAGGTATGTGGTCCAAAAGTGGTCGGGTCCTGTGGGCTATTGTCCAAAACAATAAAAAAAATGTTTAGATTGCAGTGAAGGGGTTGTACAGTCTTTAGTACCCAACTTTCTGCCAAACCATGGAACATCAGTGTCAGTGTTAGCTTTGAGCCAAAGAATCTCAGTCTCAACATTACTGTCACTGCGTCCTCTTCCAGCTGCACCTCTCAGTATTAGCGGCTGTCATTCTTTCAGGTGGCACGGATCACAGGAGTTACAGAGGAACAAAAGAAGCTCATGGGAGTCAGCTCAGGTCTGGAGTTGATCATCCTTCCACATGGGCATCAGCTGAGACAGGACCTGCTGGAGAGGTGAGCCCATGATCATCTCCCCTCGAGTGTTCTACTCCTTTTATCTGACCCTGTGGAACGCTGTAAACAGGCCTGAGGATCTCCTCATCAGAGTCTTTTCTGCACCAGACACCATTTATTGGCTGTGGGTGTGGCTGTGGATATCCTGGGCTGCACTGGAACTGTGGGCCAACGCGCCACTGTGCTGCACAAGGTCATCCAAATGGCAGAGGAGCTGCGAAACACAGCCCATGACCTCTATGCCTTCTCTGCAGTCATGAAGGCCCTGGAGATGCCACAGGTAGAAGTCTGTCCCACAGCTGCCATGATAATGTGAAGCCACTGCAGATTCCACAAGTGCTCCTCTGTCTGGCTCAGACTCACTTCAACGCAGTAGGGGTGGTGAAACGCAGCTCGGTGTGTTACAGGTAGCGAGACTGGAGAAGACATGGCGCGCGCTGAGGCGAAACCACACAGATAGTGCCGTTTCCTTTGAGAAGACACTGAAGCCCTTCATGAAAGCGCTTAACGAAGAGGACGGTGAGCTCACTGGACAAAACTAAGTTCATAGTAGCGACAATGAAAGCTTCTCTGAGTGTGGCAGACATGCAAACTGTTCATGTAGAGTTTTTCTGCAATGATTCCATGAGCAGGTCACGAGCAACTTGAACTGTATGACACAACAATGAGTATAACTGCTGTCTCAGGTGCATCAATTGAGGGACCCATCTCTGTGCCACACCTGCTCCCTCTCCTGAAGCTCATGGAGGGAGAGGATCCAGGTGAGCATACGGGGCAAGGCTGCCAGCTGCTCTTTAACACCCTGCAGTCGGCCCGTGCAGCAGCCCTAAATGCTGGACAGCATGAAGCCCATGCCCACAGCCTGCTCACAGGTGAGCACACACAGGTGCACACTTCCTGGCCTCAAGCTGGGACAGGCAAACTGGGTGGAAGTCCAGTCCTATCCTCAAACTCTGCATTTGTTAGTATTCTGGCTAAAAGAGTGCTGCAAATAGGTCTTCTCATGGTTGTAGTTGCTAAGTCATTTGAATCATGTGTCTACTGGACCAGAGCATCCCGATTGCAGTTCTCCAGTCTCGTGTTATGATGTATTTATTAATCTCCCAGTGGAGAAGGTGTATTGCAAGCAGGGAATTCTAAAGACCTTTTTTGTATCTGTGTAGGATTTGTGTTTCTGAAACACTGGAAAGTGTAAAAATAGAAGTAGTAGTGAAGACACAGAGGCTGAACAATTTTTTTACAAGTGATAATAGAAACAACAAAGTCAAAGTGGATTTTAAGAGGGGTAGTATCATGGTTGGATCAGACCTGATGTTGCTTGCGTGAAATAGCCTTTTCAGTCCATGCAAGAAATTTTGATTGAAGTCCTGAGTGACAGTGCTACTCTGTCCCAAAGTTGTTCCACAACACAGTGAGACACAGTTGGTGTGTTTTATCCCTGTCTCCTGGGGTAAGCGCTGTCCTAACACTCACCTTTTCATGTGTGACGGTGGGCGGAATCAGGAGGTGGACAGCCAACAGTTTAGTGTCAGAAGCTGTACAGCACTGTGTGTGGGGGGATGAAGTGGCTTTGAGTCTGTACACAAACATTCTAACGAAAGGTTTAGGGATCCAAGGATTAGATGTGATCAATCTCCAAGGGCAACAAGTGTAATATTTGCAATACAACAAAGATGTGCGATATTCTGGTCAGTGCCGTGTGAGTGTGGGGTCATGTTTTCTTGTTGATGTGTGAGACTGTGTTGGAATGACATTGGTAAGAGGTTCAGGCATCTACTGAGGCATTTATTCCGGTAAGTGGGAAACCAATCCTCGAGCCTGTGGAGACCTTCTTCTGAGAGCTTGTGAAGTGTGACAGCTGATGTGAGACACCAATGAGTTGCTGACTGAGCTGATATCTCTCTCTAGCAGGCTGGGAACCGATTCCAGAGCTTCTGGAAGCCTTCCGCACTGAGTTTGCCTTGCGTCTTTTCTGGGGTCAGTCAGGTGCGAGAGCCGAGTGTCAAGAGCGCTACAAGAAGTTTGAAGCCATACTCAATGTGCTGTCAGAAAAGCTGGAGCCTAGCCAGGATGCTGAACTTTAACCCCACATGAGTCCTGAAGCACTGGCCAGTAGAGGACCTTGGGCAGTTTGGATCAAATGCAGGAAGTGATGGATTGCGCCAGGGGTTACATGAATTGGGGAACACACAGACACACCTAAATACCACGCTTGCTTTTGACACATGAGCAGAAACCTGCTGGGAAGCCCTGCTGGTCTCCGTCATGCCTGCCCCACCCTGCCAGACCCAACATCTCAAAGAAAGAATGATATCTTCAGTAGAGGTCCGTTGTCTGTTTCCCTCAGGGAAACATGCAAAACAGAATAAACCACAGGACACAGCACTTGCTTTGCCTATTTTTGTATAGAAGTGTGTCTCGCATTCTGCACGTTTGTGTGTGGAGAGGGTGAGGACAGCATGCACCATCAGAGCAAAAGCAGGTGTTCTTCATACTGGACGGCACACAAAACAAGGACCTCATTACAACATACACTGAACCAGGACCTTTAAACTGGAAAAATGTAAAGCAGGACTGTCTTACTAAAGCCTACACTAAGCTAGGACTGCTTTAACAACCTGGATCTTCTCTGTGGAAGACACACTATGATCACAAAGTGCTTACCATGCAAAGGAATTTTATTACTGGCAAACATTAGATACAATGGGCAAAATCACCTTTTCGGCCATCAGTGTCGAGGAATGCATAATTTCTGCTTTTGTGTATGTGCAAAAAGTGCAAGCAACTGTGGCATCACAGCAAGTTCCTCAATGATGGTAGTGTTGCCTGAAAAGAGTCTTGGGAACAAATGAGGAAGTGCATGCATAGGACAAACAGGACAGAAGAGTAGGAGCAGAGCAACCCACATTGGGCCTACATGTCAAGGAACTGCTGAAGAAGAAGTGGGAAGACATGCTGGCTCACCTCCAGCTCAAGCGTGTTAGCCAAATGATGCACAAAGAAAACTATTTTCCAGCTGGTGTACTCACACTTTTTGTTGTCATTGTGCATGCATGTTCCTGTAGGTTCATGTTCAAGGCCACCTTTATTAATAAAGTAACCTGCAGTTTAAAGAGTTGTGTTTCAAATTCTGTCTGTGAATTTTAGGCAAACAGAGTATGACCACATGACACTGAGACTTTCTCACCGCAGCCCTTTCAGGTAGCGAAACTGAAAATGCAGCGCAGGGGCAACTTCATACTTTTCGGTGCACCTTGCACTTTGCACTCAGGCACGTTCACTGGAGAAACCTGTGGGGCTGCTGACCAATGTGCACGTTCACTGCTTTTGTTATGAGGAGAAACTGGGTAACGGTTCCGTTTGCTCGCAACTGTGCAGGACACCCGGTGTAACTGTAGGATTGCAAAGCAAAACTGTTTTTCAAACTCTTTCCACATGTTGTACAAATAAACACAAATATCTGATTAGATTTAATGTTGAAAAGCTACAGAAACTGAGGGAATTGGAAAGGGGGCAAATATTCTTAGCAGCTATGAGAGGGGATGATCGTGGCAGAGCCAGAGAAACATCACAAAAAGCCAGGTGTTCATTGAGGGCCTTTATTGTACAATAAACAGTGCAAACTGGGCAGAATTTACAGAGACAGAAATATCAGATAATTAAAAAAAAGAACAGAGACTCCCGGGGGGTGAAACTCTCAAGCCCCCCATCAATCCCTAAGGAATGACTGGACACAGTGCCTATAATGGAGACAGAGAGGCTGAAGCCACCCAGTAGTGAGGTACTCCTGTCTCCAGCCTGCTGAGCACCGCCATCATCTGCCTGCCTCCTGCAGGAGGGCAGAGCCTGCAGGACGGGGTGGGAGGGAGAGAGACACGAGCAGAGGCAGTAAACAAAGCCCGGCTCCTGTGAATGAGGGGTCCTCGCCGCTGTGTGCCGCTGTGCTGCAGTGCAGCAGGCCAGGAGGAGGGTGCAGGCGGCAGCCCCCCATTCATGTAGGCACTCTGCTCTGCTCACGGTTTCCATGTAGTCACTGTGGTCCCGCTGTGCGCAGGCAGCGTTCATGTAGCCCAACCAACTGACCGCACTCCTGCTGCTCTGCAGAGACGGGGGAGGGGCACACAAAGCAACCTGGAAAGCAGCAGATGAGGTGAGCTGGTTTCCTCCCTGTGTCACTGCTGCATTTGTCACTGAAGGTGCGCACACACGCTCGTGTGTGTGTGTGTGTGTGTGTGTGTGGTCATTCGCAGCAGTGCCATGTACAACATTCCGGCAGTCTGTCTGACAGGTTTGGCTGTCGTGTGTTTGTGGAAGGCGGAGAAGAGATGAAGGTGTATGTTAGGAAGGACCACAGCAGTCATGGCGGGGAACACGAGTGGAGCCTGGCTGGTGCGGTAATACTGTAGTAAAGGGAACCTTGATTAATAAGTACGGCATCAGTCAGCTGATATGAGCGGCACTGCAGTGACAGCAAGATAAGTGTGTGGGACGGTCATTGTGACGGAAGCTGTGTTAACCCATCAATGAATGCCCTATTGTGCAGGAGAGCAATGGACCTGAGTTTACCCTGGTCACTCTGGTTGATGGATCTTGGCCAGATCGATCTAAATGAAGCACCTGAGTTGGATGTCTCCAAGACAGCTGCCAGCGTGATGGTACACCTGTGAAGCAGCTTCTCTTGGATATCAAAGAACAGTGGAAGACATGGTTATGAGGTAAGTGGGATAAAGCACCTGTCAGGTTCATGCATCCGACACATCGGTACAGATGTGATGTTTTGCGAGAGCCGAATGAACATGCTGACTGGTGCTCTCCATCTCTCTGGGGTCAATGGATGCAACAGAGGAGTCACATGTGTCAGGCAGCAAACTGTAGGTGGCATAAAAACTGCTGCAAATCAGTCAGCTCTTGGTATCTTGAGAGGTACGGCACTGCCTTCCAAGGAGCCAGAATCCGTTTTTACATTTAAACTTGTTCTTTTGGGCTGTGGACCTCACAACTCATCCCGCTACAAGTGACACTCGGACTCGACAGTTAAACAAGTGCAACAGCTCAGCACTCACAAGACGCCTCCCTGCTTTTCTGTGCTGCAGCAGACAGCTAACAGGTCCGTGAGTGGCATCATGGAGGCTGTTGGTGATAACACTTCTCCACCAGCTCGCAATAGGACAGCAGATCACACTGGTGACTGTGGTGTGGATGAACACGTGGAGAATGTCGCTGCATATGGGTGAAGGAGCTGATCCTTCAATCCGAGCACAACTGCTACAATTTCATTCATGTTTAGGTGATTAAAATTTCATTCTGGAAACATTTGTTGCTTACAGTACTGGTAATTTGACCCCCTCACAATGGGAATTTGCCTAACAGTGATTTTACAGAACAAATGAACCCCGGTGTTAGAGGGATGGGTGCGTGTAGTGCACATGCTGTACATGCTAATACCATGCGACCATGCATACCACGGTATGTTAAGGATGCTTAAAGAGGCGATGCACTGAACAGTGCTGATGGTGTTCAGCTGTTCAGCTGTGTGCCTGAAGAACATGTTGACCAGTTTAAAGTTATGTTATTTTTACTTTCCTCAGTGTGACGCGGCGTGGCCTTGGACTTTTTATTCTGCCCTAACTGGTCCAAACGCTCCTGCCCGCAGGATCTGAGAGCTTTCCTGCCCTCATCTCAGAGCCAAGACTGCAGTCATTAGACCTCCATTCACTGGGCCATGAGTGGAAAGACTTCCTGAAGGCTAATCAGACCATTCAAACTGATGCTCCGCGTGTGGTCCAGGTTCTGGCCAGGTCCAGTTCAAAGTGAAGCCAGAGTCTGATAATATGAAGAAGAGCAGGAGTGTGCTGACAGTGATGGGGGAAGAGGTGACATTACAAATGCAAAAATACCCATTCTCATCACCATCATCATTCCATTATCTCTTTTAGCTGCCAGTATATTTTTATTTTTCTTCATTTCCTCAAGACTTCAGACTTGAAAATAACATATCAGTGCAGTGTGAAATTTTCTAACCTCTACCAAACATTTCTGAAATCTCACTGTTGCTCAGGGTGACTGTATGTTTATTGTAGTGCTCTGCACTTTCTGTACTGTTAGATGCAGGAGAGACCTCTGTAGTTTGTGCCATCCCATCACAATTTGTCAGCTATTTCAAACGACCAAGGAGCTTGACCTCAAACAGTAGCTGATACAGTAAAAACGCCCCAGCTGAATGCATGAAGGATTGAATCATTGCCTCCTCAGCTTGGACTCTTAATTCTAACTGCTTTTGTTCATAATTGCACTTCAACAGCCAGGTCATGGTTAATGAAAGGTTAATAATGCAAGAGTCTTTCTTAAGAGTCTTTCTGCTTGTTCCCTGGTTTAGCTCCTTGATCCATGGATGCCATAGCTCCTTGTCTTGAGCAGTTCTCCATTTTCCTTTGAAAGCTTGGACAAGGAGGTCTTAAGGACAGCCTTCCCAGTTTTCTTTTGATGTTCTTCAGATGCAAGTTACACACCTGGATTGCCCATTTGTTGTACTTTATTATTGCCATGTGATGTGCTCACCTGTCTTATTATGTTTTCACAACATCTCTGTTTTTCACAGTATTTCTTGCTTGAAGTGAACCACTTTTGTTTAATGGCCAAATTCTGTCTGTTGCTAGCAGCACAATGTGACTGTAGCAGACTTTTAAAAAGGTTCAGGAGGACTTATATTTTATGTGTCTGCAGAAGAGTCGAGATGGGCTGGCTGGCCGCGATGCAATGGAGCCGACTCGCTATAGTCGCTCCTACACATCGAGCAGCACTCTGGGGATGGAGCTGCGTCGCGGGAGAAGTCGAAGGCTGTCAACCAGTCTGCAGGTACCATCCTGGCGACCCTGGGAACGCGCCCGCTCTCCGGAGCTGCTGACCAGTGTGCCACGCCCAACCACCCTACCACTCCACGTGCCTCCACGTATTGCCATCACACATGCTGACTCGGACAGGTACAAGCAGTGCTGATGGGGCATGTCTGGCCAGGTCGATATTTCCACTGGTTCTCCCTCCTCCCCTTGCTGTCTGTGTGTGTTTTTCACAGCCTGGACCTGGACAGTGTCCCCTACCATGAACGGAGTCCTCTGGATTTGCAGGCAAGTCCAGGCCTACTACTGCACCCTTCTTTCCCCCTGAGCCAGCGGCGCGAGTCCTTTTTGTACCGCTCCGACTCCGATTGTGACCTGTCTCCAAAGGCCATGTCCCGCAACTCCTCTCTTACCAGTGAGGGGTAAGTGGCTCCTGCCCTGTGTCTAGGAAAAGTCTGAGTACCTCATCCGATTACCAGGCATCCTCAACAATGTCGTGTGGCACAAAAAACACACAGCATCACTGTTCATATAGCATGCACATGCTCACTGTACAACAGCTGTAAGCGTCACATAACCCCAACAGATATAACAACGTCTGACATGCATATGGGTGTAGATGTGCAGTGAAAATATTGTACTGCTGTTCACAATCCAAGATACTCAGTGAGGCTGCTTCAGGGAGTGATGGTATAAATGGTGCAGAATGTTGCCTACACAGCTTGACTGATAAAAGTCACTGCTTGAGTGCTTTAGTGGCCTGAAGACTTTGCTCTCAGAGACTGGAAGCACCTGCCAGAAAGAAGTTCTTGGAATAGACTGTGTCCAGGATGGGAAGCATCAGTAGTAATTTTAGCTGCATGCCTCCCCTTTCTGGAGACATACAGGTACTGTAGTGAAGCCTGTCTGAAACCAAAGATCTTCTCAGCCATCTTGATATTCCGTTGTACTTCCCTCTTTCCCTGTGAGGGTGCAGCACCAACCCAGACAGCGATAACTTGTGTGCAGATGGTCTCTGTAATGTCAGGATAGAACCGTACCCAAACATCCTGGGGTCAATGGAAATTTGCCTATGCTGAGACCTTGTGTAAATGCAGGAGATATACATCTCCCACTTGAGGTCCTGTGAGATCGTGGCGCCCAGAAACCTGAATAAAGAATGAAGAAATAGAAAAAGACTGCTGAGTTATTTAAAATACGTGGGGGCAGTGGAGCCATGTTCTTCCTCATGTCTGTATCCTATCCAGCATTTGAGGTCGTGGAGCTCACCGGGAGACTGACCTCCTGGTGATACTCACATCAGTAACGGTGACACTGTCTGAAGACTTTTACCAATTTGACAGATGGGTCACAGAAAACACAGTTGTGAATGTGGAAAGAGTAGAGGAGGGGGGGTGAGAACACAGCTGAGTGAAGCTCCAGCGCTGAGTGACCAGGGTTCAGAGATGTGTTTGTCAGATGCACAAACTGATTCCTGTTTGTTAGAAGGTCTGTGATCCAAAAGCAGATGGAAAGTTTCTCCTGCAGCAGCTCAAGGACAGTGGTTTTGAAGAGTGAAGTCTACAAGAGAATCCACACATACCCCAAAAGTCAAGTTGTTGACATATGAAATGAAGACCCATTTTGACTGCACTCCTTGCAAAAGTTAACAGTTAAACAAATGCTTGCTAAAACTCTTTTATAAAGATTAGTTACTCACTGAGTACAGTCCTGGCCAAAGCATACCGTAGACAGGATGCAAGTCCACAGCAGAATTTAAAAATGACTCAAAAGAAACATGCGTTGTCTCCACAAACCTTGATTCAGTGCTCATTGTTGACTTATTCATCCAATAAAAGTGCAGACTTCCTCATCTTATTAGTGAACACCAGAACTGTAAACACCATAGAGACGAGATGAATTAATGTGGTACTACACTTGTAGTGCTTTGTTTCAGCTCAGAGGGTAAACGCAGGCCATGTTCATTCGACTTCTTTTTATTTATCTTATTCAGGAACTTGAGTGCCTTATTTTAATGTTCTTGGCCTTCTTTTTCCCCTTCTCAGGCTTACAGAAGACTTCATTGTCACTCCTTTTGCTCAGGTAAGGCTGTAATGTAAGTCCCTCTGCTTCCTTGGTTATGACCTCCTGCAGGGTTTTCCACTGAGGATGCCACATGCAATTCAGAGCATTACTGATAATCATTCATCCTGCTCTGCTCTATACCCAAGGTTCTGGCTAGTCTGCAGTCTGTAAGAAGCAACTTTGCCCTCCTTGCCAACGTCTCATCACCCACAGTCAAGTCAGTGTCTCCCTCTTGATCAGTTTATCCAAAATGGATCCAAAATGTCACTGGAGTCAGTGAGAACCATGTACAGCCTCCACTGTGCTAGTCAGTGAGTGTGTGAGAGCACGTATGATGGCTTGTGAGTTTGGGAGTGTTGTATAGTGCATCAGTGCAATGCTATACAACAACTGTCTGAATGTTCCGTGAACAATGCTAAGCCTTTTTCTGTCCATCGCAAAAGAGCTGTGCAACCCCATTATGGCCACTGCTTATATTGCTCTGCCATACCACACAGGAGGATTCCGCTCGGAGTGCAGCCAACCACCGCCCGGACTGTGCTCTCTGGTAGGTGTAACTCAATACCCTTCATGCCCCTCAGAGAGTCACACTCTTGGACACACAAACGTTAGCATGGTTGTGTGCTCACGGTGCTGATGTGACCTCACAGAGGAGACCTACCAGCAGTTGGCTCGCGAGACCTTGGAGGAACTGGACTGGTGCCTGGACCAGCTGGAGACCATCCAGACACACCGCTCCGTCAGTGACATGGCGTCGACTAAGGTGCTGTTGTGTCCTCACCTGGGCCAGAGCTTTTGTGACCGTCATATTTGTATCATGGCACCAAGAGCCACCATATGAGAGCATGTGACAGACGGCAAACCTTACCTTTGTACCCTACCCCTTCCTTCAGTTGAACGTGATATTGCTCACACCATCAGTGTCTGCATGTGGTATCTTTCTCACACTGCCGCCTGACTTTCTGTGGTTTGGCTCCAAATGCCATTAACTGGTGTTGTGTCTCTTGCATTAACGCTCATCTGTGTGTTGTGACTCTCAGATTAACACACATCTTGGATTATCATACATTAATGAAGTATGTCTTTCTGACTGTTGTCCTGGAGTCTTCTGTGTGTCTCTTAGAAACAGCCAGTCAGTCTTGTGGCATCTCTCTCAGTCTCTGACTGCTTCAAACGATGTGTTATATCTCTCCATCTAGTCACTGTCCAATGTGGTATTTTTTCAAAACACCCCCAATGACTCTCTGACTCTCAACATGCATCATGAACAATGAGAAGATTCAGTTGCCAGGGAAACCTTTCTTGTTGCCATGGAGACTCTGAATAGTTTGGTTTTAAACATTACAGGCCTGTAAGTACAACAGTGTGCTGCAAAGTTCGCTGTGTGTGTGTGTGTGTGTGTGTGTGTGTGTGTAAGTAACTGAGTGTGTGGCCGTTTGTATTCACTGTGGGAGATAAAGCAAACTCACTCTCTCTCTCTGTCTCTCTCTCTCTCTCTCTCTCTCTCTCTCACACACACACTCACTGACTGGGCCCCCAGTTTAAGAGGATGCTGAATCGAGAGCTTTCCCATCTGTCAGAGATGAGTCGCTCGGGAGTCCAGGTGTCAGAGTACATTTCCAGCACATTCCTGGGTGAGTGCAGCTGCTACGCTTCTTCCTGGCCACTGTTACACAAAAGCCACCTGTTCCCCAAACCAGTCAGTTTGTAGCAGTCACTTTGTGTTCGCTCTCTAAAACGCTCCTTCACTGCTATATCTCATTTTCATGCGTCATTTTAATCTTCAAATACGATTTATTCCTGCATTCATTTCTTAGCAAAGTTAATTCAAGTGGTCCAGGAGGATTTTACCAAACACAATGGGAACCAGCAGAGTTAGCGAACTACGTCACCGCATGACTTCACAGATTTAGACTGAATTATTGCATCCCTTTACGACCAGCCCTCGTGCTTTCCCTCTTCGTGCAACGGATCTATTCACCAAGTGACTCCTGGAAAAATTGAATTTGTATTGGTCACCACTGAACGTCAACCGAATAGTTGGCATCCCTTGAGGCATACATTTTTCATGCACGAGTTTTCATTTATACAAGTAAAACAATTTAATTCACATTACTAAGTCACAGCCAAACATGAGGCAGATTTTTCACATTTAACAAGAGTAAATGTGAAATAAGTGTGGAGAATTTAAAGGTTTATGCTGTAATGGTAATGATGTTTCCAACTTGCAAGATTTCACCTTATGAGCTGAATTCCTGGAACGCATAAGTGTTTATGTGGAGGAATACCTGGACAGTAAAAATGACTTATTTGCAAACAGGAGTTGCATTTAAAGCAACTTGACTGCTTGCACACAACATACACACTTATGCCTGCTTACCTGAATTTGCACTACATCATACCTGCCCACCTATATGAAAAGACTTGTGATGTCCCTCAGACAAGCAGAATGAAGTGGAGCTCCTGCCCCCCATCCAGAAGGAGCAGAACTTGACATTGTTTCACACCAGTGGAGTCAGGGATTTGTCCCAGGGCTCCAGGGTGACTCTGCCTCGATTTGGGGTCCAAACTGACCAGGAAGATGCACTGGCTAAGGTAAGCCGAAAAGGTTATTTCCTATTGATTTATATTCTCCCAGATAGGCGCTAAAATGCAGTACATTCATATGCACACAAAGATATAGACTTACATTCACTGAGGGGGGCCCTGGGAATTCTAGATGGAAGCGTTACAAACTGGAGTAACCCAAAATGAGTTGACAAGGCAGAGATTTTCTGCCAGAGTGAAACGTGAAAGCTAGCAGTACCAAGCCAATCCAAAGGCTCATTCACCTTGGGCACAAGGTGTGCACCGACTGAAAATTTTATAAAACCCAATTTCAGTTGGTGCACACCTTGACCAAACCACCAACCACACCCAGCCATCAATCATACATATATGTATTTAAAAAGTCGCTACTACATACATGACTCACCGGTGCCTGTTACTCTTGCACCGTCCACCCTCGTGGTCCACCAGCTGTGCTTCCCACCCGCTTGGTCCATTCTAGATGCCTCATGCTAGCGTATGTGCATCGGCTCCTGTCTTCTCTGTTTGGAATTAGTTTCCTGGCCAACTTAACTAGTACAGTGGCCTACTTAACACTAGTTAGAGTCCTCTGCTGAAAGCAACATTTGGCTCCCACTCCAGGTCAAAATCCTTCACCTCTGTTGGTCATTCTAGGCCTTGGTTCTACCTGACTTGTGCTGTTAACTTGTGCCCCTGAGGCTTCTAGTTGGATAACTAGGACTCCCAGTTGTTTAATGTGTCTGTGCTACCAATTCATGTCTAACTGAGGCTCTTAGGTGTGTATTGCATCCCACTGTTTGGCGCTACCAGTCGTGCAAAGAATCTGTGTTCAGACCTGAAGATAAAGAGTTAAAAAGCAGAACACAGACAGGACAGAATAAGAACTTTGGAACTGTCATCTTGACTTGTGCTCTCTGCCAGACTTCCAGTTTTCACTGTGAAAAGGGGGTTTAAAGATGCAGTATGGAATCATGGACTCCAGATGTAGATGTGCTTGTGCGATAACCAGACGTTGGTGTTGGGGATTCCCTCCCTCTTTGATGCCACACAGTAAAATGCACAGATGAATATACACTGATACATGCAGAAATAATGGGCTTCAACAGAGCCTGTGACTTTCTCCAGGAGCTGGACAACCTTAATACATGGAACTTCAACATCTTCACTGTGGCTCAGCTCTCCTGTAATCGACCGCTCAGCTGTATCATGTTCACAATTTTCCAGGTAGGCGTGTGCGGGTATCACAAACCGGGGTCAAAGACAGAGCCAGAGTCAATTTGACTGGATGTTCATCCATAACAGCTAGAATTTTAGGGTTACTATTCACTTCTCTTCAATTTTTCTATCATTTCTTACAATTTGTCACTTTCACAAGTATTTATTTACATTGCTATGGTTAATTGGATGTTCATCATATACAGAAAGCTAAAAATGATAAAAGGGTTAAGAAAATTCAGTCCCGAGTTCAGAGTTCATTTTCACTTGACACAACAAGGTGTAGTGATTCATTATCAATGGGATTACGTTAAAGAAATGGTTAGGAAAGAAAGCAGAATGAGCTGGTCTCCCTTTGGTCTGATGGTACTGGAACCAGCAGTTTATTTCCTGAATATACCACTGTCCACAGAGTTTACTGGTCTGTGTGTATGTATGTTTGTTTGCATGGGTTTGAGAAGGAAAGGGACCTCATGAAGACCTTCCGTATCCCAGAGGACACACTTATGGCCTGCGTGATGACCTTGGAGGACCACTACCATGCAAGCGTGGCCTACCATAACAGCCTGCATGCTGCCGATGTCACGCAATCCACACACGTGCTGCTCTCCACGCCTGCCCTTAAAGTGAGCAAGAATCTTGTTGAATATTAACACTTCAATATCCCAAAAACACTGGCCAGCATCACACAACAGGTTACTTCCATAGTCTTTTTGTTTAAGGACGGGCCAAACACCGACTGACAACAGACAGACAGCTTACTGTCTCATGGCATTGGTCATTTCAACATTTACTTTCCCACTGCACCCCCTGTAGATCATAACTTTTGCAATCTCCACTGAGACACGAGTCAGCTCCCCAGGTTTTTGCAGAACCACAGAGGCTTACAGGCTTACTGCAGTCATTTGTTGTCAGACAGGTCAAGCCTTCATACTAGGACTTGAAGTCTTAAGGGAGGAACTGAGCAACATACATCACACTGTTATGTTGGTATCACTATTAAAGAGGATCCCTTGAATGAACACGTGAATGTATCGCGCTCTTTCTCTCTCTCTCTCTCTCTCCCTCCCTCTCTCTCTTTGTTAGGCAGTCTTTACTGATCTCGAGATTCTTGCTGCTCTCTTTGCAGCTGCCATTCACGATGTGGATCATCCCGGAGTCTCAAACCAGTTCCTCATCAACACCAGTGAGTCAGCGCAGTAGAACAGCACAAGTCTTCACAGCATACATGAACAGAGCACAACCAGTAAACATGGCAGCAGTGTTACACTGAGGATTACGCTACTGTAATATTGTGTGACTTAAAGGGGCTATGCAGGGGGCGGGACTAATGTAAGACCTGGCAACATACAGTATATCACATCAGACCATAACACATGATCAAGTCTAAGCTCCCAAGTGAAGAACACGTAAGTTCCACTTAGCACAGACTCTTGCTCAGAGGATTTCTTTGCTCACATAAAAGCTCGAGCCACTGAACAAAGGGACTGGTTAAATTCTAGGGATCACAGTATTGTCAGAGGGGACATGTGGTGGACTCACACCCCCAGTGAGCTGCAGTGTCAACAGAACAGAACGTAATGAAGGGTACTGTGTGTGCACTAAGACAGGGTTCTACTGTTCATTATCTTTGTCTCCAGATTCTGAACTGGCTCTGATATACAACGATGAGTCAGTTCTGGAGAACCATCACCTTGCAGTGGGATTTAAGCTTCTGCATGAGGAAAACTGTGATATCTTTCAGAATCTGAGCAAGAGACAACGGCAAAGCTTGCGCAGAATGGTCATTGACATGGTGGGGCCCTGTCAGACACACAGACTCTCCCCAAAGACACCACAGAAGGGCACAATCATGTCCCTGATTATGGTTTTAAATGTTGGCTTGGCTCTTCTGGTTTGGTTATCTGAAATCTGTCACCTGCTCTCCCTGTAGGTCTTGGCAACGGATATGTCCAAACACATGAGTCTATTAGCTAATCTGAAAACAATGGTAGAGACTAAAAAGGTGACAAGTTCAGGAGTGCTGCTACTGGACCACTACAATGACCGCATACAGGTAAGAATGGACCAGTGCAATGAACACATATAAGTGAAAAAGGACCAGGACAGTGGGCATATGGGGGACAGGGGAGAGCAGACCAGTCCAGACCAGAGAAAACTACACTAAGCTCATAAGATGAAAACTGGCTCTGCACTGCTGCAAACCACTGTAGATGTGTGTAATACTACTAGCTGCTATGTGTGTGTGTGCACGCGCGCATGTGCTATGGTAGTGATTAGTATATAAGAACCTAATAACCACTGCTGATGTGAATAAGGCTGAAATATCTGTAATTTCTCTGGGTGCCTAAATGTATCTAATTAAGGAGCATATTTAAGGCCGCAATAACCACTGTAGGCCTGTGGGTGGCACTGCAGGTGCTGAGGATCATGGTGCACTGCGCGGACCTCAGCAACCCCACAAAGCCGCTGGCTGTGTACCGCCAGTGGACTGAGCGCATCATGGAGGAGTTCTTTAGACAGGGGGACCAGGAGCGTGAACATGGAATGGAGATCAGTGCCATGTGTGACAGACACACTGCCTCTGTGGAAAAGAGTCAGGTACGCACAGGGAGACTGATGTATGCGCGCGCGTGTGTGTGTGTGTTTACATGTGTGGTGCACGTCAACTGACACTGACAGATGCGTGTCTGTTATGATGTGCCCGGATTTTTTATTTGCTTCTATTTATTTTTTATTTGTATGTTGGTGGCAGAAAAAAACTTTGGTTATGGATCTACATGCAGTTGTGAGATGATGCCTGTAAACCCTTTGGAATTATCTAAAATTTTGCATAAAAATTTTTATATGTACTTAAATATGATATGACACAAATTGTAATCATCTCATTAGAAATAGCATTCAGAAGCTTTTAACATTTTTGTTGTTGAAAATTAAGTTCATATTCAAGATCACAGATGAAAAAAGTATGTGATCCTCTAGGAAAGGGAATGTTTTGAGTGAGAGTTACCAGCTGAAGAGATGATGACTACCAAGTCCTGTTAAAGAACAGTTTGCTAACCTGCTGTTCAAGTCCAATTGAAAGAGATTCACAGTGCCTCAGAAGAAGAAATGCTGAAACGGTAAAACTTGTAGGTTTGAAAAGATTTACAAACGTGCTCGTAAAGCCCTGAACCTCTGTTTGTCCGCAGTGAGCCTCAGCGACAGCCTAGGAGGTGCTGTCCAGTAGTTCATTGTACAAAACACAGGAAGGTGATAAGGAAGCCTGCAGCAAGAGCTGGTGAGCTACAGGCATCTCCCAAACTTTCAAATAACTTACAAATTTGTGTTAAGGAAAAGCAATGAAAATGAGGGCTGTTCATGGAAAGTTACACAGGAAATCCAGCACCCTCTACGAACACGCTGCTGCCCAGTTCAAGTTGGCTTAAGATCACAGTTTTGTTACAAGAAAACACAAAAACCACATTCCAGCTGTGAAGCATCATGGTGAGAGTATTAAAGGAGAGACAGCTTTGCTACCTCAGGACTGAGTGCAGTTGTGTTGCGTCCGCTGTTTGCATGGCTGGGTTCAGTCTTCTGTCACGGGGCTCGGGGTCCCGGGAGTCGTGGAGGTAGCAATCGCGGGACACAAGCAGCTGAACGGAAAGACCGGGAGTGCTTTACTGGTACACAACGAAAAATGCAGGCAAAAACAAAGGTACTTGAAAACCAAAAAAACCAGCATTGCGGCAGGCGAGCTGAAAAGCACCAGGAAACACAAAGCCTTGGTGAGAGAATAAACAGTTACTGAAACAAAAGATAATAAACAGTAGTAGACTGTACAGTACAGTAAACAGTAGAACAGTAGACTGAGCCACCGGTAAAGGCCCGGGAGAGCCCTTTTAAAGTGTCCGCAATTAAGTGCGCCACCTGCAGGCCCGGGAGGCGGGGCGGAGAGACCGTGTACGTGGCGGTCTCGCAGCGCCTGCGGGCGTGACAAACAGAGGGATTTCTACAATAGTCTTTAATGGTCGTTCTGCCGCACACATTGAAAAGGGTACCATGGAGATCTGAGAAAATCTGCCTTCCTACCGGCGATTGAGGGGGCTTCTTACTGCTTAGTTTTAGGTGATGGTGGCGTAATGCGCCATCACAGATGAACCGGAAAAGGGAAACAGCAGAGATTAGGAAAGATTAACAAGGATCCTTGAACAAGAGTAACAGGAACAAGTCCATGCAATGTATTAAGGCAAAGGATTATAATAAGGAAAGCATTATGATAGAGCAAAGGCCATATTAAAGAAAATGGGTTTTTAACAGTTTCTTAAAGTGTGCCATCGTAATAGCCTGACGAATCTCAGTGGGTAGATTATTCGATAGTTTAGGCGCATAACAGCAAATAGCTGCCTCCCCACTTCTTTTGAGCCTAGCTTTTGGAATTTTCAGCAGACTACCATTTGAGGATCTTAAGTTACGACAGGGGTTGTAAGGGGATAGGCAGTCCACTATATATGATGGGGCAAGATTGTTTAAGGGCTTATAGATGATAAGAATTATTTTGAAATCAATTCTAAAGGGTACTGGTAGTCAGTGTAAAGATTCTAACACCTGTGAGATATGTTCAGATTTCTTTGTCCTAGTTAGGATCCTGACTGCAGCATTTTGCACTAGTTGCAGACGATTTATTATTTTTTGGGCAGTCCAGTTAGGAGAGCATTACAGTAGTCCAGTCTACTAAAGACGAAGGCATGGACTAATTTTTCGGCATCTATGGAAGTTAAGAGGGGTCTAACTTTTGCAATATTTCTTAGATGAAAAAAGGCAGACCTTGTTACCTGTGCAATTTGTGACTTAAAGGTTAAGTTAGAGTCAATGATGTCTCCTAAGTTTTTTACCTCTGTCCTTATTTTAAAACCTAAGGGATCGAGTTTGTTTGCAACAGCTCCGCTACACCCCTGTTTACCGATTATTATGATTTCGGTTTTTTCCTTATTTAATTTCACATAGTTGTCACACATCCAGTCTGAAATACCACTGAGACTCTCTTGAATAAGAGAGTCAAGAGCGTCTGGGTCATCAGGGGCTATAGATAGGTAGAGCTGTGTGTCATCGGCATACCTATGGTAACTCACATTGTATTTTGCAATTACTTGACCTAAGGGGAGCAGGTAGATTGCAAAAAGAAGTGGATCCAGAATGGATCCTTGTGGAACATCATAGTCAATGTCATGGAGTTGTAATTTCCACAGCTTACAAAGAATTTTCTAGGACTGTAACCACTTTAAAGCACTGCCGGAGAGACCCACCCACTCTCTGAGGATATTGATAAGTATACCATGATCTATGGTATCAAAGGCTGCACTAAGATCTAATAGGACAAGTACAGAAATAATACCTCTGTCTGTATTCAATCGCAGATAATTTATTACCTTAACCAGCGCAGTCTCTGTGGTATGGTTTATTCTGAAACCTGATTGGAATTTGTCTAAAAGAGAATGTTAACTGAGGAAATCATTTAGTTGGATAATTACTGCCTTTTCAAGAATTTTGCTTAGGAAAAGGAGGTTAGATATTGGTCTATAGTTGCTGAGTACTGAAGAATCGAGATTGTTTTTCTTGAGTAGGGGCTTCACTACTGCAGTTTTTAGACATTCTGGGAAAACCCCCAGTTCTAGAGATAAATTCACTATCTCGAGGACACTGTCAATAAAAGCATCAGAAACTATTTTAAAGAAGTTTGACATGGCTGTGGGAAGGCCCTTCAAGGAGACTAGGCAGCAGGATGGCAGTGTTACCTCCAGACACAGGTAGGTCAGTAATAAAGTCCAGCGCGATGTGGGACCAGGGCCAATTAGGGATGGGCAATGGTTCCATCCCTCCAGCAGGGAGTTGCCTGGGCACCTTGGACTGAGCACAGATGTCACAGGCAGCCATGAACTGTGCAACGTCCTCCCTCATGGTGGGCCACAAGAACTGCTGCTAGATCTGGTGCAGGGTTCTCCAGCTCCCCGGGTGCCCAGTAGAAGGGGAATCATGCACCCAATGGAGCAATGTGGACTGAAGTACAGCTAGGACATATTCCTTCCCCCCGGTTTGTCTCGTGGACCTGGGTCTGTTCGCTGAGTGTCCTGGAGGTCCTCCCAGAACCTCCACTGGACTGGGGCCATGAAACATGATGCTGGGAGGATTGTCGTGAGTTCGGGTGGGTCACTGTCCTTTTCATGGAGTCGGGATAGGGTGTCAACCTTCTTGTTCTCGGAGCCTGGCCTGTAAGAAACAGTGAAACAAAAACAGGAGGAGAACAGGGCCCAAGTGTTTGGCTGATTGCAAATACTGGAGGTTCTTGTGGTTGGTAAGTACCACAAAAGGTAATGTGGCTCCCTCCAGCCAATGTCTCCACTCCTCCAGGGCGAGCTTTATTGCCAGGAGCTCGCGATTACCCGTCTCATAATTCTGCTCTGTTGGAGAGAGCTTCCTGGAGAAAAATGCACATGGGTGTGTCCGGGATGGAGTGCTGTGTGGTTGTGGGAGCACTGCCCCTACCCCAACCATGGAAGCGTCCACCTCTACAATAAACTGTTGAGTTGGATCTGGATGTCTCAGCACAGGTGCTGTGGTAAACCTTTTCTTCAAGGCCCCCAAGGCCGAAACTGCAGCACCAGTCCATTGCAGGCGCTTTGGGCTTCCACGCAGTAGTGCAGTTAGAGGGGCAACGTTGGTGCTGAAGTCCCATATAAAGCGGTGGTAGAAATCAGCAAACCCCAGAAACTGTTTTAACTCCCTGACTTTCAGGGGTTTGGGCCAGGCTGCCACCACGTCGACCTTTCTAGGATCCATTTGTACTCCTCCCAAGCTTAGGATGAAACCCAAGAAAGACTCCTCTGATAGGTAGAATTGGCATTTCTCACCTTTCACGAACAAGCCATGGTGTAGCAGGTGATCCAACACATGCTGCACATGTCCCACGTGGTCATTTCGCGAACGGGGAAACACCAGTATGTTATCCAGGTACACTAGGACAAAGTGATTCACACAGTCCCCCAAGACATGGTTTACAAAGGCCTGGAATACTGAGGGAGCATTAGCCAGGCCAAACGGCATGACTAGGTACTGGTAATGACCCGTAGCTGTACTGAACGCCGTCTTCCACTCATCGCCGGCGTGGATACGGATTAGATTATACGTGCTGCACAGATCCAACTTTGTAAAAATGGTGGCCCTGTGGACCTCCTCTAATGCCGCTGTGATTAGCAGGACTGGATGTGGGTAGGGAACAGTCACTGCATTGAGGCCCCTGTAATCTATGCATGGTTGCAGGCCTTCTTCTCCATAAAGAAGAACCCGGCAGCCACGGGTGAGGTGGACGGGTGGATGATGCCTGCTGCCAAGGCCTCTGAAATGTAGGTCTCCATGGCTTTCTGTTCATTGAGGGAAAGTGGATAAATACGCCCCCGTGGAGGGGCAGTCCCAGGCAAGAGATCTATAGCACAATCTCACTCTCGATGAGGAGGCAGTGAGGCTGCCTTGCTCTTACTGAATATCTCTTCCAGGTTCTGGTACTCAGCAGGTATAACCACTGGCTTGTCTGCACCCTGACTCTCGATGGATGTAGCTCAAACAGGGAGACTCATGCATCTGGTTGGACACTGGGGTCCCCGTGCTATTAATTCCCCAGTGCTCCAGGAAAACACTGGGTCATGTGCTGCCAACCAGGGGTACCCTAAGATGATAGGGCTTTCCTTTGACTTAATTAAATAAAAAGAAATTTACTCTCAGTATACCAGGCCCACTTGTACCCCAATAAATTGTGTTGTGTCCTCCACTACCCCTTTTCCTAAGGGCTGCCCATTGAGGGAGCTGATACGCAGTGGTTTCTGGCATGGTTTTGTTGGCTCACGGGCGGAGTTTGCCCACACAACGTCCATGAAATTGCCCGCTGCTCCTAAATCCATCAGCGCCTGGACATCAATCACTTGCTCTCCCCAATATAATCTCACTGGCAGAATCAACTGTGAGGTGCATTTCAAGGAGCAACTCACCACACCGACAGACAATCCCACTGTTGATCGGGACGGGCGGTCGGAGCGAACGTGGAGTGCATGGCCGCAGCATCTGCTAAGCCCCTCCCAGATCCGATATCAGCGCTCCGTGGGAGAGAGACGTCCTTGCCTGAGCTGCATCGGTTCCTGTGACTCATCTTGAGGAACGGGGGGGCGTGCTTGAGTTGGGACTTGTAGTCCCATTGTCCGTTCCCGGAAGAGGTTGTCGATGGTTGTGGCGGTGTGGATGAGCTGGTCCAGTGACCAGTCCTCCCCCCTGTATGCGAGTTCCAATTGGAGGCGGGTGTTCAGCCTGCTGCAGAAGATGGACCAGAGAGCCGCTTCATTCCACCCACTTCCGGCTGCCAGGACGCGGAACTCCAGCATGTAGTCGGCCACTGACTTGTTGCCCTGTTGCAGATGTATCAGTCAGTCGCTCATGGAATGTCCCGCTTTGGGGTGGTGGAAGACGGACTGGAACCAGGCTTTGAACCAATCGTAGGACATTTACACCATTTCGGGGCTGTCCCAGATCACTGTTGCCCAATTAAGTGCGGCGTCCATGAGGAGAGCGATGATGTACGAGATCCAACTGTGGTCTGAGCGGTAAACCTGGGGCTGACTCTCAAACACCAGCTCACGCTGTAGCAGGAAGCCCTTGGACTTCTCTGGAGAACCGTCAAAGTGGAACGGTGCGGCTAAGCAAGGATTGGCAAGGAGGGGATGTTGGATGAGAGTTCACGGCAACGACGGGCGTTTGCTGTCTTCTGATGCTCGGGGTCCAGGACTGCAGGAGTCGCAGCACTCTGTCCATCGACTCGGAGAGCCAGGTTAGTGTCTGCTCATGAGATCCCAGGATTGAGCCTTGGATGGAGATGGCTGTCCGAAGGTCACTGACGTCTGCTGGGTCCATGTTTTCACGGGATCTTCTGTTAGGATGCTGACGGGGATGAGGTAAGGGACTCTTACCCAGTTCCTGACAATAACAAGTCTGAGAACTCCTCAATAAAGGAAATACTGTATTTAGGGGTTTATAGACAGTAAGCAACAGAAAAGGGGAGACTTCTTGAATAGTAATTGTAATATAGTCAAAAGAACTATAAGCACAGAAAACAGCGTTTTTAACATTTAATCAACTAGAATAAATATATGCTAGGCCACTGCCTTTTTTCCCCTGGCAAAACGAATGAGTGAAACTGTATTTTGGGGGAGCTGCTTCTAATAGCACAGCTGCCCCATCCGAGCTGAGCCATGTCTCAGTTAGTAAGAGACAGTCTATTTCGTTGTCACTAATAAGGTCATTGACAGAAAAAGTCTTGCTAGTTAATGCGCTGATATTTAGCAGAACCATGGTTAAGGTTTCAGAAACACAACGCTGGTTCGGGGCTTCATGATTGATTTCAGTGTAGATTAAATTGTTTATGTTGATGCCCCTTTACGTGGATCTTTTCTTTAATCTATGATTAGTTGTTTTAGTTCTGATGCAGCGATAAGAGATGGGTTGAATGATTAAGGAATTTTCAATTGTACTGCTAGGCATGAGATTTCTAGTTAAGTTATGATTAGTTGACTCAGTGGTAGGACAGTGCTCACCTCAAGATAAATTTCCTTCAGAGTTATAGCATCTAAACATGGAGTTAACATAAGTACAATGATCACTTAGTCAGGGAAGACAGATTACTTTAGCAAAGTTGTCGGAGAGGAGCCGGGCGCCAAGTCTGTTCGGGTGCAGGCCATTGCGATTGAAGAAGTGTGGTCTTTCCCAGAAAAGATCCCAGTTGTCCATGAATGAGATGTTATTCCTCCTGCAGAAGCCTCTCAGCCAGTTGTTTAGGGATAGTAGTCGACTGTAGGCTTCATCCGACCTTCTATTTAGAGGTAGTGAACTGGAAATGACAATTTTAGCTGCCAGTGACTTGTCTTTCACTCTCTGGACTAAAGCAGTAAAGTCTGTCTTTAGGACCTCCGACTGCCGAAATCTCATGTCGTTTAATCCTGCGTGCAGTACGATAGTTCCCACGGCCTTATCCTTATATTTGTCAAGGACTTTTGAAGCTCTTCTTGTAAGGTTCTGGACTTGTGCACTGGGGAAACTTGATACAAAAGATCACTTTTGAGAGCATGATACATTTATGCTGCGCACAACCGAGTCACCGATAATGAGAATGTTTCCTGAGTCTGCTTGAACGTTAAGGGAGTGAAGAGGGTCAAAACGGTTTCAGGTCTCAATGCTTGCCTGAGATGCCTGAGATGACGACAGGGGGGATCCAGCCTTGTGCCCCTGCCTGTGGCACTGGATAAGCCAGGTACCGTCATCATCATCGCTGTGTGAAGGAGCAGGTGTGTAGTTGACCAGCCACAGCGATTGTGCACCATGGCAGGTGGTTGGACTTGCCTCGTAGGCATCGGTGACTGTGACCATAGCAGCTGGGGAGGGCTCTTTCCACAGTCGACACATGAAGTCATGAGGCTTTGTCTGGCAAGTAGATGCCTAATCTGCATCTGAAGGGCCTGCAGTTCTTCTTCAAAAGGTGCAGCTCACAGTTGGCCATATTTTCCCTTCTTTAGCTTCCCTTGCATGCTTTCACCCTCGCGTCGTGACATCAAGGCATCTGCCTCTGATCTGCAGCTCAAGAGAAGTTGGCAGAATAGCTTTTCCTGACAAAATTTTGCACTGAAGAGTGGTTACGTCCTGATTTCTGTCCTGCTGAAACGTTATTGCATGATGTGGACATTTCTGCAGCGAGAAATGGACTGCAATATCTTCCAAGCACTGCATAGATCCAGTGAGAAGCTACTGTACATCAGGTATCTGGCTGAAATGATTGCTGCTGCAGAAGATTCCGCCTGCTCTAACCTCCAGGGGGTTACATACTTTTTCCATGTTTGCATGTTCGCTAAGGATACAAAAATCAGACTGTCATATAGATCAGGTTTTAGAATCCATACTTTTTTCACAAAACATTCTCACAACTGCATGCTGTGGTGAAGGTGGCTCTCACTGTTCAAAATGCAGGTGTACTTTGACGACCAGTTTCTGTGTTTTGCCAATATAGGTGGGCTTCATTGACTACATTGTTCATCCACTGTGGGAAACATGGGGAGATCTGGTGCACCCTGCTGCACAGGATATGCTGGACACACTAGAGGAAAACAGAGACTGGTACCACAGCACAATGCCACAGAGTCCATCCCCACCAGCCGAGCAGGATGGAATGGATCACTTCCAGTTTCATCTGACTATAGAAGAAGACAGAGAGGACCAGATCCAGGGGGGGTGTGGAGAGGAGGATGGGGGAAGAGGAGATGGAGCAGAGAAGGAGCAATACATGGACATGAATGAAGAAGGGGTGAACCCAGAGAAAAAGGAGATAAGTGAAGAGAATAATGCATTGGAACGAGACACAGAGAAGAACCAGGAGGAGGAAACAGAAGAGAATGAAGAGAAAGAAGAGGCAGAGAATAACCAGGAGGAGGAAACAGATGATATTAATACAGAGGAAGAGGAGAACAATACAGAAGGAGCCCAGTGAAGAAATTGGCAAATGGAAGGGGAGATCTGGGGGCAGAAGAAAAGGGAGGATATGAATGAAGAAAGATAGAAGACAGGAAGAGTGGTGGAAGGAGGGGGATGAAATGAGAAAGAAGAAGGAAGGGGGACTGAAGAATAATGGCGCAATATATCCTCCCAGTGTTTATGACAAACTGTATGTGATGCTTGTTTTGTGGGCAATTTAAGAAAAAAAAACATTTTGAAAGTCTTTCTCTCACACTCACACACACATCCAAATACACTGGATTTTAACAGAGTGTGACAGGATCATCCATTAGCACAGCTGAGCATCTTTATGTAACTGACAATTCCTCTCCAAAAGACCATGGACCTGAGAAGTACACTGAAATGCATAAAAGCCCTACAAAAAGGAAGAAAGGGGAGTAACAGCCATCCTGCTCTGTTTTCTTTATGAAAAGTGTAAATGCAAGCTGGCGTTGTGCCTTTTTTCTGAGCTTGAGCTGCCAGCTGAGACAGCAGTGGTCACCGGTGAGATGTTTGTCTGCTGTCTTCTGTGCAGGTCTGGTGTCCTGTGTTCTGCTAACTGTCCCACTTCTCCTGCACAGTCACACTGTGGGCCCACAGACAGGTGCCTAGGACCACTCTATGCACTTTTGTGGTGAACTACGCACCTGTAGACCGGGCAGAATAAACACACCTGTGCTCACCCTGTGTGAGAAACTTCAACATCCTTTACTTTATTTTCATTTGCATCATTTGCAATATACATCCATACTGGTGTAATGTGAAACATCACAATATAATATTTAATTTGTTTTTATAAGATACTGAATCTTTATTTACAAACCATAATACTTGTAAGAAGCAGCATAAAATGTCACTACAAAAATTAATGCAGAGCATAATTTCCTACTGTTGCTTAGGTTACAGAAATTCCAGATTTTATAGACTGGTTAAATTTCAGCTTTTACACAAGGCATCGAATTAATTGAAACTACACCACATGTATTTTCCAGAGTTGTCTGAAGTATGTATTTTATAAACATGCATGTATCACACGAGTGGGTAATTCACTTTTTCCACATCTAAAAATTGCACTGTACGTTTTGATCATTTAATACAGTACTTATGTAACAAATGTAAAATGTTCTGTAACTGATGTTCAATGGTGGTTCAGGGTTTCCAACTCTGTATTTTTTCATTTATTCCACAAACAAGTGCAGACATTTGTAAACTGATCATTGTTCAAATGTGCCATCATTTACAGTAAAGTACTGTTATACTTCTCAAATACAAATATACTATATTAGTAATTTACAGACAGTTGGAAACCCAGCAATAACCGCCTTAAAATGTGAAATACTGTTACCTTTTCACTTGTGGAGCAGTTGAGTGTAAACATTAACATTACCAAGGACTTTGCCTATGATCTGAATTCATTGTATTCTGCCAGTTATCCAGTTCTACTTCAGAGTGTGATGTGCATTCTGCTGGGCTTCAACACATTTCTGGCAAGTTTTGAATCATTATTAAATAAAATATTTGAATAGATCCCATTAATTTGTATATGTATTTCTAGCAATAGCTGTTCACAGCTAAGATGGTCAAACCTTGATAATGACTTCCTCTTGATGTGGAGGAGGAGTAACTCCAAGAGTTTCTGAGGTCACTGAACTGTGAGGAACATCATCTGTGCGACTTGTATCCATGAGTTCATTGCTAATTTGAGCTCATGACTATGGTTGAGAATGGGGATGTGGATCTACTGGTAAAGAGCTTTGCCTGAGGACTCAGCTCCACTTCAGGACCACAGTTCTGTAAAAAAAAATTATCTGTTTATTTTGGGGTAAGTATAGGGACCAGCAGTACAGACCATAGCACTTTAAGTAAAGGAAAAATGTAGGTGGTAGGAGAAAACCCCTTTACCCGGAGAATCCCAATATACGGCACAGTTTTCCAATTGAGAAAGTTCTTTAACAGTGACAAAGTGCCGATTCTGGGCTCGCTAACGAACTCAACGCATTCTATGCCCGCTTCGAGTCCGACTGCGCTAAAGTCACCCACGACAGCAGCGAGACCCGCAGCCTGATGAAGGAATGTGGTGACTACATCACCGTCGCTGAGTCCGATGTGCGGAGGGAGCTGAAGCGCATCAACATCAGGAAAGCGCCAGGGCCGGACGGCATCTCCGGGCGCCTGTTGCGCTGCTGCGCCGACCAGCTGGCCGGAGTTCTCACAGCCATCTTCAACGAGTCTCTGGCTCAGTTCACAGTCCCTCGGTGCTTTAAAACATCCACCATTGTCCTGGTACCAAAGAACAATAAGCCCTCATGCCCAAATGACTACCGGCCCGTTGCACTGACTTCGGTAGTCATGAAGGTCTTTGAGAGACTCATCAAAGCAATCATCACGGCATCCATCTCCAGCCTTGTAGACCCACTTCAGTTTGCCTACCGCCCCAACAGATCCACGGATGATGCCATATCCCACGTCCTGCACACCACCCTCAGTCATGTGGACAGGAAACAGGGGAACTATGTGAGACTGCTGTTCATTGATTATAGTTCAGCTTTCAACACCATTGTCCCCCGTAGACTGTTCACTAAACCGAATGACTTGGGATTGAACCACCACCTGTGTGCCTGGGTTCTCAGTTTCCTCACAGGCAGACCACAGGTGGTGAGAGTGGGTAGTTGCACCTCCGGCATCATCATACTCAACACAGGAGCTCTATAAGGTTGTGTACTTAGCCCTCTGCTCTATTCCCTCTACACTCACGACTGTGTGGCCACGCACGCCTCCAACTCCATCATCAAATTTGCTGACGACACAGTGGTGCTGGGCCTCATCTCCAACAACGATGAGACAGCATACTTGGACGAGGTGGAGAACTTGGCATCATGGTGCCAGGAGAACTGCCTCCAACTGAATGTCGGCAAAACTAAAGAGATGGTGGTGGACTTTGGTAGGCGACAGCAGCGGTCCTACACCCCCCTTAAAATCAACGGGACTGCAGTGGAGGGGTGAGCAGTTATAAATACTCAAGGTTCATGTCACTGGAGATTCTGACATGGACCGCATAATATCCGAGCCTGCCAGTAGAGCAGCAGCGGCTCTACCACCCCCTCCGGGTAAAGGAGGAAGCTACAGGTCTCTCCGCATCCCAAAACCTTCTACTTGGTGCTAAAAAAACTGCTCAGAACATCACTCCCTGGTTTGGGAACAGTTGCTCGGGACATCAAGACATTCGCAGAGAGTGATCCGGCAGCAAACGCTGCACCAGATCTGATCTGTCATTCCCTACAAGACATCTAGGCCCAGGAGATGCAGGACCAGGAGCGACTAGATCGCCGGGTGACCTGTCTCATCCCAGCAACCATCTATTCATCTTGTTGAATTTAGGTAACGTCAGGAAGCATTATGGCCAGAAATGGAGAGGCTCAGGAGGAGCTTCAACCCACAGGCCATAAGATTCTACTGAACCCGGACATGGTATCACAACCCCTCATTGCATCAGGTCCTCAATACCCTGACCACCCACCCCCCCCCACTGTCACTGCTCCTTCCAGGGCACCTTAACGGTTTCTTTACCATTTTACCTATTTATTTATTTATTTATTTATTTATTTACTTACTTATTTATCTATTTGCTGCTTGGTTTCTATTCTTCTCGGTATGTTTATGTTGTTTGTTTTATTTTCCATTACAGATTTTTGCACAGCCTTCTGGATCAGACCAGAGCATTATCAAATACATGGTACACAACCATGTACTTGACAAATAAACTCTTTTGACTTTTTGACTTTTGAAAGTGCACCTATTTTACAGTGGTGAGTAGGAACAGAATAAGGAATTATAATTATAATTATATACAGACACACACACAAAAAAAAACAAAAGAACCAAGCACCAAACAGTTTGACATAAAATAGGTGGTTCCCAACTCAAAGAACAAAAAGAAACAAAAGTGTTCCGATCTGAGACACTGAAAGAAAACAGCCGAGCCAAGGCTCTGTCGACCTACACCACAGACTTCACCAACCAATATAGGGGTGGGAGACCACCACTTCGCTTGGTGTTTTTAACATCTGGTCCTAACGTATGTGCAATGATCTAAGAGTGTTAAGTAATTGTGGCTTAGTGGTTGGACGTTTGCTGGTGCCAACAATCTACATAAAACACGTAAGACAGCAAAACTCCCCACTTGTTTTTAATCCCATTGGTTCAAAAGCACTACCAAGACAAAGCTGTTGCTGCCTCCATGTCCGTCCACGCAGATAAGTGACTCGGCAGCGGGTGATGTCATCCGCCGGCAGTTCATGACATACTTTTCTCTCCACAGACCTGTTGACTGCCGGACCTCCCCTATAGGAGAAAATCCGTAAGCTGAGGGACAAAACCAAATCCCACACCCTCAATTAAAACAAACAAAAAAAAAACTATATATATATATATATAAACCCAGGTTTTTTTTTTACATATTTTTTTTTCTCCCTCTCACCTTCCCCTAATTGGGGGGGTGGTATGTGTGTATGCCTCCTCAACCTTTGGGTCCTCTACCAGAGGCCTGGAGTTTTCAGGGTTCTGTAGCAGTATCTTTAGCTGTTCCTAGAATCAAAATTTTTCTGAACAGAGACCCCAGTTGTTGTACCTGGAATCTGTTGGAGCCGATCTCCGTTTGGGGAGTCAAGCAGCCTCAGTGCTTCTATTATTCACTGGAATCACTTTTGGCCTTCACCTTCCATACATTTGCTCCAGTTGTTCCTTCCAGGCCTTGATACTGCTAGTCTTCATGCTCCTTCTTTTCCTGATGTTATTGTCAGCTGGGATTGCCACATCTATCACTTCAGTACTGTTTTCTGCTCCCTTATCAACCACCACTATGTGTCTGGTTTATTGGCCAACAGCTGCCTGCTGTCTGTCTGGGAACTTGAAGTCCTGGCTTGAGATCTTAGTTTCATGAGTTCTCAAACTACCAGTAGGTGCCTCCCATCGGGACTTCCCAGACTCAGTGTATGCTGTCCCAGCTTGTGGCCTCTGCACCCAGCTACTATGTGTGTTGGACAGTCTCAGGGTGTCTTTGCACAGCCTGCAGCTTGGGTCCTGTCTAGTGTGGTAGACCTCAGCCTCTACAGATCTGGTGTTTAGGGTCTGTTCTTGTGCCACCACTATCAGATTTCTGTGTTGTCCTTCGCGCCTGCTTTTTTCTAATCACTGGAAGTTTTCTTGATATCAGCCACTTCTCTATCTGCCGGTGAAACATTCCATGGAGGGGGGCTTGGTCTTCCACAATGCCTTCTTTTCCTCCCCTCAATTATCCACTGTTTTCTGGTTGCCTGAGTGCACTCATTCATCAGTTTGTCCAAGGGGCCATTTTCTTGATGTATTCACGGATGTTCCTTGTTTCATTCTGGATATGGCTCTTGACACTCGCCATCTCTCGCCCTCCTTCTATCCTTTGTTCGTAGAGTCTCAGGCTGCTGGATTCCCCCTGCGTGAAGCCTCCACATTGTAAGGAGTTTTTTGTGTCTTGGACATCAATGGCCTGTATTTCTTCCCTGTAGCCCACTATTCCTCCTGCTGGGTACCTGATGGTTGGTAGGGCATATGTTTATGGCTTGGATCTTGTTTCACCTTATCATTGAGCTGGCTTCTGAAAATTCCGTCTGACCTCTGGCGATATTTGCCGTAGCTGATCCTCTGTAATCTCATCCTGATTCCCATTAGCCTCAGGATACTGGAGGTACTTGTAGTTGTCCTGTATGTCTGCTATTCTGCCCTCTGGTAACTCCACTCCCTCAGTTCTGATCATCTTCCCTCTCTTGGCCGCCACCAGGCATCCACATTTATTTAGTCCAAACGTCATCCCGATGTCCTTGCTTTAGATTCTTGTGAGGCGGATCAGTGAGTCAATGTCTCGCTCACTGTTGGCATACAGCTTGATGTCATCCATATACAGGAGGTGGCTTGCTGGTTACCCACTTCTGAACTTGTATCCATATCCACTCTTTGTGATTATGTGGCTGAGGGGATTCAGTCCAATGCAGAACAGCAGCAGGGATAGTGCATCTTTGGTATGGAAGGGCTCTCTATACTGCATTTTATGGTGACTTGTGCAATAGTCTTGGAATTGGCTTCCAGTGTTGTCCTCCACAGCTGCATGGAGTTCTTGATGAAGCTTATCAGTGTCTTATTAGCCTTGTACAGTGCCAGGCATTCCAGCATCCATGTGTGTGGGCACGAGTCACAGGCCCCTCGTGTAGGCAATCCAGGCTATGCTCAGATTAGTCTGTCTAGTCTTAGAGTCTTGGGTGATTGTTCTATCAACCAGTAGCTGGTGCTTTGAACCTCTGGTGTTGGTTCCAGTGCCTTTCTGAGCTTTGCTCATGTACTGACTCATACTGTATGGCTTCCTAGCATGTGTGCTATAATGCCTGAGAAGAGCTTCCATGTCATGGAGGCAGATTATTGACCTGTCGTTGAGGGGAGTAGGCTAGCTCGGATCACGAAAGACCCTTCTGGAGGTCTTTCCATGATCAGGATTGTCCTGGCTTGTGTTAACAGGGTAGGAGCCTGTTGTTGGCAGCTCATTCATTTGTGCTGCCAGGTGGTCATGGAGTGCTGTTAGCTTCTTCAGCCAGTAGGTGTGTACCATGTCAGATCTAGGGTGCTGTCCAGTTCTTCATGCCTAAAAACATTATTGATATTTGCCCCGGTGGTGGTGACTGGAGCCCTTAATCCAGCCACAAGAGGATGCACAAACTAGTGCATTTTCACAGTCGTCCCAAGCCTGGCCAAAATGGAGAGGGCTGCGTCAGGAAGGGCATCTCGCATAAAAATTTGCGAAACCAAATATGCGGACAAAAATAGAAATTTCCATACCGGATTGGTCGAGCCCTGGGTTAACAACGACCGCCACCAGTACTGCTAGCCAACAGAGTGCTGGCAGAAATTGGGCTACTGTTAGCCGAAGAAGAAGAAGAGGCTGAAGGAAAAGAGGAAGGCATGTTCGAGGAAGGAGGAGAGGAAAAAGGTTAAGAAAGTGGACGCGGAGGTAGGAACTTGAATAAGTTGGTAGCAGGACTGGTAAAGGAGAGCTTGCTGATATGATGGAGAGAAGGAAGGTTGATATATTGTGTGTGCAAGAGACCAAATGGAAGGAGTAAGGCTATGCATCGGAGGGGGTTTAAACTGTTTTACCATGGTGTGGATGGGAGGAGAAACGGGTAGGGGTTATCCTGAAGGAACAGTATGTCAAGAGTGTTTTGAAAGTGAAGAGAGTGTCTGACAGAGTGATGGTTATGAAACTGGAAATTGATGGTGTGATGCTGAATGTTAGTGCATATGCCCTGCAAGCTGGGTGTGAGATGGATGAGAAAGAAGAATTCTGGAGTGATATGGATGAAGGGCGCAGGAGTGTACCTGAGGGGAGAGAGAGTGGTGATTGGAGCGGATTTCAATGGACATGTTGGGGAAAGAAACAGAGGAGATGAGGAGGTGATGGGTAGGTATGGTGTCAAGGAGAGAGGAATGCAGAATGCATGATAGTGGATTTGCAAAAAGGATGGACATGGCTGTGGTAAAAGTATTTTAAGAAGAGGGAGGAACACAGGGTGACGTACAAGAGTGGAGGAAGATGCACACAGGTGGACTATATCTTATGCAGGAGGGCCAGACTGAAGGAGACTGTAGACTGTAAAGTGGTGGCAGGGGAAAGCGTAGTTAGGCAGCATAGGATGGTGGTTTGTAGGATGACATTGGAGATCAAAAAGAGAAGGAGAGTGAGGGCAGAACCAAGGATCAAATGGTGGAAGTTGAAAAAGGAAAACTATAAGGTGGAGTTCAGGGAAGAATTAAGACAGGCACTGGGAGGCAGTGAAAAGTTACCAGTGAGCTGGACATCTACAGCAGAAGTGGTAAGGGATACAGCTAAAAAGGTGCTTGGTGTGACATCTGGACAGAGGAAGGAGGACAAGGAAACCTGGTGGTGGAATGAGGAAGTACAGGAGAGTATACAGAGGAAGAGGCTGGCGAAGAAGAAGTGGGATAGACAGAGAGATGAAGAATGTAGACAGGAGTACAAGGAGATGAGGCATAGGGCGAAGAGAGAGGTGGCAAAGGCTAAAGAAAAGGCGTATGGTGAATTGTATAAAAGGTTGGACACTAAGTAGGGAGAAAAGGACCTGTACCGATTGGCTAGGCAGAGGGACCGAGCTGGGAAAGATGTGCAGCAGGTTAGGGTGATAAAGGATAGTGATGGAAACGTACTCACAAGCGAGGAGAGCGTGTTGAGCAGATGGAAAGAGTACTTTGAGGGGCTGATGAATGAAGAGAATGAGAAGGTTGGATGATGTAGGGATTATGAATAGGGGAGTGCAATGAATTCGCAAGGAGGAAATTAGGACAGCTATGAAGAGGATGAAGAATGGAAAGGCTGTTGGCCCAGATGACATACCTATGGAAGGATGGAAGTGTTTAGGAGAGATGGCAGTGGAGTTTTTAACCAGATTGTTTAATGGAATCTTGGAAAGTGAGACAATGCCTGAGGAGTGGAGAAGTGTACTGGTGCCAATTTTTAAGAAGGGTGATGTGCAGAGCTGTAGTAACTACAGAGAGATAAAATTGATAAGCCATAGCATGAAGTTATGGGAAAGAGTAGTGGAAGCTAGGTTAAGAAGGGAGGTGACGATTAGTGAGCAGCAGTATGGCTTCATGCCGAGAAGGAGTACTACAGATGTGATGTTTGCTCTGAGCTTGTTGATGGAGAAGTACCGAGAAGGTAAGAAGGAGTTGCATTGTGTCTTCGTGGACTTCGAGAAAGCATATGACAGGGTACCTAGAGAGGAGCTGTGGTATTGTATGAGGAAGTCGGGGGTGCCAGAAAAGTATGTAAGAGTGGTACAGGATATGTACAAGTGTGACAGTGGTGAGGTCTGCAGTAGGAGTGACGGATGCTTTCAAGGTGGAGGTAGGATTACATCAAGGATCAGCTTTGAGTCCTTTCTTGTTTGCAATGGTAATGGACAGGTTGACAGATGAGATCAGACAGGAGTCACCGTGGACTATGATGTTTGCGGATGACATTGTGATCTGTGGTGAGAGTAGGGAGCAGGTTGAGAAGACCCTGGAGAGGTGGAGATATGCTCTAGAGAGAAGAGGAATGAAGGTCAGTAGGACTAAGACAGAATACATGTGCATAAATGAGAGGGAGGACAGAGGAATGGTGAGGATGCAAGGAATAGAGTTGGCGAAGGTGGGGGAATTTAAATACTTAGGATCAACAGTCCAGAGTAATGGGGAGTGTGGAAGAGAGGTAAAGAAGAGAGTGCAGGCAGGGTAGAGTGGGTGTTGAAGAGTGTCAGGAGTGATTTGTGACAGAAGGGTACCAGCAAGAGTGAAAGGGAAGGTCTATAAGATGGTAGTGAGACCAGCTATGCTTTATGGATTGGAGACGGTGGCACTGACTAAAAGACAGGAGGCAGAGCTGGAGGTGGCAGAGTTAAAGATGTTAAGATTTGCATTGGGTGTGACGAGGATGGACAGGATCAGGAATGAGTATATTAGAGGGTCAGCACAGGTTAGACGGTTTGGAGATAAAGTCAGAGAGGCAAGATTGCATTGGTTTGGACATGTGCAGAGGAGAGATTCTGGATATATCGGGAGAAGGATGCTAGGGATGGAGCTGCCAGGCAAGAGGAAGAGAGGAAGGCCTAAGAGGAGATTTATGGATGTGGTGAAGGAGGACATGCAGGTGGTGGGTGCAACGGAGAAAGATGGAGAGGACAGGAAGTAGTGGTAACAATTGATCTGCTGTGGCGACCCCTAACGGGAGCGGCCAAAAGAGGAAGAAGAAGATGGTGACTGGTTCTTGTTCTGGGAGAGCACTGTGGTCTGCTCTTAGGTCTTCCAGCCTCTTCATATTGGTGTTGTATGATGCCTCTTTCTCCCATATATCCGTCCAGTACTTCTCAGTCTCGGCTCTGGGTGGATCTAATCTTTTGCTGCTGGTGTTCCCTTGCAGCTGTGAATACACTCTAGATGGTTCTTTGGAGAACAAGCCATTTATTCTTTTGGCTTCTGCTTCCCTGGTGTATCTCTTCAGTTTTTTTGCCAGAGCTGCGATTCTTTGTTTGGCAGTCTCCAAAGCCTCACTTATAGGCATCTTACTATATTTTCTTAGCATCCAGGACCTGTCTCTCATGACTCCCTTCTGCACCTCTGTGTGCCAGCTGATGCCCCTTCGGGCTTCCCTGATCTTGGCTTCCAATCCTCTACTCCATGAGGGGCACTGTACACGTGGAGGTTAGTCTTCTGGTCATCCATAGTACTCAAGCATCTCCAGGATTACTGTTCCAGTAGCATATACAAGCTCATTGGTTTCAGTGATGATGGTGGTGGGGATATTGAGCAGAACACTATTAATTTCAGTGAGCATCTCTTCCAAAGGCATTTTGGCAGCTAGCCGAGTGATTTGTACCTGAGGGTTGACTGGGTGTAGTAGTTGGGCCTCAATCTTCATCCTCAGCTCATTGGATGCTGCTGTCATGACTGGTGGTGGAGTAGCAAGTGGTTTCTCTGTACTTGCAGGTGCTGGGGGATGCTCATTGGTTCCATCACTCTGTGGTTGGAGTCTTTCAAGTTCCAGCTGTGAGAGTAGCTTCCTTCTATTGATGTTAGAACACCGGGCCAAGAGCTGCTTCTTGGTTGGCGTTCTGGTCATCCATAGTTCCCACATTCAGTGCATGTAGCCTCTCTCCTTGGGCTTGCTGTTATAGTAGCATTCCATCAATTCCAGTAGCCCACTTTCCATCAGTATGTCCTGGTCCTTCAACAACTGACGGACGTTGTTAACCTAGGTGACATCCGAGCTGGTATGGCTTTATGTGTAAGTCTCTTGCTCATTTTTCCAAGGTAGGCTTGCTTCAGCGTTAAGAGGTCTAAGCCTAAAGACCCTTACTGGAAATTCCCTTGTCATGTTAATAGCATGTTCATCATTTTATAGGGTTTGAATATTTTTGTGCATTCATCCATCCATTACCCACTCAATTCTGAGCAGCACTGAGAGAGTGCAGCACTTATCCCAGCATCATACAGCACTTGGCTAACATAGTAAGGGTTTTGCTGCCCCATAACCAGTCCCTGCAGTTCAAAGTGTGATTGTAGAATATGGAGTTCAGATTGAAAAGTGAGTAGTCGATTCACTGTTGCTGAATTAGAAAGAAAAAAAAAAATCTTGTTTCGGTACGTGTTGCTAGGGTTTACGTAGTGTTTCACCCAAAATTTTAACTCAGGGCTCAGATAACAAAGCATAAATAAAAATATGAGGTGTCTTTGTTCAAAGGAGTGCAAGCTCCAATGTAAATTTGACAATTTCAAGCTACCAATCTTATTATACTGTGCTTAGTGCTTTAAGACAGAGCTCGCAACTGTGTTAATGAGCCTGCATTATCGAAGTACATTTCTTTACTTTGCCCAGGAACACTGAATTGGCAAAAAATATGAAGAGGGCAAAAATAAAAGAAACTGACAAGGATTTGGATTGGAAAAATGAAATTCACGTTTATTTTCACAACCACAGTTCTGCCGTCAGACAGCACTAAGTATGAAAAGAAATTCAACAGTGACAGTTTTTGTCTAAATTACCACATTAGAAAAAGTAACAGAGTCACACAGACAATCACATCCAGGGTTCCCAGCCCACCCACACCCTTCCCAGCACGTTTGGGTCTGTGGCCTGATCCAGTAAGCAGTCAACCTGGGTTTCCACGGACAGCTCATCGTCCACCTCTCGAGCTCGAGCATTGTGCGCTGCTTCTCCTTGCGCCACAGCCAGCATGCTTCTGAAAGCTGGATCTTTCTCAAAGCCCAGCTTTAGCTCTTCGCTTTAAGACATGGACAGAAAAATGCTGTGAACATGCTTACATACTTAATAGGCAAAGATAAAAACAGCCCCAAGTTTCCCATATTTACACTCTGGTAAGACTGGACAACCCATTTGTATTTTCTATTCATGTATACTAATATATTTAATAAGCTCAGCATGGCTTACCAATTGTAAATTACTTGTGGCATTTTATTTGCTCAAGAAATGCCTATTCTGCCACTGCACACATCATGTGTCCTGGGGCTTTGGATAATGTGTATTATCTCAAGGTCCATATAATCCTGGTCTGTTGTGTTTATTTTGTTCCAGAAAGTGGTATAATTTGAGCTTTCATAAAGTTGAGTGAGCCCAACCTTTTTATCAAATTTGTGTGTGACACGTTCGGACTCAGAAAAAGCAGAGCTGAGGATGCTATAATGAAAAGCAACATGATAACATGAGGTGTTCATTGTCCAAACTACTAATTAAAGGATTGAACATACCATGTTATGGCAGCAGGGTTTGCGCCCTCCAACTTTCTGCGAGCGATGTTCACCTTTTGCACGGGGTACCAGTTAATTTCCTTTGTGTTCACATTTTGTGTCCATGTACCCATTTTCTTCAGCTGCTTCAGCTCAAGGTTCTAAATATTAAAAAGAACCTTTCAGTTGGGGTAAATTTTGATACTGGCAACATCAGAAAGAAGGCTTCAGTTGGTAACAACCTTCCAGTCCAGAGAGGGCTCCTTGACAAAGATGTCCATTGTATTAAGCAGCAGATCTGGATTAGCCCTGTAGGCTCTGAGACAGTGGACCATGGTGCTTTGGATGAGACCAACCTCCCGCATGGGTTGCATCAAACTAAGGAACTGCCTGGTAAGACGGAATGGCATCATCTCCGGGACTGGGAGAAACTGAGTATGGAATAAGAGATTTTGCTTCATGCACTTTAACTCCTTGAAAAACATAGCTACACATACAATAATCTCTGTGCAAGTCTCTCTTTATAGAACTTCATCATAATATTCTAACATGCAGTGTCTCAACATACCCCTAAATGGCAAAATCAGTATCTCCTACACAATGAAATATTCTAATTCACTCACCACTGGGTGGGTAACATGCTCATTAAGAGAAGAGCGTAATGAGCTCACGACACATTAGTCAGCTGAAGGTAACTCAAAAATTCCCCTGCATGGAGATATGAGCTGTCCATAAAGCAAGAAGGCAACATTATGAGCCCTGGTTCATGGAATGGGTCCTTCTGTTCGACTATGAATCAGCAGAGGACATCGCCACATTGTAAAAAACTACAAAAAGCTACAAAACTCAGCAGAGGTTCAAGTTGAAGCACAGCAGTGTAAGAAAAGCATCGTCTTAAGATGGCCTATAAAGTAGCTACAATCCAAGTTGAATACTATAGCTTGCAAAAAGGGTCTGTTTTCTTCTGAGTCAACAATTCAGACAGTCCCTTTCAACAAAGCCTCATGCTACATTCTGCAACCAAAAGAATAAGTGTTTGTGGTTCCAGAGTCTTTACATCAAGTTTCATAGTTGTATAATGATTAGAAAGGACAAGAAACATTCATTGTTGTTGCTTGTGAAGCAGGGGTAGGTGGCTAGAAAGGTAACACTACTGATTCTTAAACCTCAAGACAGTTTCTCCACTGGTATGTTGACCAAAATTCATATGAGCAAAGATGAGACCAGAAAGAAACCCCACAAAAAGGTAATCATGTAGTGAAAGAGACGCACCTGTGTGGCAGATCCAAAGGCATGGCCAAAGTCAATGCCAACCATCCCCCCTGTCTCCATATTGATCAGGAAGTTGGACAGATGACGGTCCCCAATACCCAACAGCCAGTGACTGACACACATAAGGGCATGGGACCCTGTGAAGTGGGACCTCAAGAAGAGGAAGGCCTCTGGTGATGTGCTCATCTTGACGAACGCTCTCCTGAACATTGGAATCAATGACAGGAGGCTTATTAATTGCTCCAATACAGCCTGACGGGTCCAACAGTGGTTCGCCAAACAGGTGGGACATCTGAGCAGAACAAAATTTCTGCAAGTGGCACTTGGCAGGGCAACGTACTGCGCCACACAGGGAACCATTATTTTGAATGAGGTGTAAAGCTACAGTCCCAAGACTCTGTGTTTGCTAGAGACATTGGACCACCTCATCATCCTTGGTATTTAAGATGGCTAAAACTTCTTACCTCAATTCCTAAAACAACAGCTAAATCCTGGTCCTGTGAATGCAGTTTTGTAGCTAATCTCAAGTGCAAAAACACAGCCCACAGTACAGTTTAATGCCTTCACTTTAATTTTGCATAATCATCATCATTATTATTATGACAATTCTCACCTTAGAAGATCCTCTGGTACAAGATTCTCCATTTTCTTAAAATTTGCCACAGTCTCAGCTCTTTTGGCTTTTCTGTAAAATACAAGATTATAGTTTTAAAAAGTAGTGAGTAAGAAAAAAAGAGGCTGGATATCCAAAATAAACATCAACGGCACTCAGGCATAGACAGCTGTATTAATACATTTTATAACAACAGTGGCATAAATTAAATTTCTTTGCTGGACACATTATTGCTGAGACTATTTTAAAATTCTGCATGTGACTTCAGTCCCCCTTGTTTGCCTTTATGAGCACTGTGAATAATCTGCACATTTTAAGCAACTTTTGAACATTTTGTATTCCAAGTTTTATAAAACGTGGCATTGCGTAACTTTTTTCAGTACACATTTCCAACCAAAAGACATTTTCTAAAAAGAGGAAGCAGATATCAAAGGTGAAGGCATCACAGTGTACTAACAATAATCTCAGTAATATTTACTTGTAAACTTCTGCATAGCGCAGTATCCCACCAGTCTTCCCAGCCACTTTGTTCAGCCACATATCAAACGCTTCTTGCGGTCTGCAAATACAAACAAGTTCCAAACAAAGTGAACTTTTAAATAAATACTACAAAAAACAGTTTTATACAATTTGTAACATTGTGCAATAAAACCCAGCAGCCAAAGCAGTATCGATAAACATATTTCTCCATGACTGATGTGGGTGTACACCTGAGTGGAGGTCCATGTCCTCCACATACAAGAACTCGTGTTGACATTTTGCTCCCTAATGCTGACAAATGACCTGAAATGACCCCACCCCCATCTCACCCCTGATTAGCTATAGCTTTTACTAGGGTACGGTCTGGTACTAGTCTACCACAAGTTACCTCTGTGCATTCCTGAATTCTTCCTCGGACATCCTGCTGTAGAGAAAATCCTTCAAAGTGCAGGTGTTCTCCATCCACTCTATGAGGCCAATGCTGATGGCAGAACCAGAACCACAATGCAGAGAATAGATGTTGAACAGATGCTGTGCAGTACTTTACACACAATTTAACATGGACACCAACACTGACTTAATATCATGGGTCACCATGTTTCTCCTGGTCAGCATAACACCAGCCAACCTGATGCAGTTACCGTCACTGACCTTTCAGAGTTTTTACATAGCAAATAATAACTGTAAGGGGATTATTGCTAGATTAATTCATTTGTCAAATTAGACAAAATGGTCACTGCAGTTTCCGACACGAGTCTACAGCCATTTTACATCAAACCCACGCTGTTTTGGATCTAATGTGTGAAATGTATCATAATTAATTAGGTCAATTGAATGATTTTTGTCGATCAATACCAAATAATAATCGTGCTGGAAACTGCAGTGACCATTTTGTCTGATTTGACAAATGAATTGAATTAATCTAGCAATAACTGACCTAATTAATTATGATACATTTCACACATTAGATCCAAAATAGCATGGGTTTGATGTAAAATGACTGTAGAAATGTATGAGTTAAAATTAAACTAAAACTTCTGAGTTGACTATATTAAAACAATGACCAGAGGCACGTAGACAAACATGCCAAAACCGGGGAATGTACCGCGTTGTCATGGGTATGACTTTGCAGGTGCAAAGGGCCATGTTCCAGACAAACATGCCAAAACCGGGGAATGTACCGCGTTGTCATGGGTATGACTTTGTAGGTGCAAAGGGCCATGTTCTTCTGTGAGCAGGTGGCATCACTGCGCAGGATTGTGTTCATGATGCCAAAGAGTTGCTCAATGCGCTGGTCCTGCCGCAGGTCTTCACCACCCTTCACCAGGAATGGATACTCCCGCTCATCGTCTCCCCTGATGATGAGCCGCTTTGGCTTCCGAATGGAGGTCATCACCTTCACCTGAATTACCACAATGTGACCATGTCAATACATGCTGAATGGAGTGTTATGGAGCTCACATACAAACTGGCAAATAACCATGCGTACCCGTTCGTCAAAACCATTAATCATTGCATGATACTCTGGCAGGGGTTTGGAGTCGCCATCATATTGTCCTATGAGAAAACACATTAAAAAACCGATTAAAGTTACACCTTGTACACAAAAATAACAAAGTCTTTTAGGAAGAAGTTTCTCTGGCTGCCACTTCAGCAGTAAGTCAGTACCCTGCGTTTATCCTATGAACATGTTCAACATTTCTCATCTTATTACACATCACGCCCGCTCAGGAACATGAGCTGTAAACACTGTGGAGGTGTGTTGAATTAAGGAAGGCCCATGCTGCTGCTACTAGGTGAACAGTGCTATGCTTCAGCGCTTTATGTGGTCCAAAGACACCCACAGCATGACAAGAAATGGCAGTTTGTGGAGCTCTTGCCTGGGATCTCTAGCTTGCTGTGCAGCATCTCCGCACGGAAGCTGCTCAACCACGGAGAATATTCCTTCAGGTTCCCTGGCTCCTTCTGCTCCTTTTGGAAATCTCGCATTTTGGCTGCCAAGTCATCAATAAGCCTCAAATAACCTTTATCCATCTTCTTCTCAAAGAGCTTGGATCCACCTGAACCCAACAATTTCTCTATTTCCTTTGCAAACTTCTGCAAACCAAAAATGGAGAAAGGTGTCTTAATTCTGGTTGTTTGGAGTAAAATTTGTGTACCCCTGTAGGTACAGAACTGCATTTTTTTATCAACTTCTTTGCTGGAAAGATGTATGTACCTGTATGAACTTCTTGTGGAAAGAGCCAAGGCCTACAGCTCTCTGATCCTCCAGAGCAGAACACATGTCATCATACATCTGCTTTATGGACTTCTTGTCCAAATTTTGTCTCTCCAGTTTGGTCTTCATACTGTCCCACCAGTCCTGGTGTGAAACAGGAAACATGCAAAGGTGGTACCGGGGACACATTTAGCCAACACCTTTGTTCAAAGCCATACACTACAATAAACTATCTACAAATGTTTATCTATTTATTTAAGACACATGCACACACGCACACTGAACTTGGGTCCTTCAAGGGCAAGGCAATGGCTTTAACCACTACATCGCCTATTGACCAATCTTTGCCAGGACATCTTCATCATATACTCAGGTAGTCACAATTGAGAGCACTGCAAAAGAATTTTAAAGCTGCCAGACTCGTAAAGCTGTTGGTTCCATATAGCAGGGTGGCTTTGATAAATACACAGTTTTTATCATATTTGACACAGGCACAACTTGTGAGAAAAGCTAACAAGATGCAGTTAATTTACCTTGAAAAGCATGTCTGGGTTGGTCAGCTGCTGCAGAGCATCTACAAAGTCTTTCACAACCCCACCTTTATCCAACTGGGATCTTAACCTGCCACAGACAATCGTGAGGATTCAAAGCTGACTTATAAATAAAGACACTGTGATTACAAATGGCCAAAAGGAAGAGACTATGGGTTCTTTAACAGGAGCCCAGTGATACCTGGTGACAAATTCCTTGTTCCTATGTCCAGTAGAGGAGTCATCAAACGTGTAGCTCTCACAGCTGATCATGAAGGGGTACACGAGGGCCTGTGGGTATTTCTCTGCTATCTCCAAGAGAACCTGCTGCACAGCCACTGCCTCTGGCTTGTTCAGGAGTGCCATCATCTGGCTGATCCAGGAAATAAGCTGCCAGCATGGTACAGACGATACCTGACAACAACAGTGATTAATGACCCCTGATGCCCAAAGAAGACCACAGAAAATTTGTCAACGTCTTAACAAGAAACAAGAATAGCAAAACAAGACAAACCTCTCTGGTCATGAGACTCAAGGTCTCTGCCGGATATAGCTCAATGATCTGTAAAAGCCGTGGGAACTTCATTCGAGCCGCTTTGGAATTCAACTTCAAAGCTTTCAGGAGCATCTCCACCACGATAGCAGCAAAGGATGGGAATTCAGGAAACTCAGATACTGAAAATGGATACAAACTGTTATATTCAGCAACACTGGGTACCAATATGAAGAGCACAGGACAGGAAGTCACCATTGCTGCTTTTCTCCTCCTCACGCAGTTGCTGGTCACAGAAGTTTGCAAGAGCCATGTAGGCCTTGACAGCCTCAGAAGTGTCCATGTGGGAACTGGAGCAAGACTCCATTGCCCCATCCACCTTTAAAACGGCACTGCGGAGAAACTCCAATGCATGATGCTGCAGCCCAAACACCATCTAAGCAGAGGTAAAACAGTGGGATTAATTCCATCTGCAACAACATAACCAAATTGTACTTTTACAGTTTCACGTTCATAGAGAAGCCATAACAACATAACCAAATTGTACTTGTACAGTTTCACGTTCATAGAGAAGCCATCTGAATGTTGTCAAAAGTACTAATTGTGTTTGCACAGTTTCACGTTGTAAGTGAAACGGCTTCAGTTTCAACAGCCGATGAGTCAAAAGTAAGACTGACATTATCACACCTGCTCAGTGGAAACAGACGATGACCCAGACATCTTTAGCAGTTTCTCTGCTTTTTCACCTCCAAGTCTGTCGACGACAGAGTTGTCTTTGTTTAGCGCTGAAGCCATGATGCAGTACGAAGTGCCCAGTAAAATCTTCTGTTCCAGGTAAATCTGAGACGTTGCACTTTCTACCACAGTCTCCTCCTCTGCATGATGTGCAGACGATGCAAACACTGTCAGTTTGTATACTTGCATAAACATGTTTTCTGTGTACGCTCGGAACTAAGAATGCATTCAACTGAACAGTCAAAATTAGTGACATGAAATGTAACATTATTTACAACACAGTGTGATACACTGCTGTTCTGTGCTCAGTGTCACTATAATAAAGGCAACCTGTAAAAAAGGAATTGTAGAGCACATTTAACCTACACTTAAACATAGAGAGATACAGAGGTATCCATTTAAAATATGTTTCTTTTTTGGCATTCCCCATCTGTAGTCTCAAAAATGAAAATCTCAAAAAAAGTCATTTTAAATCTTAGGGGGTTTCTAAATAGAACCTCCTTCTGCACCTTTGAGCTTCTAAGTAATTGTGCTTAGCAGAACATATTTAAGTGGCTTGAAATACTTTGTCTTTTTTTAACAGCAGTAAAAGCACGATGAAGAACAGCACTTCACAAATGCCATGGCCATGATGACCAGGTGTCAGCGGAGGGACTAGTCGTACCGAGGAGTGGGACAAGCTTGAGCATTGTGGAGATCTGGTCCATGGGACTCAGGCGCTGGCTGCGCTTGTGGCTGAAACGGCTGTAGCTGTAAACCCAGTGCTGCAGCCAGTTGGTCACTGCCTTTGCCTCCTTGTGCAGTTCCTTCAGCAGCTTTGTTGCCAGTGCAAGGTTATTCTGAAACCGTAATTTATACTAGTTATTGAATAATATATTTATTAAAAGTACTCATCTGTCCTTTGACCACATCTGACCTTGGCACACCTGCCAAGCCCAAACAATCAGGACCAAGGAAACAGTTGAGATGTTGACGTCTTTTTCAAGTACAGAAGGTGAGGGTTTTACCTGCTTGGTGGCACTGTCTGCCATCTTGAGCTTCATGCGAAACTTACAGTCCTTTATCATCAAACTCAAGTCCTCTGGCTTCTGAGGGTTCATTTCTTGCATCGTATCATCATTCTCACCCATTTCCATGTCTACGTGGGTAGAGCTGCTCAGCTTTTCTGCTATCTTGTCCAGAAAAAAACATCTGCGAAAAAGGGGATAAACAGGTTTTACTTCAATTTTACTGCATTTTTGAAGTATCTCAATTTGACTTACTATGTGGAATTTATATGTGAGCATCTACAAGGAACACAAAGGATTACGCTGCAGTGCGCAAGCTGCTCAGCTTTAGCAACATACCGAGTTGTTACAACGTCATCCCACACATTCATCGGATCCATTGTGGCATCAGGATATCGACTGGTCCACACTCTTATTAGGCTCTTCAGAGAATTTGGTGACACTTGAAAAGAGGTTAAAATTTGTTTTAGACAGTTGGTGAAAATGCACCATCAAATGCTTTGGATACCCTTATTTTGGCTTTCCTTTCAGCTAGTTTGAATATATTTAAATGAAAAATAATTTTCAGTGATATTTTCTTGCTTTTTTGTTTCAAAACAGTGGACATATTTTGGGTATGCAATCATCAACACAAAACAAAAGTTAGTTGTTTTGCGGAAAAATGTATGAACATTTTGGGACTCAGGAAATTTTCTGTACTGAAGTTGTAACCCACTAAGTAAGAAAAAAATCTCACCATTTCCTGTGATGTAATGAAGGAAATCGTGGACCTCTGTTAGAGCCTGAACTGACTGCAGCTTGGACAGACGACTCTCATTCAGTAGCACATCAATAGTTGAGTAGCTCTGAGTGTAATACATAAGAGAAATATTAAAAACAAGTAAGTATTTGCATGCACAGCACATGTCAAAGGCTGTGTCCCCGATTTAACTCCTCTGGTCCCAACCTGGATGAAGACTTGTAGGGCATTGTTGATATAGTACTTGGCCCTGGTGTAGTCCTCTTGCAGGATGTACAGCAAGCTGAGCTCCTGACTAAAGTGTGTTTCCATTACATTTTTCCTTTCTTCGATCTTCATTGTGTTGTCAACAAAACTCAGAAGGTCCTGGGAAGGTTCACCTTGTTGAAGCAGCTTCAGCATGGAACGCATCAGGTAGGGCAGATACACCTCCTACAAAGAAAACAGCTTCATTGTAACGAGCACTGACTTTATAAAACTAAACAGTTTTTTGAAGAACTGCTATTTGTGCAGTAACTGTGGTACCTGGTAAAAGGAGTTGGTCCAAATGTTTTCCAGGTTGATGGGGTTGTTACTATCGAGGTTGACCGTAGCACAGTACTGCAGGGACCGCCACTCAGTCAGGTGACTATAAGCCTCCAACGCACCAAGTTCCCAGAAGTCCTTTTCTGTGTCAGTGGGCTCACCATCCATCCACTCCTCTGTGTTTAAAGCCTTGAATGACATTTAACAGAGAAATGCACACAATGTTGTTTTCATGGGAAGCAATCTCCTCAGTTTCATGCGAGCTGTACAGTGTGCTGCATCACCTCGTTGTAGTGTTTCACAGCTTCGGCAAAGTCACTTTTCGCTTCGGCCTGCAGAGCAAGACGAGTGATGGGTTTGGTGCCTATCTTTCCACTGAAGATGCCACGTACAACGTCATAGTCGCCCAGAGACCTGTACAACCTTATCAAAAACAACATTTAACGCTGTAGGGCCATTGAAGAAGGGACAGCTGAAATGTCCTCAGAGATGCTGATGTAGGGTGTGACAGGAATCAATAAATCCAGCAATTCAGAGCTGATTTCGAAAACTGTAGGCAGCCTCAGTGCTCAGCTCTGACTCTTCAATGTGAGCTTTGGAAGTTAAGTTTCTAGAAAAATATCTGTATAAAGCAGAATATCCCTGAATGGTGCACTTTACCAACCCCGAAACTTGTGAATGAGGCAGATGCCAAATCACAGACTAATGACTGTAAGCGCAGAGTAGCTGGTCTACATGAGGAAGAGGGGGTCATACTTGGCCAGGTGGATCCAGCGCTCTGTGTCTGGCGGCTGCTCCCTGCGGGGGCGCTTGCAGGCAGATGGCTCCAGTGGGGCACACTGCTGCACCAAGCTCTCCTCCAGCAGTAGGATGCCAATGGGTTGCTGTAAGCTGGCCAGACAGCTGGAGCTCACACTCTCGGGAAAGATGGGTAGCAGCTCCTTGTGATGGTAGCTCATGTCCTGAATGCACAAACATACACTGTCTGTTGTCTGGAAAATCAGCATGACTGCCCTCACTACAGAAAGTTTTTTTATTTATTTATTTATTTATTTATTTTTTTAAAGCATTTTTCATTGAGAAGAGCTATATAAAAACAAATTTGTTCAATAATTTTCTTTTGTTTTTCTGCACTTTTTGTTGTACTACTACAAAATCAAGTACATCAATCGTGAAGCTTGTTTGTCATTCTGTGGTTGCTTCACTGGATGGCTTATCCCACTGAGGGCAGCATCTGTGACAGGATGGGGTTTTTAAAAGGGAAACGGCACAGCTTCCTTACTTTAACCTTAACCTCAGGCCCTACACAGGCTGCTTACATTTGCTTAGCAGAGGTTTTTTGTTTCATGCAGTTTTGAGTTTGAACACCAGGGGGCAAAGGGGAGGGGACTTCCTTTTAAACTTCCCTGTTCAGAGAAGATCTTACCTGAATACAGGCAACAAAGGGGGGGTAGTAGACAACACTCTTGCTTAGGAAGTTGTTCATGTCCTCCAGCAGCTCTTCACTGATTTTCTTTCTCTCTCCAACTGATTTCAAACTCTCAATTTCCAACAAGATCCCGGCGAACAGGGCGCTGAAGAGCTGCTTGGCGAAAGTTGGGTCTCTCTGCAGGGATCCAGTTCGATTCAAGTCAGCGAGAGAAACCAAATCACTTAAATGAAATTAACAGAATTTAACTTTGAAGGAACTAATATTACCGATTCAACAGCTGGATTTTAACACATTATATACACTTGGTACCAAAACTTTGAAGAGACCATTAATCTATCAAACTGCATAAAGGGTAGTGGTTATGGCAGCCAAATAGCACTCAATGGACACAGCTTTGAATGCTATCTTCTGCTTCAGCACCCTTGAACATTGTTCTAGGTACACAGTTAAATAAAAGGAGCAAATAATAATTAGCTCAACACTCAAGTTGCCTTGGAGAACAGGAGCAATAGTAACAGTAATTTTGAATAATAAACTAGTTTGACTAAAGAATATAAAGAAAAGTTGTATTGTTTCTGTTACACAATTAATAGCTACTGCAAAGGGATAGCTGGTGGAGATAATGTATTTAAACTGACACTAGTTTTCCTCATTGAGCCGCAGCACAACAATCCCACAGTTGAGAACCTGTGTCTCAGGCATCATTCAGAAGTGACTTCTCCAAAGACTGACCTGCGCCAGGGCCTGCAGTGGGGCAATGATGCTGCGGTGCTCGATCTCGATGTCTGGCAACTCTCCCAGCCGGTAGCTGCGATACAGCGTCACCTTGGCTTCTTTTTGGAGCCTCCGATCTGCGATCTGTTCCTGCAGGTCACAGAACACCACAAACAGGTGTCCACTTGTGGTGCAAGCGAAACAGAAACCACATAATGGAATATTTTCATGTTTAAACGACCAAAATCTGGCACCAAACACAGCTGCTACTTGTGAATACATTGTGAATAATGTATTAAGAGTCAAAGAGTCAAAAGAGTTTATTTGTCAAGTACATGGTTGTGTACCATGCGTTGAAATGTGCTCCGATCTGATCCAGGACAACTGTGCAAAAAATCTATAATGGAAAATAAAGCAAACACACATCCAAACACCAAGAAGAATAGAACCAAGCAGCAAATAGATAAATAAGTAAGTAAATAAATAAATAGGTAAAATGGTAAAGAAACCGTTAAGGTGCCCTGGAAGGGCAGTGACAGTGGGGGGGGGGGAGTGGAGTGGTCAGAGATTATTGAGGACCCTGGTCTGTGAGGGTTGTGATATCATGTCCGGGTTCAGAAGTCTTATGGCCTGTGGGTAGAAGCTCCTCCTTAGCCTCTCTGTTCTGGCCATAATGCTTCTGAAGCGTTTGCCTGATTTCAGCAAGATGAATAGATGGTTGCTGAGATGAGACAGGTCACCGACGATCCTAGTCGCTCTGGTCCTGCATCTCCTGGTATAGATGTCATGTAGGGACGGCAGATCAGATCTGGTGCAGCGTTTCGCTGCCCGGATCACTCTCTGCAGTGTCTTGATGTCCCGAGCACAGCTGTTCCCAAACCAGGAGATGATGTTCTGAGTCAGAACAGTTTGTACAGCACCAGAGTAGAAGGTTTTAAGGATAGCTGGAGAGACCTGTAGCTTCCTCAGCTGCCGGAGGTGGTAGAGCCGCTGCTTTGCTCTACTGGCTTGAGCACGGATGTGTACAGTCCATGTCAAGTCCTCAGTGACATGAACGCCCAGGTATTTGTAACTGCTCACCCTCTCCACTGCAGTCCCGTTGATTTTAAGGGGGGTGTAGGACCGCTGCTGGCGCCTACCAAAGTCCACCACCATCTCTTTAGTTTTGCCGACATTCAGTTGGAGGCAGTTCTCCTGGCACCAGTTGGCACCATTAAGCTACATGCACAAGTCATCATGGGAAGTAAGAGTTGCAATGAAAAGTTTGTGAACCCTTTGCAGTTACCTGATTTCTGATCATCATCTTCATCACAGTTCAGTGACAATGGCAGCAACACTAACTTTAACTGCACAGGAGAAAGGCCTGGCAATCTACTTTTGTACGTTACCACGGAAACTCTATGGATAGCAAAACTACTACTACTACTACTACTACTACTACTAATCACAATACAGTGCTGGAAGATGAGACCCCTGGGTCAGAAGGCACGCAATCTACTGGGGAAGAACCAAAGACTCCTCAGAGAAAAGCTAGTGTGTATGATGTGGTTAGATCAAAGTCCTTGGGAAGTCTAACAGTCGATGCTGCTATGCCTAAAATGAGAGTCTGATGCTGCAAAGATGCTCTGAACATCAGAACATGGAACATGATAAGTATGAACCAAGGAAAATTAGTTCTGGTTAAAAGTTAAATTAAATGTTTGCAGATTGATGCATTAGCCGTCAGTGAAATAAAATGGACTGGAATTGGACACTGAGTCTGATGAACACTATGCTGGACAAAGAAATGGATGTGAGAAAACAAGAAATGGAGTTGGATTTATAATCAAGAAGGAGCTTGCAAAGGCAGTAATAAAATACAAGGTACTCAGCAACCTTTTGATCTCCATCTGTCTACGAGGAGTGCCCATCAATATGACCATCATTCAAGCATATGTGCCAACAACAAATACAGAAGAGGAAGAACTTGATCAGTTCTATGAACAAGTGCAAGCTGAAATGGACAGAACATACATACAAACAAGACATAATGATAGTCATGGGTAACTGGAATGCAAAGGTTGGAGACAAGGTGGCCAGGTGGTTGGGAAATATGGACTTGGCAAAAGAAACAAAGCGGGAGAGCATTTGATCAATTTCTCAATCTGTTCATTTCGAATACTTTCTTCCAGGCACACACAAGGCGACTGTACATATGGAACTCGCCGGGAACCGACAGATCATCAGCTACCGCTCTGCAAACTCAAGCTAGAGTTGAAAAAGAAGCCAATCCAGCAAGTGGCACCATCACCATTTAGAGACTGCCTGCAAAATCATTTGCCACATTGGACACAAATGACAAAGTACCAGAAGAACTATGAAAGGACATCACGTGCTCAAGGAAAGTAAATGATCCCTGCAAAGATTACGGGAACAAGAGAGGCCAAAATGGATGACTGACGAGACCTTGAATATCGCCCAGAAGCGTAGGAAAGCTAAAGCCAAAGGAAAAAGAGAAGAATTTATTGAACTTAACCAGAGCTTCCAACGCACCACCAGAAAGGATAAAGAAAAGTACTACAACATCTGCAAGGAAGTAGAATCAAAAAATATAGAGGGCAGGACCAGAACAGCTTTCACAAAACTGCATGAGTTAAGGAAGAACTTCAAACCTGCATAAAGATGCTCAAGGACTCTTGCTAAATAATGATGGGGAGATCAAGAAAAAATGGAAAGAATACACTGCTTCACTGTACCAGGAAGAAGAAGCGGATCAACAGCTGTTTTCACCCATGCCTTATGAACCAGAATCTCCAGTGCTGAGGGAAGAAGTAGAAGCAGCATTGAACGCCCTATCAAAGAACAAAGCCCCTGGCACTGATGGCATTCCCATTGAATTGCTGTAGTCAAGACAGAGCTGTTTTAGTATTAACAAAGCTATCCCAAGAAATCTGGAAGACTACAGTCCTATCTGGAACAAGAACAACCTGAAGAGCAAGCAGGATTCAGGAAGGGTTGAGGGACAAGGGACATCATTGCTCACATTAGGTAGATTCTTGAAAAGACAAAAGAATGTCAAAAGGACATCTGTATGTGCTTCATCAACTATAGCAAGATGTTTGATTGCGTGAATCATGAGAAACTCTGGACCACACTACGAAGTATGGGTCTACCAGAACACCTAATGCACCACCTTTACAATGATCAAGAAGCAATAGTTCAAACAGAACAAGGGGAAACAGAATGGTTCAAAATTGACAGGGGTGTAAGACAAGGCTGCATACTGTCTCCATATCTGTTTAATTAATACACTGAAAAAATCATTAGAGAAGCATGACTACATGTTGGTGGAAGACTCATCCGCAATCTTCGCTATGCCCATGAGGCAACAAGACTAGCTGAAAGCAAAGAGGACTTGAGAGAGCGTTTTATAATCGATCAAATAACATAGTCTGAAAATGGGCTTGTATCTTAACTTGGAGATAAAGCTCATGACAATGCAAAAATTGGACAGCTTCACACTTGATGGAGAAGGAATGCAAACAGTAAACCACTTCAGCTTTCTCGGACTGACGATCAATAATGCGGTGACAAGCAACCAAGAAATCCGATGAAGGACTGCGTTGGGCAGAACGGCCTTGAAGAGCTTGGACAAAATTCTCAAGTGTAGGGATGTAACTGCGCACAAACATCTGACTCGTACAAGCCATGGTGTTCCCAGTCATACGGATGCGAGAGTTGGACAGTGAAACAGATAGATAGGAAGAAAATCAACACCTTTGAATTGTGGTGCTGGCAAAGAATTCTGCGTGTACCTTGGACAGCCTGGAAAACAAATGCATGGGTGTTGGGGCAAATCAAACCACTGGAAACTCAAATGACCAGACTTCAACTGTCTTATTTTGGACACATCCTAAAGAGAGAACAGTCACTGGAAAAAGATATGATGCTCGGCAAAGTGGAAGGTCAATGCAAATGAGGAAGACCTGTAATGCAGTGGATGAACGCGGGTGCCACAGCCATGGATGCCCCTTTGTCAAACAAAAGTTAACAACAAGTGTTAACTGGAGTCAGGAGACACAAAAATCAGGTTTCTGACAAGTTTGCATTGGCATGATGGAAAATGGTTGACGGTTTTCAAAATGATGCCCTCAATCCTCTTTGGATTCCATAAAGATTGTGGATGGCCATGTTTGGTCTCAAAAAGACAGCCTGCTTTCATTTTCTCATAGGATATTTACCTTCTTGTGTCTTTGCTCCTGGATCCCTTTCTTGGCAAAATGCTGGCTGACTTTATCCTGGTCCTTCAGAAATCTCCTCCTTAACCTCAAGATGTCTGCCTGCTGCTCAGTTATGGCTAAATGCAAAGTTCAAAGTTGGGTAGAAGTTAGTCCTCTTTTCTGGGCAATTAACTGGTAAAGAAAAAGCATGTCAGCAGTAAGGACAATGAGATGCAAGATGCCGTTGTGGAATGGAGTACATTTTTGTAACACTTCTACAAAACAACATACAGACACACACGCACCTTGCCCTTGCAACTTTCTATCGCTGTCTACTTCATCACTGACCAGGCGCTTCATGCCAAATTCAGCAGTCACAGACTTCCTAGCAACCTGCTGCCTGTTTGTCTTTCCAAAGGCCAAAAGAGAGGAGGATGACTCCAAGGACAATGACAGCATGGAGTACTCGCTTAGGGTGTCCACGCTCCTGCCTGTCAGCCAGTTGTAGGAAGAGCGTTTGCCTAAAGAACACAAAGTTTTCTCCATCTCATTCTGAAGATCATGTGAAGGGTATTACAGTTATCGTTAAATTCACCACTTTTTATATTAATTCTATTTTAATTATTTCATGGCATTATTCAAAAAATTCTTTGGAGAGAATGTCTGGCACACAAATACATACACAACAAGTGTAACGTGAGAAGTTGAAGAATGGACAGAGGCCAACATGTTCTCCAGTGCAGTACCTGTGGGCTGTGTTGGGGTGAACTCCAGCGAGTTCTGGGTTGCTCTCAGAGGACCACCTGTTGACCTGGCAGAGGACACTGATCCACTCTGAGACTGGAAGCCTGAGCTTCCTTGACTTGTCTGTGTTTCCACAAACATGGGTGTGAGGACAGTGCTCCGGTGGCGCCAGTTGGAGTCAATAACATAGTCCTAGAGCAGGGAAACAGGAACTAGAGTGAACAAGAGCAAAAAAAAAAAAATCGAGCAGCTGCAATAAATGTGGATGAATTACGGCTTCCAGCACGGATTAGTGTTTCACCAGAGGTGGGTATGGATAATGCAGAAAAAAACAATTGTCAAATACATGTACTGTTACTTGGTTACTCATCACCATCGCTTAAATGGACAACTTCATCACCATCGCTTCAGTTACTGAACATGGTGTGGCTCCAGTTCACTGCACACACCCAACAAGTTCATTAAGTTGGTCTATGCTGACCTGAAACTTGCACTTAGACAGCGGATATTCAAACAGAGGACGGGTGTAATCAGGACTGCGACTGGTCATCTCCAGTAGCAGGTTGGTAGCTAAGCTCAGAAAGTGCTCCTCTATTTTACTGGAGTAGAGAGAGCGTAAGATCACAAGCATGCGGTCCATAGTTGCCGTCGGCAGTCGGCTTTCATGGCTCCAGAAGTTCCTCACGTACAGCCTGTAAAACCCAGAGAACAGTGATATAAATCCAAAAAGAATCACATCAGCAGCAGGAAGCTGTGTGTGTTCAGCTCACTGTAGATATGTGCAATAGTTTCTTAATACCTAACCACTTAAACAGCCAAGAACCTTTTTCCTCATTGTGAATTAGTAGTGAAACTATAGGTGAAGAACCACAGTACTTCACTACTAAAATAATCACACTTATGTGCTGCACTTGGTACCAAAACTCAGAAACAGGTGGCCTCAACAGTAACAACATAACTGTACTTACAGAAGACCTTGGTTTTCATCCACAAGCCCCTGAAGTAGTGTTTCCTTTGACGTGTTGAATACTTCTAGAGAGGTGCAGTCAGACTGGCTCTCTTTGTCACTTTAAACACAAGAAATGTATAACATGAATAATAAAAATAAGGGAGTGGCTCAGGACAGATGGGGCAGATTTTAAGCAAAGGGACAAGTTTACCTGTAGTTGTCATAGATCCACATGAGAATGTCATACATTCTCTCTCTGCAAGCAGGGGATGGATGTGTGATAAAGGATGTCACAACACCCAGCATTTCCCGCAGTTCTTCGGGTTTCAGGTTGGGTAGGATCTTATAAACAATGTCCAGACAGATTCTTTGTCTTGCCTCATCCCTGCAGGAAAGAGGAGGTTAGGAGCTCACGAAACTGAAAGCTGAAATATAAGTGATGCATTGTGGCAACAGTTCCAGGACTAACCTGTGTCCCATCACTTGGAGGAAGTCTTTCCTTTTCAGCTCCAGATAAATGTCAGGGATCTCAGTGGCACAGCTAAGCACACACTCCAGACAGTGGGTCTTCAACACTCCGTGCATCTTTGGCAACAGGAAGAACACATGGTGCACAAAGCTGCCGAAAAGAAGTGACTAAGTTACACCAACAGCAGATTACGAAGGGTTTCTGGATAGTATTTTTAAGAAAACAAAATGCATTTATGGCGTTCCTGGAGTTAAGAAATATGCCTAATGTCCTTTATCACAAAACAATGTACAAATGTATGCCATTATCTCACCCCCGCCCCCCACCTCCAGTTATCTTGCCACCTGCAATGGCAGAACAGATTTCCTGCCATGATATTTTCCCCAAAAAGCCTCTAATCTCCCCAAAAAGCCTCTAAGTGTCATTGCCTATGCAGTTCTACTCAGTTACGCTGCCACTAGCAGACAATGGTTATCTACCTGTCTCACTGTATTGAGACTTTGGCTATTTATTTGAGCAGCTCAGTTTTCGTAATGAGGCAATAATGATGTGGACTGAATCTTTGGAACTTGACCATATTCTGCAAGTGGTGTCAAATGTACGCTCAATGGCTAATGATAGTGGTGAGGAGGGCAAAGAGGAAGGAGAGATGGATTATTTAAAAAAAAAAAAAAAAAAAACCATCAACAGTTGGCTTAGGTGACACAGTGACACACAGACTGCTGCTTCTGATGCTTTGATATGTTTGGTCTACCAGCAACACTGAACGATGGTACAGCAACTATCAGCAATTAAATGTCAACTAGAGACTGTGCATTTGCTTTAAAAAAAAGGCTACAATTCATAATTTGTTCCCATTGTCTTAGTACAACTACTAATCCAGCCGCAAGGGGATGCACAAATTAGTGCATGTCTTTGTGCCGGTCCCAAGCCCGGAAATGGAGAGGGTTGCGTCAGGAAGGGCATCCGGCGTAAAAATTTTTGCCAAACTAAATATGCGGACAAAAATAGAAATTTCCAAACCGGATCGGTCGAGGCCCGGGTTAACAATGACCGCCACCAGCACTGCTAGCAGACAGGGTGCTGGCGGAAATTGGGCTACTGCTGGCCAAAGAAGGAGGAAGAGAGGAGGAAGGCATGTCCGGAGGAAGGAGGAGAGGAGGAAGGTTAAAAGAGTGGACGTGAGGATAGGAACTTTGAATGTTGGTAGTATGACTGGTAAAGGGAGAGAGCTTGCTGATATGATGGAGAGAAGGAAGGTTGATATATTGTGTGTGCAAGAGACCAAATGGAAGGGGAGTAAGGCTAGGTGCATCGGAGGGGGGTTTAAACTGTTTTACCATGGTGTGGATGGGAGGAGAAACGGGGTAGGAATTATCCTGAAGGAACAGTATGTAAAGAGTGTCTTGGAGGTGAAGCGAGTGTCTGACAGAGTGATGGTTATGAAACTGGATATTTATGGTGTGTCAAAAGAGTCAAAGAGTCAAAAGAGTTTATTTGTCAAGTACATGGTTGTGTACCATGTGTTGAAATGTGCTCCGATCTGAACCAGGATGACTGTGCGAAAAATTTATAATGGAAAATAAAGCAAACACACATCCAAACACTAAGAAGAATAGAAACATAAACAAGCAGCAAATAGATAAGTAAGTAAGTAAGTAAGTAAGTAAGTAAATAAATAAATAGGCAAAATGGTAAAGAAACCGTTAAGGTGCCCTGGAAGGGCAGTGACAGCGGGGGCGGTGGGGTGGAGTGGCCACCTGGTATGGAGTGGTCAGAGATTATTGAGGACCCTGGTCTGTGAGGGTTGTGATGTCATGTCCGGGTTCAGAAGTCTTATGGCCTGTGGGTAGAAGCTCCTCCTTAGCCTCTCCGTTCTGGCCATAATGCTTCTGAAGCGTTTGCCTGATTTCAACAAGATGAATAGATGGTTGCTGGGATGAGATAGGTCACCGACGATCCTAGTCGCTCTGGTCCTGCATCTCCTGGTATAGATGTCATGTAGGGACGGTAGATCAGATCTGGTGCAGCGTTTCGCTGCCCGGATCACTCTCTGCAGTGTCTTGATGTCCCGAGCACAGCTGTTCCCAAACCAGGAGATGATGTTCTGAGTCAGAACAGTTTGTACAGCACCAGAGTAAAAGGTCTTAAGGATAGCCGGAGAGACCTGTAGCTTCCTCAGCTGCCGGAGGTGGTAGAGCCGCTGCTTTGCTCTACTGGCTTGAGCTCGGATGTGTACAGTCCATGTCAAGTCCTCAGTGACATGAACGCCCAGGTATTTGTAACTGCTCACCCTCTCCACTGCAGTCCCGTTGATTTTAAGGGGGGCGATTATTAGGCAGAGGGACCGGAGCTGGGAAAGATGTGCAGCAGGTTAGGGTGATAAAGGATAGCAATGGAAATGTAATCACAAGCGAGGAGAGTGTGTTGAGCAGATGGAAAGAGTACGTTGATGGGTTGGTCAATGAAGAGAACGAGAGAGAGAGAAGACTGGATGATGTAGGGACTATGAATAGGGGAGCAATGGATTAGCAAGGAGTGGTTAGGACAGCTATGAAGAGGATGAAGAATGAAAGGTTGTTATTCAGATGACATAATTCAGGAAGCATGGAAGTGTTTAGGAGAGATGGCAGTGGAGTTTTTAACCAGATTGTTTAATGGAATCTTGGAAAGTGAGACGACATGCCTGGAGGAGGAGTAAGAAGAAGTGTATTTGGTACCTATTTTTAAGAATAAAGGTGGATGTGCAGAGCTGTAGTAACTACAGAGGGATAAAATCGATCAGCCACAGCATGAAGTTATGGGAAAGAGTAGTGGAAGCTAGGTTAAGAGGGGAGGTGACGATTAGTGAGCAGCAGTATGGCTTCATGCCGAGAAGGAGTACTACAGATGCGTTGGTTTGTTTGAGGGTGTGTTGATGGAGAAGTACCGAGAAGGTAAGAAGGAGTTGCATTGTGTCTTCGTGGACTTAGAGAAAGAATATGACAGGGTACCTAGAGAGGAGCTGTGGTATTGTATGAGGAAGTCAAAAAGCCAGAAAAGTATGTAAGAGTGGTACAGGATATGTACAAGGACAGTGTGACAGTGGTGAGGTCTGCAGTAGGAGTGACGGATGCTTTCAGGGTGGGGGTAGGATTACATCAAGGATCAGCTTTGACAGATGAGATCAGACAGGAGTCACCGTGGAATATGATGTTTGCAGATGACATTGTGATCTGTAGTGAGAGTAGGGAGCAGGTTGAAGAGACCCTGGAGAGGTGGCGATATGCTCTAGAGAGAAGAGGAATGAAGGTCAGTAGGACTAAGAGTGTGGAAGAGAGGTGAAGAAGAGAGTGCAGGCAGGGGTGGGAGGGGTGGAGAAGAGTGTCAGGAGGATCTGCGACAGAAGGGTACCAGCAAGAGAAAGGAAGGTCTATAAGATGGTAGTGAGACCAGCTATGCTTTTAAGGGTTGGAGACGTGGCACTGATCAAAGACAGGAGACAGAGCTGGAGGTGGCAGAGTTAAAGATGTTAAGGTTTGCATTTCTGGGTGTGACTGAGGATGGACAGGATTAGAAATGAGTATATTAGGAGGGTCAGCCCAGGTTAGACGGTTTGGGGACAAAGTCAGAGAGGCAAGATTGCGCTGGTTTGGACATGTGCAGAGGAGAGATCCTGGATATATCGGGAGAAGGATGGCAGGGATGGAGCTGCCAGGCAAGAGAAAGAGAGGAAGGCCTAAAAGGAGATTTATGGATGTGGTGAAGGAGGACATGCAGGTGGTGGGGGTGACGGCGAGAGATGCAGAGGACAGGAGGAAGTGGAAGCTTTTGACCTGCTATGGCGACCCCTAACGGGAGCGACCGAAAGAAGAAGAAGAAGAAGATTTTTATCAATTTACAAAATGCAAAGTGAGTTAACAGAAGAAAAATCTGAATGAAATCAATATTTGGTGTGACTACCTTTTGCCTTCAAACCAGCATCAATTCTTCTAGGCTCACTTGCACAAAGTCAGGGATTTTGTAGGATTATAGTCAGGTGTATGATTCACCAAGTATACCAAATAGGTACTATTGATCATCATTTCTTGATATAGGTTGAAACACAGGCATTAACTGAAACAGAAAACAGCTGTGTAGGCGGCTTAAAACTGGGCCAAACTCTGCTACCAAGGTGAGGTTATGGAAGACAGTTTCATGGCACAGCGTCATACACCATGGCAAGACTGAGCACAGGGTAGTTATATTACATCAGCAAGGTCTCTCCCAGGCAAGGATTTCAAAGCAGACTGCCTAAAACTTTGCACAGTACATGCATACAGATGGTCCCTTCTTACAATGGGGTCATGTTCTGATAAAGCCATCTTAAGTCAAAAATGCATTTAATTCACCGAACCTACTGTCAGGCCTGTGGCCGCTTCAGCAACAGAACGCAGGCGGTCTCTCCACCCCCGTCTTCAGACTGAACACTGATTGGATGACTGTTTGCCACTGGAACCAATCGTGGACCAGATTCAGTTTTACCCGCACCTCCTTGTTAGCGCCAAACCCCATGGTGAACTTTACTGCAACCACTATCTTGCCAAGACCTTGTATTTTGTTTATTTTCAATTGTGGCCTCTTCCGCTTTTGTTTACTGCCAGTTGCTAATGTTTAGTGGTAACTGCTGGCTAATGGCAGCGCTCTTTGTCGGAAACAACACTCGGTAAAGAGTTTAACAGAGCTTAAACTTATTACCATCGTGTCTCCACTAACCCACAGTACTATACTCTTCTGACATGTTCATGTTATGCCTGATAACACAGTCACTCCTCTCTCTTTGATATGTATCTTTTTCTTTGTCATTCTCATTCCATCTATACTGTTTCTTGTTCCATTTTGTTCCCAGATTTGTACATGCAACAGAATTTATAGGGAACTGTGATCATTTTGGTCAGTTGTACAGCTGATGAGTGTTTTCATGCTTTAGCGCATTGTGTTTTGCTTGCTGACTTGGGTGTTCCTGCAGAAAGAATACATTTGCTCATGGTGATAACTATGCTACTTTATGGGGTTGGGTGTGAAGAGTTTTGGAAAATGTGTGAAAGAATATGGAACTGCATTGTTAGCATGGACTATCGGTCACTTGGTGAAGTCATTCACCTTATAGATGTAAACTAAATGGAAGAAACTGTAAACACAGAACTTGCTTACTGTGTCTGAGCTTCTGTTTGGTGAAGAAAACCATAAAAATTCCTGGGAAGACAAGCAGAGCAGCTGTAGAATCATACAGGGAAGTATTCCCACCAACTTGGTCTCTGTGGATCTACAGAAGAACTCAGTCCAGGTGCACACAGTTGTCAGCGTCTGTGTGCTGCAGCACAATTATGTTTACGTATAAAAGTGTGAAACCTGCATTTCTGGTTCCTGTCATGGTGTGCAAAACTCACACAATGGGGATGTGTTTACTGTCTTCTGCTGATGTTCATGGTCTCTGGATGGAGCTCAGACCCTTAGATACCACTGGACTGTATGATGTTGATTATGAATGTCAACACTTCATGTGAAATAAAAGTCAATGCCCAATTACTGAACTCCATGGTCTGGGTGCAGTGTTTCTCACTGTCCACTGAGAAATGTTCTGAGCTCACTGGGTTCTTCACTACACAGTAGAAAGCCTCTGTGGGTGTGCTTGTCTCTAGAAGGAGAAACAGTTTGGTATCCAGACTGCTGGTCTGGTTGAGGAAATCCTTCCCTCTGATGCAGGAAAGGATCACATTATATTTACACAAAGATCACTCTAGAAAGATCTCTCACCTGCTGCTCAGAGCAGTTCTTCATGTCGAGCTGACAGACTCTCACTGACTGGGTTGGAGGACATACAGCTGTAGGTCACATTGTCCTGGTTTTCCATGTCCAGAGACAGAGACAGGGTGGTGTTGAGATGAGGACTGCTGGTCTGGTTCAGGATCTCCTTCCCTCTGGTCCAGGACAGGGTCGTATCTCTGCTATTCTCCACTGAACACAGCATCCTGCAGCCCAGTTTGTCCACTGTGGGTTTGGACACTGCTGTGGACACAGAAGCAGCGAAGTCAGTGGACTGGATCAGATACACAGCAATACTGTGGTTAGCAGTCCTAGCAAACAGGAGCACTAACAAAAACAGCAGTAAAAACACCCATTATTACATAAAATCTAATGAGACTGAGGGCGCATATGCATGCATACACACACACACACACACACACACACACACACACAAATGCAAAATCCTCAGTCTTCAGCAGTGAGAAACACACAAACACATAAAGACTCACAAACTGAACCCACCGTACACTCTCAGCTGGAATGTGGTGATATTCTTCTGTTCATCTTTTGTCCACTTTGGCCCCTCTCTCGGCCCTGTAGCTGCAGCTGAGTGATGGTGAAGAGTCCAGTGTGTCTGTCCCACTGCCCGTCCTGAGCGATTCTGTAAGTTCTGGTAATTAGCAGCCTGTCACTGAGGCCACACCAACATCTCCATATAACAGGAAGCCTGTGGTAAAACACTGGGGCTGAACGCGGAAAGATTCCCATGATTCCTTGCACCTGCTGACTCCCAGACTGGGCTGATGATGGACTGAGTCCCAGGAGAGAAAAAGATGAAGGAGAAACTGCAAAAACCTTATAAAGCATCTGTAAATGAACTGTCCCAGCAATAAGTCATACAGGCATTTCTTCCAGATGTTTCTGACACACAGTGCACCACACAGGAACACAGCGTGACACATTCCACTGAGTTCTGACAGAGTTGTGTGTGCTTGTGTTCTTCACCACAGAAGGTAAGGGTACTGTGACATGGGGAGCACATTGACTGACACACATCCAAGCTGTGTTTAGAAGAACTCAGATTCTGAATCATACGATGGGCACTGCTCAGTACTGATGGTTTAAACCTGTCTGAAGGTTCAATGGACTCTGCGTCAGTGTGAAAATCCCAGTCTTGTGTGTCGTTGGAATTCTGATTACCAGGCTGACCTGGAAATATTTATTAACCTTCTGCTGAGCCAGTGTACACTGTAGGTATCTCAACATAGCAACACCTACGACTTTTGCTAAATGGTACAACAACAGGTCCCACATGGTTGGGAATGAAGCAGTAAACACATTTATAGTTCTCATTGTCATTCAGAAAAACACATCTGAAGGACAAATCCTTTCCATGATAAATCCAGTATTTATTTTTGAAAACTGTGTGAGCAGCTTACTTTCAGGTCAGCAGGTTTGTATGTACAGTAACATCACAGGGAGATGAGGGAGGTGGCGAGAGGCTGTATAGCTCTATGCAGAAAGGAGGTAAGACCTTCTGTCTGGGCGTGCAGAAAAGAAGCTTTAAACTAACAGTTTCTAAAGTCTTGTGGTGCACAGCAGTCTCTCCACAGCGCTACAGTCTTACATTTTGTTTAATTCCTCTCAACCAGACCACATTTCAAATGATCAAACTTATATACAAAGATTTTTTCTTGTCCATAGAGACTCACAATATGAGACAATAGAGCTCTCTAAAAATCTGAAATTTATCAATGTAAGTCTGATGGTGGATTTTCCTACAGGGAGCCTGTGTTCCACTGGAAAATAATACAGTTGTCCTCGATGATTTGTTTCTAATGAATAAAACCTAATAGAAAAAATCATTTTCATTCAGTTCTATTTTGACTTACAAACGTTTGCCCCTCAATAATGAACAAGCAACATGAACATTGCAGGTTTAGCCTTTTTATTTTCGACACAAAGGACAGAACAGGCACAAACATGTAGTTCTCACACACCTGCCCATCTATAAATGGCACCTGCCCACAAAGCAAGAAGAAACTGTTTAACAGCCTCGGGAGCAGCGTGTTGTAGTGCTAAGTGGTGCTGCTGTGTCAGTCATGCTGTACAGAGATGAAGTCTGCTTTGTCACACAGGTTTTCAGAGCACTTAAACATTATTACTAATAAAATGAATGAGGTTTGCGTTTTAGAATTTTCAAATGTAAAAATTACAGTTTTAATTTACAAATGGTTTTCCAGAAATGTATTATGTTCATATATGAAGCCTGAGCTGTAATGCACATCCCAAATCATCCCAAAAAGCCCTAACCAATTTCTAACAATATAACTAAAATTGTCTTAACTTCTGTGGGTGGAAATCCCTAGAAAGTTAAGCACCGAAAACTCCAGGGCCAGAGTTCCTGCTCCAAAGTAATTCCCACTTCAGCAGTAATAAATGGAAGCGGGAATCCACCCAACACTTTTTATTTGTCAACAACTTCATTTCTGTGCACCTTCTGTCCGATACAAACAACAGATGACAGGAAAAACCATTTGCTGGCTGATTAATTCCCTAATTCCTCTGGTGCTTCCAGTTTATTCCATCAGACTTCCAAAATGGTCGACAGGCAATTCTTTGGGATTTTACTCACTGCCTGTAATTCTCTCTTATGGCTTGAAGCCAGCAAATGCTTTAAGTACACAGATTTCGATAGCTTAAGATATCTGTACCTTTCAGTCAGTTACCCGTTTATACAGCATGGCTTTTACCTTTACTGGACTCACTGTAGGATAAGTACCATGACCATCTATAGCAGGAGAGGGATTCACACCCAAACTTTTGGGGAATAAGGGGGCAACTGTAACCATAAACTGTGCCATCTGCTGTCCCGGAATATTTATTGTCAGTCTGGCAAACATTTCATTTATTTATCCCGTGTGAACTATGGAAATATTAAGGTTTTAAAGAGCGTCTGTTGTTCCTGTAAAGACCTGGCCTCCCCATCTCAGATTTCCCACCTGGCACTGCACCCACTTAATCCAGGAATTCTGATATCACAGAATAATAAATTTTTTATAAAATTTTACCATTTTAAAGCAATGAGCTGTAATGGTACAAGCAGCTGTGCTACAGGGACACACCGTATTCTGAGGGATTTTATGCTTTTTTATTATATTTTTGATTTTGATATTTTTTCTGCTGTAACTGACTGTCATGTGTCTGCTTGCCTCAGTCCTTATTATTTGTTTAGTGGTCATTTAAAAGGGAAAGTTAAACTTGAAATGTAACTGACATATAGAGAAGATATAAAGAAATAAATAAAAAAATAAAAAAGGTGCAGCCACTTTATACTCATCATCTATCTTTCGAGTCTTTGCATTTGTTCATCAATATTTCCATTATTCTTTTTTATTTAATTTAAATCTCTACCATGGATCTCAGGAGCTTCATTTTGTTCTGTTGTAACCCTCCTGCATAAGGAAATACAATGAAAACTATTCTGACTCTGATTTCAAATGAACTAAAACGGTTCTCTATTTTTATTTGTTAACAATATTTTATCTGACGTAGAGCAACAATGAAAGCTGAAAGTGACCACATTAAAAAAACACCAACGGTGATTCAGGAGGGGTTGTAGAAATTGAGATTTTTACGTAAAATTAATATTAAATTTATATTTTACAGCTTTGTGTCACATAAGCTTTAAGAAATCTTAAAAAGCAAAAAATATGAGGACTGTTTATTATTCAGCTTTTATTGACTACGGTGGAAAAGCAGTCTGTGGATTTATGAACAAATCAGGTTAAAAATGGACATGCAGGTCTACTGTCTTCAAAATTTTAGGAGCTCGATGAGCATAGAAATTCTTTGGAGATGAACAGAACTGCAATGGACTGTGTTTTTTGGCTTCTCTACAAATGCAGCATCCTTTCTTGTCATGTAATTCAAACAGAAAATGCAAATTTTAAATATGCAAAATCTCATGCAAAATTCTGGCCTGTATTCTTGTACATCTTTTCTGTTTTACTTTCCATTTATACATAAGACCAAAGCCTCTGTGAAACTGAACTCTCCTTCAGCTCTGTGTAAATATTTGACTTTCAGCTCCTTCTAGGAGATGCTTAACACAGATACGGTGTCTGAGGGACAAGCAGGCTTTGCCAGGATCTTTCTTTCCCGCATCCAGTGTGTAGCGTTTTGGGAGACGCCCTGACTTCTGCATAATATATCTCATCTGGCACTTTCTCCAAACCATCATCTCTTTAAACTTTTATGATTCTGATGCCACTCTTGTGTTTGTCACAGAGATGTTCTTCTACTTTTGTTGCTTCTCTCTCACAGCAGTGACCTAACTGACAGATCACTGTGGCCCAGTAAACCCAGTATAAGAGACGCAGTACAAAACTGCGTTATTACTGTAATCCTGCAGAAATACAACTCATTGCTAAAATGCGGATTTCAAACGGTGTCTCGTATGAACAAATGTTCAAATAATGTAAAAAATGTATTTTTATAACACAGAATGTATTTATTGGTTGGTTGAAAGAAAACGGCGCAAATACGAGTCTGAGCGCCCGCAGGTCCGCAAAACAGACTTAAATGAGAGGCGACTTTGCGTAAAAATCGTTTTAAATTCCGGCTCGACGGCTGCTTTCTCCCCCAGAAAACGAGGTGCGAACTCACCTGAGAGCCAGAATACCAGGAGGCTCCAACGTTTTGCTGAAAGGATTTTCCATTTCCACGCGATCTGGGGCTCAACAACCACACGCAGACGCGAAAGGGATTCGAGGCGGAAGCGCGACGGAGGGGAGGGAACCCATTTAAAGGGGGGTCTACGGCTGCAAAGAGGATCTGAACCTGCAGCTTTAAGATCTACTCCACTAAACTCGTTGTGGCTCCAATCCCTGTTTTATGCTTTCTATTTCTCTGAGGAAAACATCACCCCACCCACCGCAGAGGTTTATTCTTCTGTCCTCTTTTCACAGCTGACAGTTTTCTTGTTTTCCTTTCCTCAGCTGCCAGCTGGATTATTCCAGTATTTATCTGCTTCTGGTGCAATGGAAGTAGAAATTCTGTATTTTGCCCTTTGCCTCTTCAGTAACAGCTCTGTTACTTTAGTGTGAGATGACCAACGTGGATCAAGCAGTCTCTGTTATCAAAAAGAGGAATTGTGTGTTTGTCTGTGTAAACTCTTTTATGCATTATTTTTAAGGCTGATTCAAAAGAAATTTGCCCCTAGGCTTGTGCGTTTTTAAATGGTTTAACATTGGTCTTTGGACAGCACAGTTGTTACATATGGAGTTGAAGCTGGTGTACAATATAGGGTATTATAGTGTTTCTACTGTGCACAACAGTGTGGGGGTGGGGGCTGCAGAGTGTAAAAATGTACATGTTTCCTATGTGCATCACTGTAGAAAAATACCCAGTAGATACCAGTAATAGAATGAGGTGCAGTTATCGTGCGTCTGAACATTCATTCCCACCACTATGAATAGGAAATGCTGGGCAGCTCCAATCCATGTTTGTTTTGCAAGGAACAGCAGAGTAAAAACCATGTCAAGAGTAATAAACAGAACAAAAAAGCCAAAAACAATAACCTGAGAACCTACCAGAAAACTAAGGGATTCTTAGAAAACTATAAATAAATAAAAACACCTAAGAGTTATTGTGCTGCCACTGTTATTGTCTGCAAACACAGGGTTTTGTTTTTGAGAGGTCTGGTTGTCTTCTGCTGGTCATGGTATTCACTGTGTTAACAGTTTACTCCCCTAAAATATTTATTCTTTCTCTTTTTTGCACAGAAATTGGTTACTGTATGTATTCACTTTGTTCATAATCCAGAGGCAGGATATGAGGGAACCTCCTTTTTCTCTGTGCCTTGTTGCCCACATGTATATTCTGTTTTTACCCTGGGAGTCTGTATAAACCCAACCATTTATGACTATTAACAAAGTGAACCGATGAACAATCCGCACTAAATCTGAGGAAATAAAAAATATTTTTGTACAACCTAAACTGTGAATGAACAGAGAGACGTTTGTTTTTTTAATATTTTATACTTTAAGACTTATTGGTCAAAATCATCTTTAAATTTCAAGCAACGTGAAGAACAAAATGGGTTACAAAAAGACTTCAGGTCCCAACTAACTAAGCAGCCTGTGTGTTTATGATCATGTTACCCGTACAAATATTTTTTCTATTTTAGGAGTTTTCTCTGACTTGTGCCTCTCAAGTGTGCGGTCAGACGATATCTGTCGTGTTGAAGTGGTAGCGTACATGTAGGAGTCAGACTGAATTGTCTCATTTGTTAACCCCAAATATCTTTGTTGAAGGCAAACTCAGTTTTTACACATTTTTAGCACTGTGTTTTCTAACAGTCAAATTAGGTTGTAGCTACTAAGTGTAGAGCATCATAATCCATCTGGGGACTTGAACCAGCAAACTTCAGGCAGCCCGACTATGTTCTGAGTGTGTGCTGTGTGTCCAGAAATAATGAAGCAGTGCAGAATTTAGAGACCTTTTGCATTCATTTTGGGTTTGACTGCTTAAGGAACTTCAGAAGCACAGTTTTCTGCCACACATCTTTTCTTGATGGTTCCTCAAAGGAAGTGACCATTTTGATGTGATGAGACGTAAGGGACAAATGTCGACAGTGTCAGCAGCCATCCGCTGCACTTAAATACACACAGCTTCACACTGACAGCATCTTGTCTGCAAATGGGTATGACACCCATCCTCTTCCTCTACAACTGATATACTGTGGTACAGGACACACTTCCTGGTGCAGTGCAACAGCATGGACCCTTAGCACACTGTTGGTTCCACATCCTCTTTGCATTTTTCCACATTCCAACATGCAGCACAACAATTTACAGTAATTCTGGAATGTCTGAACATCTTTCAGGAATTTATTAAACAGCACTACGTGATGCCTACCAGTAAAATACTGCAACTATTTGACCTTCTTGCTCTGTTTATGTGGATGTTTTAGCAGTTCCTCATTCTGTCTCTCTATGCTTATGTGACCCTGCTCATACAACTAACACACCAACCAACATATAAACACAGAGCCAACGTGTTTTCTTAAAAGTCCTTACTTGAAGGTTTGAGACAGTCTCTTGGCATCTCTTCAAGGTGAAACTCAGTCGGATCTCGTCCACCTGCATCACCATATAGGGAATAGGGCTCTGCCATTGGCTGCTGCTGGCGTTACGCCTTCCCTCTACTTGTGGAAACAGCTAGTTTTTTCTTCAGACTGAAGACCAGAAACCAAACAACTGTCTGCTCACCTTCGAACCACACGGTAACCTGACGGTCTTCACCAGAACTCATTGTGGTTCACATATCAGGCCAGAAGAGCTGAGAAAAGAGCAGCAATGGAGACACAGCACTCGGTGTCGCATCGGACCCCCTTGTTGACCACATAGCACAGGGGTGACAAGTGAACGTGAACACATAATTACAGACCGGCATCCATTTTCCAAAACAGCTTCATGCAAACTGCATGCATGAGACTTGAGACAAAGCGTCCAGCCGGACGTGTTGTGTCTCCTCAAATCTTCCAGCACTGAAATGGCCCAGCTGAACTGTCAGTGTCCAGCTTACTTGTTTGCACACAGCACTCTTATATCATATTTTCCTGCCCCATATTATTATACTCGTATTAAATTATTTTTGTTACACATGTTACTTTTACTGTCTTCAGAACTGCTGTAGTTCGCGGAAGTTTATCAACGAAACCAGTTAACAGGAGAGAAGGAGGAGTGGATTTAATGTCACTACGGTATTTCAGTATTTCAATTTGATGGTTTCTTCCATGTATAACACACGTTTATTCTGAGGGTTTCTAACAAAACTACTCTTTAAAAAAGCAACTTAATAATGTGGTCTAAAGGCAAAAAGGTTTTAAACTTGACCCTGAATGTTTCCAGTTTGAGATGGGGTTCAGAATAAGTGTCCAAACCAGGCCTTGCTGTCGTCGCGTGACCATGTCAGACACTGGATAGGTAAGGACCCAACACAAGGGGCTGTCTACAGGGACAAAGACGCTTAACACAGAACAAGGAAGTGCAATCTATAAATAATGCGGGGAACCAAGAGAAGCTACACATGAGATCCCATGCTGGGGCTGCCCAGCCCCACACTTTTTTATCTCTGAGCTAATGGGCTGATCTGGTGCAGTTGCGATGGGTATGGTTATCCCTTGGGGCTGGTTCCTGACAGACCAGCAGTTCCTCCAGAGAGTTTTTAGAATTAGCATGTGGTATAGCAGTAACTGTTGCTAGGAAAGCAGGGCCTGAACCTTAGCTTTTGAGCAACAATGAAAAGCAAAGAAGGCTCTTGGTGCTGAAACTGTTCCATCTCTCTCAGTTAGTCAGTAGAGGATTCTGTGTGTCCTGGTCTGGACAAGAGGGAAGGAGACCCAGAACCAGACCAGCAGTCCTCATCTCAACACCACCCTGTCTCTGTCTCTGGACATGGAGAGGCACCCAGTGACTTCCCTGTTGTGTAGTGAACAACCCAGTGAGCTGGAAAGCATTTCCTAGTGGGCACCTCGAAGAACACAGATGAGAGGTTTGGTAGTGAAGAGTTGAGTTTACAGCATTCACACAGTGTCGACATTCATACCAAAGCTGTAAAATTGTGAACTGAGGCATTTGTTTCCTAAAGGCAAATAAACAAAATAAAAATTTGCTATAATCTACAGTAGTTTGTCAAATGTTATACCTTCATTTATCCCATAAAGGGGAGATGTAATTTTTAAGCTTCAGCTGACGTGAAGTTTAATAATGATTGGAATAATGGCTGGTAGCTGAGGAGAGGAAAACAAAACAAAAAAACTTTCCATTGTGAAGGACAGAAGAATAAACCTGTGTCAATATGGCAACATCAAAGAAGTAATTTAACTAAATCGGTTATTTAATTTCTTAAATGTGCTTTGATCTGTAGCTATTTTGTAAGGGAGAGTTGACCCACAAGAAAGACACAGATCTAAACTTGGATGTTTAGTGAAGCTCTTCATGTTGGAGCGACAGACCTCAGGACACACAGCTCAAGGGGTGTTGTCCTGCTCTCTTTATGTCCATGGACAGAGACAGTGGGGTGTTGATATGGAGGACTGTTGGTCTGATTCAGATCTCTTTCACTCTGGTCCAGGAAAAGGCTACACCTCTGCTCTTCTCCACTGAAAACAGCATCCTGCAGCTCCATTTGTCCACTGTAGATTTGGACACTTACTCTGTAGACATAAAAATAGTGTGATAGTATAAACACACACACACACACACACACACACACACACACACACACACACACACACACACACACACACACACACACAATGCAACATCCTCTGGCTTCATCAGCAAAGACACACACAAACACCCAGAGACTCAAAAACTGAACCCACTGTACACTCTCAGCTGGAATGTGGTGATGATCTTCCATCATTGTTGTCCACTTTGTATTCTTGTAGCTGCAGCTGTGCGATGGTGAAGAGTCTAGTCTGTCTGTCCCACTGCAGTCTGTCGTTGAACTTTTTCTTTTGTTTTGTGTCAGCAACCTTCAAAACAACGGCTACACTGCCAACATCTCCAAATGACAGGTAGACTCTGGTAAACACTGGGGCTGGAAATGTGAAAGATTCTCCCATGATTCCTTACACCTGTTGACTCCCAGACTGGGCTGATGATGGACTGAGTCCTACAAGAGAGAAAGATGATGGAGAAAGGAAATTGCCAGTATATAAAATTGCATGGCATAGAATGAATCAGTTTCAGTTTGACCTTTTTTGTGTAAAATGTTTGGTCTTCACAAAGACACAACAACGCCTGCATGAAGCTCTTGCCTTTGTCTGGCTTAATATTTAGATGTTAACAAATAAAAGGTAACTGTAATAAAAATGACTTCTGTTTCTCTGGCTCTAAGGGGTCACATCTTCCAGTGCAACACCCCTTTGCTGCTAAAATAATTTCATTTTTACTGTGTAAACACATTCAGAATTTATAATAACTAAAAGGCCTGTCTGACGTTTTTCCACTAAAGTTTGTTTTTTAGGTAAGAAACTGTCAGATGTTTCTCAACAAAAACGTGCAGTTTATAATGCGGACCTGCAGTCTGGACAGCATAGCCAACCCTGCAGAAAAATCACAGAAAAATTCAAAGCTTCAGCAAAACTACCTGTGGTCCGGAGGCCTTTTTTATTCTCGTAGAGATGTTCTGCTTTTTTCCAGCCTCAGTTCCAAGTTTCGTTTTAAGGCTATTGTCATGGGTGCACTAACAGCAGCATAGCAGTGTTGTCACCATGAAAAGTGTTGCCTTCCAGACATCCTCAGCAAATAAATATATAAATAAGGTATAAAGATGCACACAGGTGGACTATATCTTATGCAGGAGGGCCAGACTGAAGGAGACTGTAGACTGTAAAGTGGTGGCAGGGGAAAGCGTAGTTAGGCAGCATAGGATGGTGGTTTGTAGGATGACATTGGAGATCAAAAAGAGAAGGAGAGTGAGGGCAGAACCAAGGATCAAATGGTGGAAGTTGGAAAAGGAAAACTATAAGGTGGAGTTCAGGGAGGAATTAAGACAGGCACTGGGTGGCAGTGAAAAGTTACCAGTGAGCTGGACATCTACAGCAGAAGTGGTAAGGGATACAGCTAAAAAGGTGCTTGGTGTGACATCTGGACAGAGGAAGGAGGACAAGGAAACCTGGTGGTGGAATGAGGAAGTACAGGAGAGTATACAGAGGAAGAGGCTGGCGAAGAAGAAGTGGGATAGACAGAGAGATGAAGAATGTAGACAGGAGTACAAGGAGATGAGGCGTAGGGCGAAGAGAGAGGTGGCAAAGGCTAAAGAGAAGGCTTATGGTGAATTGTATGAGAGGTTGGACACTAAGGAGGGAGAAAAGAACCTGTACCGATTAGCTAGGCAGAGGGACCGAGCTGGGAAAGATGTGCAGCAGGTTAGGGTGATAAAGGATAGCAATGGTAACGTAATCACAAGCGAGGAGAGTGTGTTGAGCAGATGGAAAGAGTACTTTGAGGGGTTGATGAATGAAGAGAACGAGAGAGAGAGAAGACTGGATGATGTAGGGACTATGAATAGGGGAGTGCAATGGATTAGCAAGGAGGAAATTAGGACAGCTATGAAGAGGATGAAGAATGGAAAGGCTGTTGGTCCAGATGACATACCTGTGGAAGCATGGAAGTGTTTAGGAGAGATGGCAGTGGAGTTTTTAACCAGATTGTTTAATGGAATCTTGGAAAGTGAGACGATGCCTGAGGAGTGGAGAAGAAGTGTAATGGTACCTATTTTTAAGAATAAAGGTGATGTGCAGAGCTGTAGTAACTACAGAGGGATAAAACTGATCAGCCATAGCATGAAGTTATGGGAAAGAGTAGTGGAAGCTAGGTTAAGAAGGGAGGCGACAATTAGTGAGCAGCAGTATGGCTTCATGCCAAGAAGGAGTACTACAGATGCGTTGTTTGCTCTGAGGGTGTTGATGGAGAAGTACCGAGAAGGTAAGAAGGAGTTGCATTGTGTCTTCGTGGACTTCGAGAAAGCATATGACAGGGTACCTAGAGAGGAGCTGTGGTATTGTATGAGGAAGTCGGGGGTGCCAGAAAAGTATGTAAGAGTGGTACAGGATATGTACACGGACAGTGTGACAGTGGTGAGGTCTGCGGTAGGAGTGACGGATGCTTTCAGGGTGGGAGTAGGATTACATCAAGGATCAGCTTTGAGTCCTTTCTTGTTTGCAGTGGTAATGGACAGGTTGACAGATGAGATCAGACAGGAGGCACCGTGGACTATGATGTTTGCAGATGACATTGTGATCTGTAGTGAGAGTAGGGAGCAGGTTGAAGAGACCCTGGAGAGGTGGCGATATGCTTTAGAGAGAAGAGGAATGAAGGTCAGTAGGACTAAAACAGAATACATGTGCATAAATGAGAGGGAGGACAGAGGAATGGTGAGGATGCAGGGAATAGAGTTGGCGAAGGTGGGTGAATTTAAATACTTAGGATCAACAGTCCAGAGTAATGGGGAGTGTGGAAGAGAGGTGAAGAAGAGAGTGCAGGCAGGGTGGAGTGGGTGGAGAAGAGTGTCAGGAGTGATCTGCGACAGAAGGGTACCAGCAAGAGTGAAAGGGAAGGTCTACAAGACGGTAGTGAGACCAGCTATGCTTTATGGGTTGGAGACGGTGGCACTGACCAAAAGACAGGAGGCAGAGCTGGAGGTGGCAGAGTTAAAGATGTTAAGGTTTGCATTGGGTGTGACGAGGATGGACAGGATTAGAAATGAGTATATTAGAGGGTCAGCACAGGTTGGACGGTTTGGAGACAAAGTCAGAGAGGCGAGATTGCGTTGGTTTGGACATGTGCAGAGGAGAGATCCTGGATATATCGGGAGAAGGATGCTAGGGATGGAGCTGCCAGGCAAGAGGAAGAGAGGAAAGCTTAAGAGGAGATTTTTGGATGTGGTGAAGGAGGACATGCAGGTGGTGGGGGTGACGGAGAGAGATGCAGAGGACAGGAGGAAGTGGAAGCTTTTGATCCGCTGTGGCGACCCCTAACGGGAGTGGCCGAAAGAAGAAGAAGAAGTCTTAGTACAACTACTGTACTTTAAAGAACTTCTACCAGCTGGCAAGGCCTCCAGATCAGGGAAGGCCATAATGAACAGATACAGGAACGGTTTCTTTCCCTATACTGTTATGCTCACGAACAGCTGATTTGTTTGTTACGTCTGTGCAATGTTCCCCTTATAATATTTATTCTTAATTCTCCTGCACCGTCATGCATCTTTGCAATTGTATGTATGTATGTATTTATATGTAAATACAGTATGTTGTGTTCTTATGTACACTGAGAGCCACTGGGGACCAAAGCAAAATTCCCTGAATGTGTGAGCATACTACTTGGCTAAATACACCTGATTCTGAATTCTGAGTCAGATGAATGCATGAATTTATAGATTACATGTGGATAGCGATGCTACATGTAATTAACTATAAAGAGCATTTGTTATGGAGTATATAGATGAATATTCATGCATTATATATTCTACTGAAGAAGTTGTGGATTATTTGGATCACACCAAACTAGCACACCTGCTTGTAAGCCTCTAACCTCAACTCTTGCCATAAATCTAAATTGGATGCATGCAGGCAATGTAATGAGGTACGACTGAATGGCAGATAAAAACACAAACTCTTACCGGTCCATGAATGGGGGGTAGTGTTTGCAGATTTTACTCAGGCAGGATATAAATCGGTCATCTTTGTCAGTTTTCTTGAGATCCATCAGCTTACTGGCAGCAAGATCAAACAAGGGCCCAGTGATTTCCTTCAGAAATGAAAAATTAAATAAGAGTAACAGTTAAAAAATATCAAATACTTTCTGGAAGAGAATATCTGACCACTGGATGTATGGTTGCCAAAACCTGGAAACTTAAAATGTGACTCTTTAGGCTTTGCTTCTCTTGGCTTTGGAGTGTTATGATAGTCTCCATTGTTAAGACTCTAATGTTATAGGTGTATTGTGATTCACTACAGGGGTTTTTACAGGACTGTCAAGATACTACATTTCAAAATGATGACAAAGATATCTTTACACTGCACCAGAAAAGATAAGATATATCTTGGGCAGTAATACATTCTTGAGGACAATTTCTGCTAACCTGGAGGAGAGATGATTCAAATGATTCCTTTTATTGTCAAAACACAATGTAAGCTTTGTGTAACCACATTGAAATTGTATAAAAATTGATATACTTTGTTCTTCTCTGCCATGTAATGCATCATACAGCCAATGATCTCTGCAGCTGTAGAGTGGATCTCCTTGAATCTTATGAAGGAGAGGTTGTTCACCAAGGACCTTATGTACCTATAATGAATCATTCTGTTAAAATTCAAAACAGGACATTAGATATTATTATTATTATTATTATTATTATTATTATTATTATAATACAAGTAGTTTGTCTGTACCTGTCATATTCTATTTCACATATGGGGTCATAAGCAGGGAGATTGTTTGCTAGGATGATCCCGAGCAGTTGAAGCCCCACAAAGTTGTCCTTGCTATTGAGGTCAGTTCCTGCAAACTTCTCATACAATAGACTATGTAGAACCAGGGGGGAAAAAAGATTACCTTTTATTTTTCAATGAGGGTTTTGATTAATCACATGTTAAACTGATTAATTCTATTAAAATGATAAATGTGTTAAACTTAAGGCAGGTTGTAGAAGAACCTGTAGGGCACCACCAAGCAATCTTTCCAGCACTCCACCACAGTCTTGATGATCTCTAGATTGTGTCTGAAAACTGCCCGTCGCTGATGATAACAGTTCTTCATGAGAAACTCGAGAAGCCGATTGGCCAGAACCTCATCCCTTGCACTACCCTGGAACAGGAAACAAGAGTCAAAATTAGAACAGCATTATTACTCAAAATCTATAAAAGAAACATGTTAAAAACTGACATGCAGTCATGGATTTTATGCATGAAGCACACATTTTATAAACAGCGTGGAAGGTCAGAGACAAACCTTTGGTGTGGCCAGGCCCGTCCACGAGAGAACTGTAACCACAATGTCCACAACCATGTAGTGAATCCCTTCTCCACCATTGTTTCCAGACACCACAAGCTGGAGCAGGGGGCCCAGCCAGAGTCTGGCATATGGCCGAAATACCTGCCAAAGGTGACTCTTCAAATGAGTGTTTTCAGCTTTTATCACTCAAAAAAAATGAACAAAGAGTCCAATAAAATGACATTGAGCATCTTTCAACATACGTAAAAGGTAAGGTGATTCAGTCAAATTTATTCCATTGAAAATAAAAACCACAACATGCATTTAAAAGGGAAAAAATAAATTAAGGAAACGGACAAGGAGACTTTTTACCTCTTCTGCATTAATGACAAGTTTAGCGATAAACAACCGGATATTGAGCGGTGTTGACGGATTAGAAAGCTTGCCGTGCAGAAACTTCATCCAAGGGGGCAGATCACCGGGCATCGAGTCCTGCAGGGGAGATGTAACAGCTGAAGTCTGAATTACATGTTAATACACAGTATTTCAGCATGCATAAAACAGACCTGCTCCACTCTGGGTGTGATGTTACTCCTCTGCATGTGCTTCAGCAGGGCTGTCATGCTGGTCATGCATTCATGCTGGTTCAGTTCATCCATCTCCAACTCCATCAATACATTCTGAGGAACCATTTTTGGCTGTTCCTGATGTTTGGCACAAAAAGCAGTTCTTTTGTATGACATCAAACGGAAAAGTGCCACCAATATTCTAGCTTCCTTCTTAGAGAATTAATCCAGGTGTACCAGGTTCCTGGAGGCTGATGTATGGCTGACCGCAGTGTGGAAGCTGCTGGAGAAACTCTGGACTCCAGTGGAAAAGTCAAACTGGCTCATTTCTTCACTCAGACTGCTGTCCATGCAGGATTGTGAAGACAGGTACTGAGGCCCTTCTGCAAAGATGGTAAGAAGACAGTAGTGTATGTGCGTTCTAAAATCAAGTGTACGTATTATCTACGGCACACAAAGCCATACCCCCATATTCTTCTGTCGTCTCCTTCCGGATGGTTACATATTTCTTCTTCTTCTCTAAAGGAACCTTGAACATAAAAGGAAAATTTGTCATATCCCCCAAACATCCTTCATTTTATTTTCAAGAGTGTTAAAATGATGGCTGGGTTAATAGTATAACTACAAAAGTTGTAATTGACTGAGGAAAAGATGAATAAGTTTCATGAACGTTACCTCAACTTCTACTGGGAATCTGTATATTCGCTGACTGTCAATGATGTTCTCAAAAATGAACTGATTCTGCAAGCAGGAAAGATGAGTTATTGAGCAGCAGTGGCCTCCTTTCAGCAGTCCACATTTTCAACATGCTGTCAATCCTGACAATCTTTGGAACAGACTGTTTCCAGTAGATAGTATTCACCGGGCGAGGATACGATGCAGCACAGCTGGGCTAAACACGGTGTGAAAGGCCCACAGGCATCTTACCTTGTCAGGCTTCTCTGTGAAGAGAAATCCCTGGTAGAACTTGGTCTCATTGAAGCAGCAGGTGATGACAGCAATGGCGCAATTGTATGCAGCACAGTGAAGCCTCCTCCTCTTTTCCAGGAGCTGTGTCTCGCCCACCATATTTTCTGTGAAGGCCTCAAAGCAGCACCTTTAGAAAAATGCCACCACTTAATAAACTTCCACAGATGTTTGTAAGATGATCCACAGTGCATCCATTCACTAAGCTGCCCAGTTGCACAGAGTGACACTATGACACCCCAGCCATCAGAAATGTCACTGTTGTGAGAACACTTTCCTGCTGTATCAACCAAACACAACATTATACCAAAGGAAACACACACCCCAGGCACACCATACATAGCCAATACAGCTAGTTAGCTACCTAACAAGCATTTATAGTTTGTTTCCTCCCATATGTAAAGCTGTCCCATGACCATGAGTGCCTCACCTGAGCAGGGCCTTGGACAGCTCGTTGCCCTCAGCTGCGCCCCCCTTGAAAGCTTCGTTGATTCTGGACTCCTTGGAGTAAAGCTCTTCTTTGGAGAGACGCGAGTAGAGCACCTCCATCAATTTGTAACAGCCATCCTTCTTCATCACCTGGCTCTCAAAGGCTGCCTCGCTGGACTGAGAACCAGTAACCAACCAACCATTAACCCAGCAAAGGAAATCCAGCTCTTTTTAATGTGGGGGACTTATAATAATATGATCCGATAAGGAGCAGCATTCACACAGCAATGTGTCCGCCTCAAAACATCAGCATATTGTATGCGGGGTTTTTAAATCTTTAACATCCAGAGAGGGCTTAGAACAATCACGGACTATGAAGGGAAAGGCAGTGGTGTTGTAGAAGCATCTGCTCCCCTCGCTGAGGAGCTGAACACCTTCTACGCACAATTTGAGAAGAACCACCCACGCCTGGCTGTGGACCTGAACCAGGACGTTTGCACACTGCAGATGTCTAGGGCAGATGTGTGTAAATCCTTCAAGAGCATAAACATACACAAAGCTCCTGAACCAGATAACATCCCTGCCACATCGTGTTCTTATGGTTTGTGCGGACCAGCTGGCGGGTGTGTTCGCTGACATCTTCAACCTTTCCCTGCTGCAGTCCGTTGTCCCCCCGTTTCAAGAAAACCATCATTGTTCCTGTACCTAAGAAACCCAGAGTCCTCTGCCTAAACGTCTACCGCCCTGTTGCACTTACGTCCGTCATCATGAAGTGCTTTGAGCGGTTAGACAAATCGCGTATCCTTGCCTCTCTGCCAGACACACTGGACCCGCTTCAGTCCACCTACAGATCGAACAGGTCAACTGACGACGTAGTCGCCTTCACCCTCCGTAAGGCTTTCTCCCACCTGGACCAGAGGAACACGTATGTGCGAATGCTCTTTATCGATTACAGCTCAGCATTCAACACCATCGTGCCCTTTAAGCTGGTCACCAAGCTCAGGAACCTAGGATTCAACCTGACTCTGTGCAGTTGGGTCATGACAGGCAGGCCCCAGGTGGTGAGATTGGGGAACATCATCTCCTCACCGCTGACTCTCAGCACGGGGGCCCTCTGCTGTACTCTCTGTTCACGCAAGACTGTGTCTCCTTGCTCAGCTCCAACATCATAGTCAAGTTTGTTGACACCACTGTCATCGGCCTGATCACGCAATGCAACGCAACGCCTCTTCTTCCTCCGTCGGCTGAGGAGGTTCGGCATGGACAACAGGATACTTGTCAACTTCTACAGATAGACCGTTGAAAGTATTCTGACTGGCTGTTTCACGGCCTGGTATGGCAGCAGCAGTGCGTCAGACCGTAAAGCCCCGCAAAGAGTGGTCAAGACAGCACAGACCATTACCAGGACTGATCTGCCAGCCCTGCAGGGCCTCCACACCCAGCGCTGCAAGAAGGCGGCATATAACATCCAGAGGGACAGCAGTCACCCCAGCCACAAACTATTCTCCTTGCTCCCATCCGGAAGACGCTTTAGAAGTGTTCGGACAAGGACGAAAAGGTTCCGGGACAGTTTTTTCCCCCCACACCGTAAGACTGCTAAACCACTGACTCCTCCCTAGGCAGTGGGAACAGTCGATCGGGGTCTGTCTGTATGCCGTCCCCCCCATTGTGTAAGATAACCGGTGGTGTGTTGTTGGTGGTGTTGTAGGTTTGGTTGCTGCGTGCTGTTGGTTTGGCTGCTGTGTCTTCTCCCCCCCCCCCTCCCCCATGTATATCCTCATACCTATTCTTATTTATTTACTCTATTATTATTTATTTGTTTGTTTTCCTTTTCCCAATTGTAGTATTTATTTAACTATCCTGTACCTTATTTATTTATACTTTTACATATTTATGTCCATATTTATATTACTGAGGATGCCCGGAAACAAAACTTTTCATGGTGACAACACTGCTATACTGTGTTGTTCACCCATGACAAATAAACCTTGACTAATGTCATAATATCAGTTACAATAACCTCAACATTAAGGTTAATTTATTAAGACAGGGTTTCTAACCCTTTGGCAACTCATGGCGCAGTTGGGAATCTGGTGCAGTGGCCATGGTTCACTTACCAAAACATATTTCAACATTTTTTTTTTTTTAAGCAAAGGTGTTTACTGACCTCTAAAACTGGTATGCCAATCGCCAGCTGCAATGACTGAATTAAATAACCTGCTTTCTTCCTTGCACTGGCAAATTAAGCCAATTAAAATAATATCTGACAAATATACTTGCTTTGCACGAAAGTCACCACCAATGTAACGCTCTGCCAGAAGGGTCTACTGCTCACCAAGAAATGCCTACATTTCTTTTCTTAATTTAAAGATGCAAGTAAGTTGAAAGTTACCATCACAGCCACATTTGGCTCTGATGACATCTTCTTGGCACAACCTTCTAAGGAAGACGACATTTGAAATTAAAAATGCTTTCTTGCTAGGAGCTACACAAGTTGCCATCATATACAGGTCTCAAAACAGATTCCGGTTGTGCTGTTAATATGATTATGGCTTTCTTTTGTGCTTTAAGCTTGTCTTGCTTCCTTTGGAAATATTTGTTTGGTTTTTCAACGCTCCCAGGGTATTGCGTGTCCAAGTGTTGCTGTAATTTTGATGGTTTTAACCTTTTATTAGACAGCACTTTGTGACATTTAACAAATGTTCCTTTTCGCTCTAAACCACTACTTACCATTGTGAATCTAAATTTGATGTATTTCGAGGTGTACTTTTTGACCACATACTTTGGTACCTTAACTTTTGCCAAGTCTTGCTTTGATCGCCTTTTCTCTTTATAAACTGATCCATCATTTGTTTTGTGAACTACTGCCAAACCAAGATATTAACAGCAACAAGCACATTTGTCTCTCTGATGACATTCCAGACATGCGGTTAGTATGTTTATCATTTAGGCTATTTCCTCAAATAGATGCCATGAGTTTCCATTTGCAATTATCTTAAGAGAAGCTGCAAGTGGCACAGCTATTGGGAATTAATGTGTATGTGTTAATTTGATGAGCAAATGTTTTGCTTTAGCTAAGTTTCTGGGCAGCACCCTCACAGTCCACAGAGTGGTGGCATGTAGCCCATCGATTCTGAAAGCCTTGTTAAGACACAAACAGATGAACTTAGCAGCTCCAGCCATCCAAATTATTTTCAGTAATGCACTTTTGCAAGGACACATTATACATTGTTATTACCATCATGTTTTTCTAGTGATCAAAGAGGGTGACATGTACCTTTGTGAAGCGAGTCTGCAAGGCGGCCATGATGTCTGAAACGGTATCCATGAAAAAGCGCCGCAGGGAATCAGAGCCACAGTGCTGGAGTAGTGATAGTAAAACGCGCTCCAGAGCGGCTTGGTTCTCAATCGTAAACCGCTGCTCCCCCACCTGGAGTGTCTGGAATATGCAGGTGAGCAGCTGCACCTGACGATCACAAGGTGGTCTGTGGGCAAAAGGCCCACCATGAGTCAGGCATACACAGAGTGCAACCAGGACAACACAATGAAGAAAACTTTCAGGATAACTTATTTACCATGGTAAATCGGAAAAGAGGACTCATGCCCATCTGCAGTGACATATGAGTCTCGGTTTGCCTCACCTCTTGGCAATTCTCCTGAAACATGTCTGAAACTGTTCCTCCATGATGTGCTTCTGATCACGGCAAAGAACTTCAGCCATGAGTGTTAGCAACATGGGACTATGGGAAAGCTCCAGGGCATCTAAAAACTGCTCAGAACAAAACAGAAACCACAAAAGCCATGTTACATTTCATGAGGATATTAACACAGCGGTCACATTTAAGACGTCGATGGACCTTCTTCACACAGTCCAGGTAGTTGTTGCAATCCAAGGACCCCTTGGCAAACTCATGCGACTGCATGGGAAAATGTGAGGCAACCAGCAGCTTCAAAGCTTCCTGCAGCCTCGCCAATTGTGCCTCCGGGAGGGTGGTGAAGAACGGCAGGATTATCAGCACATGACTCTGATGACAGAAATGTATTGTACACATGTCAATAGGACTGTGGCAAAGTAAAGGGAAAGGGTACAACGAGGCTGCAAGAAGCTCACCTTGAGGTTCAGCGGCAATGTCGCATCGGTCATGATGGACGTGTATGTATGAAATATCTCCTGAAATGCTTTGTGTCTGGGTTCGTAACAGACTGAAGCATCGATCTGTGTTGACAAGACCAAACTAAGAACTCATAGGGCTTCAGGTACAAAAACAACAGAACCAACAGTGTCAACACACACTTGTCAAAGACCCAGTGGGGTGCTACCTGAAGTACTTTCGACAGCAGGGTGAGTGTGGCCATCTTGCTCTCTGTGGAGGCCATATCTTGGGCCCACCAGGGACGCAAGGAGCTCCAGTGCTCCAGGAGTCTCTCCACCATCCTTCTGCCCTGGTTCTTCCTCAAAAGTCGCTCACGGAAACAGTGATCCAGCATCCCATTTAGCAAGGAGCTCACCTGTGCCATAGTATCACAATGAAGCTTCAGATTAGCTTGATTTTAATAGAGCATAGTTGACGGCTTTCAGACACCACGCCGGCAGGAATTAAGCTGATGACTCACCATGCTGGTGTTGGTGATGGCTGCCGCCATGAGGATGGGCACTGTGGTGTCCAAATTCTTCAGCAGTTCAGAGCTGATGGTTGTCTGGAAGAGGGTGTAAAAGAACATCCCATGCAAGAAGCTTGTGCAGCTTTGGTTCAAGGGTCCAGATAGCAGCACTGACATCTTGGTGCCTTTCAACAACAAGTCCATCATAAGTTCAGTCTGTAAGACACAAATACCATGATATAGACACTGCAGTTTCACCACAATTGCAAACAAACCCCTAAACTTATAGACAAATACAAATATCCCTACACCTGGGAAATCAAGCTCCTGGTTATCAAATCCCTGATAGCACAGTTAACATCAAGTTGCACTGAAACTTTACTGAAAACACGCAGGCTCCACAAACTCGTATTCAGTGACAACTGTTGACCAATACGTTAATTTCATAAACATGTGCAACATTCCTCATGTTACTGATCACAAAACTGCAAACACTATAGAAGCGTACAGAATTAATGTGGTTCCAAAGTGCGTTTAGGTGTTCACTGCTGCAATCTCTCAGCTTGATGGATAAACATAGGTTGTTTGCTCTACTACAGACTGACATTTTCTGAAACATTTAAGGGAAGAAAAACACGTTTTTGAATGCTCGTATGTACAAAAATTCATAATGCCACCATTCATAATCTGAGGACTCATGAGGCAAAGTTCTACACATCTGGGGTCTCACCTGCCCTCCTGTAGAAAATGCCAGCTGGAGGAGTCCATCTGCCAGTTTGCGACTGCACACATCCATGGATGGTAAAGACACACTGCCTTCTCTAGGAATGACACCTTTATAGATGGCTGAGAGAAGCTTTGAACCCAGGCACGTGTTTTGGGCCACCTGTTTTATGAGGATCACAGAAATGCAGCAATCATTCAACACAGCAGCCATTACTGAGCACACCAACTGTATCATGGTCTCATAAGACAATGTGAGCATGGACAGGGTACCTGGCTGTGCACAACAGAAACCAGAAGTCCTGCTTTACACAACTGCCTACAGGCTGAGAGCAGATGGTCCAGCTCGGCATGATCTCTGCTGGCCTCAGGGTCACACAGGTCAATGGTGAACAGACGCTCAACACTAAGGAACCACACAGAGAGGAAAGCGGAGAAGATGCAGGGAGGGAGCAGCAGAGAGAAGCGCAGCATACCAGCTATTCAATGTGAATTTATTATGGAAGGCTTTACAACTCAAAAATACAGCAAAAGTACATTTTCATGTCTGTAACCTTTGAGGGGGGATCTTGTTCCTGATGCTGCATTCAAGGTGGTGTTTGTACGGCGATGCCGCCAGGGCCTTCATGAGTCGGACACAGATGTCTGGCAAGTTGCTCATCACCTCCACGTCGGCCATGTTGAAGCCAATGCTCTCCGGCTCACAAACCACCATGGTCACAAGGTCAATGAAAGAGTCACTGAAGACATTCTTATAAAGGAGCTTTAAAAAAAAAAAAAAAAACCCGAAACACAATCACATTTTTCTTTATAATAATTTTAACCTGCAGGAATGAGGCGGAGGTCACATATTCACATATACTGTTATACAGACAAAAAAATCTGTTTCGATTTACTGATTCAAAAAACATGTATATCAATTTAATTGTATTACACTACATTTTTCATTACCTTAGTTATGTAATTTTTATTCTCATTTTTCCATTAGCACCACTTCTGGTCTCATGGAAAATGTACTTGTGCAAAATGTAAACTGTGGCACTATAAAACCTGAACACAAACATTTCCCGTACCTTCCACACATCCTGATGGCACTTCTCCAGCACAATGGTGACAAATTCAAAGAGACGGACCACAATGGTGCCCTTGATGTAGTTGTAATCCTCTCTTTCTCTGGGGCTGAAAGTCGACACTTTCTGGCCTAGAAGGAAACACTGCTCTGCCGCTGCAATGTCCCATGGTGCCAATTCCGTTATGAAGAACTGAAGAGCTTTCAGGAAGACAGACCTCTCTTTGGGATCTGAAATGAGAAGAACCAGGTCACAACTTTTCTGAATGTTGCACAAACGACGTGATGTGGCCAAGCAATACCAACCTAGAATCACATGGGGCTTGAGGAAGTGCAGCCCGATGAAGGTGTTGTAGCAGTCCAGTGTGGCAAGCAGCATGTCCATCCACTGCAGGATAGCCCGCAAACTGAAGGTCCCTTCCATGTCATGCAGGGTGGCTTGACCGAACAGCCCCAAAGAGCCCTCAGCATGACCCCCACCCTCAAAACAACCGATCAGATAGCTAACACCTTTCTCCTTGAGTAGTTCCTCGATCCACAAGGCTGGGTTCCGGTTACCTGGAAGGAGGATGGAGTGTCCAGCATGATGCAAAATGAAGGTGTCCTTTTTGTCCTTAAAACACTGCGTTTTTGTTCCCAAACACGTCTTAACTGGCTTTGACTGAGAAAAAAAAACAGCTATTCAACAGCATAAAGATATCTGAGAGAATAAAGATTAGCCCCTTTCCACCTGTTTAGTGTGACCCACATATAAAGAGTTTACCATGTGGTTTGCATGGACCCTGAGTGAGCAAATAGCAAATACACACAAAAACAGTGTTCCAGTTGTCTTCTCCTTTAAACTGTAAACTTATCATCACCTGGCAATAAGGGCACAAATTCATAAAAGAGCTCCATGCATATATGTCTGCATTTGGTCTGAGGACATCCACATTGGACCAGCAGCCACATGACAACATCCAAGAGGGAGAAACGTTCCTCTGGAGGGAAGCCCCTGAGGAAAGCGTGAGAAACACCCGTGTTACCATAGACAACCTTCATACAACTTGCACACACTTATTCAAAACCTGGGTAAACACAAGTCAACCACAAAAAAAATTCTCTGACATTAATATTAAATTCTGACCTAACCTTGGTATGCGTCTTCTGAGAGGCTGACTGAGGTTGACAGCCATGTGTTTGATTATCTTCTTCAGGTGGTCAATGGCATCACAACACTGCTGCAAAGTTCCTGTAATATGGGATACATGGTCCAACCAACTGAAAAATCATTTCATGGACACAAAAAAAAATAAAAAATAAAAAGCGTAGTGGCGATTCATTACCTGCAGACTTTTCATCGGAATGAGCAAGAGACAAGCTTTCTACAAATATGATGAGCACTTCAAACACATACTGCTCCACAAGTGATTTCTCCTCCCTACAGAAACAAACATTCTCAGTAACATGACATCAAATCCTTGCAGCACTGACTCATGTTTCACATTGCAAAAGCTGTTTTATGGTCTGTATCAGTCATAACATTAATAGCAACACACAAATTTGCACAAAGCAAAAATTCTGACATATAACAGGAAGAAAAACTGTCACCATAATTATTGCAGTAAATATTAAATAAAACACAAGTTATGGAAGAGAACTGTTACCGAAACTGCCGGTAGATGCTGTTGAAGGCCAAGGCTGCACCCAGCCTCTTGAAGACACTGGGGTGCAGGGCCAGGCTATAAATGCGTTTGAAGATGGACTTGATGTTGACGTTGCTCTTCTCTTGTTGCTTTGATGTGCTCTGCTTGATGGACCACTTGAAGAACTCATGAATGCATCTCCCTGAAAAGTCACGAAGAGTGCTGTCCATGGGATCCACCAGCCCGTTCTGAAAATGAAGAATTAAGATGGTGAGTAACAGAAATAACAAAGTACATCATCAAAAGGACATGGGCACAATTTACAATAATTACAAATCATTACAAAATAGATGTCAGTCAGGGAGTTGTATATTTAAACACTCAACAGTTGCAGTGGTTCAATAAGCCAGGTCAGAAACAGTTTTTAAATTTAACACAGTTATGTTGGCTGTAAAGCACTGCTTGCAAACAAATCCTTGACATAACAAATCTGTATCTTATAGCTCCGATTAATGGTTCTGCACCTACAGAAGAATTGGTTGTATGTTTTTGTATGACACCCATCTTGCTAATGTCATTTTTACACAGGGCTACACAAAATATAATGTAAAAGCTGATTGCTTTGTCTTTACTGTTTGGCAGACACACATTTTATTGCTGGTTGTTAATTACAGCATCCAATGTTGTCTAAGCAAGGGGTGCTGGGTAGTTGCAGTTAAAGCAATAAATAATAACTTAATTGTTTAGTAGGATGACTTACCAATATGGACTCTAGAACAGCAACTGTGTCCTGACTTTCAAATTTCTTGTTGCTGGTGAACCAGTGAATAAGCTGCATGACCAAAGGCTCAAACAGCTGTCTTGTCACCTAAATAAAGAATGTAAAATAATGTGTCAATATTCAGAGAAAGACCCCTTTTTAATATATTAAACAGCATAACAAAGGGAGAAAAAAAATCCAAGAATTCATTGCAAAACTGCCAAGAGAAACAACAGCTCCAGCACAAATACAGTCAGCAGCTGCAGGTACCCACATGTCCCTGCATGACCTAGCAGGACTCAGCAGCACTCCCCTAGATAGTGAAGCTCACAGTCAATAATGACATATTGAAGCTGCTGATGGTGGTTCCTTCACCTGGTCCACATCACATGCCAAACGCAGCAGCACCGGGAAGATCCGCTTGTGAAGGTGGTACATAGGCGGGCTGCTCTTGTTGCCATCTGGGATCTGGGAGCTTTTTCCCAACATGTACACAACCACGCTGTGCAGCAGTTCACATGCCACCACCTGCAACAGCAGGCGACAAAAATGAAGAGTTAAAACCAGAGCAGAAACAGAAGTATCTCCATGGCCACCACAGTGCCAAGCGCAGAGGGACATACTTTGGTTTGCCTGTCAGCCGACGACAGCGCAAGCTCTGCAATTCGCGGTAAAAACATGTCCAGGTATATAACAGGCTTTATGTCAGAAAAGGGAACAGCAAAGTTGAGCCTCTTCTCTGAATCCCAGGCAACAAACTTTTTCATAACTTCTTCACTTGATGTCGCTGAAAAAAAACATACAGAGAAAAAAAAGAGCTTTAAACCTTGAAACATCTACCAGTCAACAACTTTCTTTCATGAGGTGACAACTTATTTTCATTGTAAAATCATCAACCTCAACTCAGCACAGAGAATGCTATTCAGGAAACATAATTAATAACAGGGCCTCTCAACTGCGACCACACTGATACACAACATAAAGAAGCCTCACCTGTGACCATACTTCTGTTCAGCTGTCCCCCCAGTTGTCCTAGTAGTCTTACTACACGGTGTTTTACTATCATACTTGGAGGGTCTTCTTCCTGGGGAAACATGGAAAGCTTCCTGAGCATGCATATATAAGTATAGACTATAGTGTTTGTTTTACACACACACACACACACACACACACACACACACACACACTATAGTCTGAAACCAGACACTTTTGCATGAAATCCACTCATGAGTACGACTTGCACAATTTTCAAAAAAGGCAAATTACTTATGAAGAAAAAATAATACACTAGTCAACTGCATGACTGTGGACCTCTGCCCCCCTGTTAGTCTTTATTCAGCCACTAATCCCACAATGTGGCTTCAGGGAAGCTAGATGTCAACATATACACGCACACATGCAAAAGAATTTTGTCCAGAACCTCACCAAGGAGAGATGCTTGGATTTTCTCAGCAGCCTTATCAGCACTTTCCCATATCCCTTCTGCTGCCCTGAAGAAAGACACCTCACTTCCCAGGTGTTCCGTCCATCTTCTGAAACACACACACACACACACACACACTTCAGAAAACAGTTTAATGGAAAAAATGTCATTTCTAAAAGTTATTTAATTAAAGTTGAAAAGGTTTGTACTTTTGAATATATTTTGACTGAAATGACTTAAAATACACAAGAAGGAGTACTGAACTTCAAAACCAAACATTTACGTAAAGAAAAACTTTGTATTTGCCAAGCAGAACAGCTGAACGTCCCCAGTTGAAGCACCAGTCCACACTGGACTGCAAAATACTGGGCTGCTTCCTATAGTTTAGTCCCCAGAACTGAAATGAACAGACGCAGGTTCAGGCTCTACGCCACTGACTCTACTTTTAATACAAGAACGAAATCATCAAGGTGTACTTGGGAAAGAGGGAAATGGGAGCACTGCAGAAATTTCCCTGGGCAGGGACAGGCTTGGGCCAATGTGTCTCACCGGTAGAGTCAGCCGTTTGAAGATACACATCCAGACAAGGCAGCACCTCCCTGTAGTGTGGCTGCAGGATGTGATGGGGGATGAAGGACGACCACTCCTCAAGGGCATCCAACGCAGCACTTGCCAGGGGAGGGTGACTCAGACCAAGTTTGAATGCCATCTGCAGTGTCACACAGTTATTAAATACTGTTTTAATTCACAGCTTTTGAGGCAGGCGTTTGTAGGAAAAGTTGGAATACATAAATGTGTCATTTGGGTTCACCTGTAGCATCCTTGCGAGCCAGCCTGCACAAGACAATATGCACAATTGTTCCATCGCTAGTTAGGGTCTTAACCACACACAACTTGAGCTGCTCACTGAACATGTTATATGATCCAAAGGCTGAAGGCAATGGCTAACTGGAGGACTCGCCATCATTTTAACTATGTCAACCACACTACAGTAGGTACACAATATGTGTGCTAACTCACTCCCTTAAAAGAGTCATACACTTGTGGTTTTATTCCAAATCAGGTTTCCAGAACTCCAATGTAGACAAAATATCTGGTCAACCTTACCAGCTGGCCTCCAAATATTATATGAGAATTTGGAAAATATTAGTAAGTCATTTAGAAGATTTTGAAACACAGCAGAGTAACAATGTTAATTCAAAAAAAAAAAAAAAAAAGTTCCATCTGCATGATTGTACTGAGCTAAAAATGACACTATGTTTTTGAATTTTAGTGATATAACCTGCATCAATAATCCTCTGTTCATGTTACAGAAAACACAGAAACATATTTCATTCCACAATGAGAGACTGTTCACATCACAGCTGCCTGTTGAATCGGCTACCTTGTCAGGACAGGTATACCCACCTGAAGGGCTGGGATGTATGGTTTGACATCCAGAGCGACAATGTTATGGTCCAGGCTGAGAACAAAAGTCAGGCACGATGCTAGGAGTTCATCTTTGAATTGCTTCATTCGCACTGATACCTGTAAAACAAGCATTTTTTACTTACAATATTCATTTGCTTGTTGTAGTGGAAAGAAACAAATAATTGCAGTAAGAGGAATAAATAGCACCTCCTTTCCAAATTTGGCAAAAAGTGCAAAGCAGGAACACTTTTCTACATTTTGAGAGCTGGACTGGGTCCCTCTGAAGTTTTCTTGCTGTTAAAATAGTCACACAACAAATGTTAATAAATTAATCTTTTTTTTTTTTTTAAACTCTCCCAGTGTCATGTACTGTATGTACAAAGGATGAGAAGAATGGAATACAACCTGGAAGTACTTGATCTTTTTGGCTATCTTCATAGTAATGGAAAGGAGCTTGTAGAAGCCACTGACAAGAGGGCAACGCGAGGACTGCAGTATGAGCTCCTTGCCCAGGGAGTAAACCCACTGATCAAAGTAGGCGGTGTTGAGCTGCAATAGCAGCTCACTGCATGGAGGAAACAACAAGCTGATCAATATGGAGAAAGACTAATACACTATGGATGAAAACTGAGCTGTCATGGTAAAAGGAAAACACCTGCAGAACTCCACCAGGTTGACAAAGGCCATGAAGTCTTTGGGTTTGCTTGGTAAGAGGTATGCAGTGGGGTCAGAGGAGGGAATGCCAACACACTCCACCCTCTCAAGCTGCTCCTGCAAGATTCAAAATTTTTAAAGGTATCAATGGAAATCTAAAGTCATGCATGTAAATGCTGTTGTTAGAAGTTACAGAAACAAGAGGTCTGTTAAGGGGTAAAATGTTCACACAAGAAGAATAATTACATTTGGGGGTACCAAGACCTGAGCTCATTTAATATTTGAGATGTTTAATTAAGCATTCTCACCTCTTTGTCGGGGTTTATTTTCTCAACGGACAGGTCAAGCTTCATAATGATTTTCAGGATTGATTTAATGAGCTCATCATACAGAAGGCGATTGAGGGACTTCAGTAAAGTGCGCTCGGCTTCAAAATTCAGATCCACAATTCCAGAGTCCTGAAACAGGTTGGTTTGTTTTTCCAAATGCAGTGTTCTGTATCATGCTTCACTTCACGTCAGTTCTTCTGTGGGTTTATTCTACATTAACAGGGTTTTTTTTAAGGAGTCCAAATGCTGACTGTACACAACTGACTGGCTGAACTTCCATATTCAGTGTGACTCATGAGGAGCTAATCCAGTCACATTTCAAATCAAAATCCTTCAGGTACAACAGCTCACTTTTCGGCCATACATTTCTTTTACAGTAGGAGACTCATATTGTAGCTCATTTTGACATCTTCATTGGAAACTAATTACTAAATTATACTGTACTGCATGCTTCCCCCATTTACATTGGGCTGACTAAGCATGACCCAGTCATGCCAGACTGACCCAACTACCCTCCTAGTTATGCCAAACTGAGCAAGCACCCCTCACTTACGCTGAACTATCCCAAAAGCCCTCACATATTGCCCGACTGACCAACAACCCTTAATTACGCTAGACTGACACCCCCAGTATGCTGGACTGATCCAGCTAAAAACCGATAAGTGAGCTTTGAGGAACACAATCAGTTCCATATTTACTTGGCTTCCACCAAACAGGTCTTGGAGAACACTGAGACAGAAGAGTGCAAATTCACACCTTCATATGTTCACAGTCCAGGAAGCCTCTGAACAGAGGCAGGTAGTCACGGTACGAGGGCACCTTCCATTTTCCTGTGCGGACCTCTGCACTCTCTGTAGCCTCTCCAACATTAGGGCCTCTTGTTTCCTCCTGATGAACAGAAGAGGCATATTTTCCCTCCCATCTGTGACACCAACCAGTAAAATAATATTGCTAATACTCTGACAATAATAACTCAATGCAAAAAAGCTTGGCAAGATGTAGACCTCACCTCATTCAGAACAACAGGTTTGGAACACACCCGAATGACACCCTGATGCACTGAAAGACAAACCAGCTGAACATCAGCAGGTATAAACACACCTATCTCCTTTAAAGTACAGGATGAGTCTACCAAAACCTAAATGCTCCATGTGTGGAGAGCAACCCCTGCAGACACCACTTACAAATAGTACTGATGAAATTCCAAAGAACAGGACCCTTCCTGGCCAAGGCTATCAGCACCTTGATGATGGATCGGCAGCAGGTGGGCATCATCTTCGAGCTGTACTGGGGAAAGCAGTCGATCTGTAGCACGAGGAGGCGTTCCAGTACTGGAGTGTACACCTCAGGGATCTGTCCACAACAATAACCAGAACAGGCAACATTTTCCATGGTAGGCACATGAAATGATACTCCGATTTCCTCTTCGGACTACCAAGTCTTTTTCTTGCATAGCAACCGGTACTTATTATAAGCTCCTGATACTCTTTTCTGCCCCCGGCTTACCACATTCTCTGGATGGTCTATGGCCTGTGGATAGAAGCTCCTCCTGAGCCTCTCTGTTCTGGCCATAATACAAGAGAGGAGGAGCTTCTATCCACAGGCCATAAGACTTCTGAACCCAGACATCCGATCACAATCCTTGCAAACCAGAGTCTACAATATCCATTGACCACTCCCCTCACTGTCTCCATAATGCAACTTAAGGTTTTATTTACCTATCTATCTATCATTCACTTTCTTATTTATCTGTCTGTGTTTGTTTATTTGTTGTCTTTTCGATGTTTGGTTGTTTGTTTTACTTGTGGAATCGAAGCACACAGTCTCCTGTTGAATCAGGGCACATTTCACTACATGGTATACTTGGTAACCATGTATGTGACAAATAAATTCTTTTGATTCTTTGAATAGTCTCATATCTACATCACATTATCTAGGGACGACCAACTTACAATGCAAGTCAGGTCACACTGCATTCCATCTGATTAAAATTTGTGTCTTCTATAATATGTATAATTGTGAATAGCGATATGTCCTAGTTTCTTTTATCTACAGGTATCTATCCATTATTAATATGGTTTAGTTTATTGATACATACCAATTTGCAGCCCACAGGCTAATAAGAGAAGGAATGAGACTTAAAGCAGTGGCCAAAGGTGTCTCTACAACCCTGGCTACCCTTAAAGAGTTTACCAAGTCACTGCCAAGATACTGTCTTTCCAAGTAAACATTTAATGACTACATAATGGCAGATAAAGGTATATCATGGTAAACTGCAGTTGGTGACCACCATGGACATTTAAGAGAAGCATTTGGATGTGATATGACCCACCAGCCAGACTACCGTTAAAGTTATCTGTTACTGTGCTATCAACTTAAGAAGAAGTGGACTTGATCAGAAACACAGCAAAGACAAAGGCAGAGAAAAGAGGGTGGCGCTCAGTGCAAATAGGCCATGTTACCTGGTCCAGATGGAATAGCACGCTGGCGATGGAGTCTAGGAAGCTGGGCAGCTGGTACACATTGTCTTCCTGTGTGTCTGACTCAGTGAGGTACATCTGCTTGCAGCGCTGGATCAACTCAGTGTACATGAAGTCCACGTCCTGGGGGCATACAGCCTTACATGGCTGAAAGACAAACATGTACCTCCATTGCCACAAGCACATACCAGAGCAATCGAGTTAAGCATTTCTATCATAAAGGAGAAACAATACCAACAGCAGCAAACAGCCCATAACCGCGGATGGCAATAGAGAGCTCCTTCTGAGATGAGTCCATGGTTTTGATGATGGCACAGAACTTCTGCATGAAGAATCTCAACTTGCTTTTGTGTAGCTCTACATTGTCGGTGACAAGAGCAGCTACCTGAGGAAGAAGTGAACCAGTCCAGAAGAGTGGTTAGAGATTAAACTATGACTAAAGCTTAGTTTAAAAAAAAAAAAAAAAAAAAAAATCATAGCAGCACTACTGGAGGTCATTTCTACCATTAGACACAAGGCTCCACAGTGAGTCCTCACACTGCAGATTAGGTAACCTCTGCACACCACCTAAGTTCATTCTGCCCTCTCCTGAGTATAAATAAGTATTTGGCTATTTATGTATTTATCTATGTTCTCATTTACCTTGGTTTCCATCACTCTGTATGTGTGTGTGCGCGCGCGCTGAAACCCAAGTTTATTTCTCTCTAGAACTAATAGTTTTTTTTTTTTTTTTAAATCATTCTTTCATTTGAGCAGGGACAATTGGTTGTACCGGACCACCATCAGAATGTAAATGTCCATTCAGATGTTAATATTTATTATATTGTGACTTTCAGGGGTTAATCAGAGTCACTGCTGGAGGGAAAGCTGTATTGTGCCTTGTTTTCTGTACCATAATCAGATGTTTTGCTGGCAGAAGAGAGGGCCTGAAAGGTGTGATGGCCAGGGTGGGAGGGTCCACCACAATATTGCCTCCACGCTTTCTCATTCTGGCACTATGAACTCATAACACTGTACTGGCCTGAATACAATATGGCAATTTTTCTGGGAATTACACCTTAAAAAAAAAAAAAAAAAGATTGGGTTATCTTATATTTGAGAACTACACCTATAAAGGTTATATACTGTATAATACTTATCCACTAGCATCAATAGTATTTGGGAAAAAAACTGCTCAAAGTTAGGCCAAATTAACAAGGACTGAAAAGGCGTTATGATACCTATCATTTTTATTATTATTATTATTATTATTATCAATGTTAAGATAATGGTCATTGATGAGGCAGAGTTATCAAACAACTCTCAAACTACCAAGAAATATAGTTGCAGAATGTTGTGTTTGAAGATAGCGAACCCAAAAAGAATGTCTTAAAAATTCAAATACGATACTTTTCAATAAATGATTTTTCTTTCTAAAGATGAGATATAATGTTCCAAAAACGAGTGTTGAAAAAGAGGGGATCGCCTTATAATTAGGATAGTCTTATATACGGGTCAATATGGTAAAGTTACCAACCTATTAACTTTGATAAGCCTGAGTAGCTACTGGTTACTAGTATGTTATTTTCAAATTTTGATTAATTTATTTTAAAGGCTTCTACTGATTCACAAGGATCAGTTTAATTATCACCGATGTCTTTATTGGCACAGTCAGTACTACCAGTTAGCCTATGCTGTTTATCAGCAGATCTATTTGTCAAATTTCATTACATCTATTTATAATCAATCATCACCAATCATTACTAAAATATCATTACAGAACCAGACACTTTACAATTTACAGAACTTCATCCTACCTATCTGCTGCCAACAAAGCCTGGATGTCACTGAACTGTTCAACATCCAAGAAGGGAAATAGGGAGTCAGGAGAAGCTTACCTGTTTAAGGAAGGATTCCAAGGCATTGTAGCTGGTCTTCTTCATCTCTGCGTTTATGTGTCCACACCACTTGGTCATGATGTCAAACACTGTCTTGTAGTGGTCCATAAAGCAGCTACTGAACTGGGACGAGTGCCTCGCGAACAGTCTCAGCCCAGCTGGAAATAGGATGTGGCAGATAAATACATACTCTTTCCACATTACAACATTTGAGCAAATTATACCAAGTTTCTTCTTACCAAAGGGGACAGCATATCGCTTCATTTCAGTCTGTGTAAAACAAAATGTTGAGTAAAATTACACAAGTGCAGTACTATCACTGTAAACAGCTGAACACCGTAGCCTGCAAAAGGCTTTGATGTATCCCTGAATGCATCAGTATAAAGGCTACAGAGGACATGGTACATATATGCAGAATGTGTTGAATTGCAATTTTTTTAGCTAGCTGAAGCTTATATTTGACTGAAAAAAAATAACAACAAATTCCCAGCTTATTTCAAGTCCCCACAACCACTTGTCTCAAATATCACTAAAACTTCTGAACCCAGACATGCCATCACAATCCTCACAAACCAGGGTCTACAATATTCTCTGACCGCTCCCCTCATTGTCACTGTCCTTCCAGTGCACCTTAAGGTTTATTTACCGTTTTATTTATTTATTTACTTACTTATTTATCTATTTGCTGTTTGTTTCTTTTCTTCTTGGTGTTTGGTTGTTTGTTTGTTTTACTCATTGTAAATTTTTATGCACAGTCTCCTATCCTGAATCAGAGCACATTTCACTACATGGTATACTCAGTAACCATGTACGTGACAAATAAACTCTTTTGACTCTTTGCACAGCCTAACAACTACATACGAGTCAACCAAGGATTACTTCACATGCTTTTTTCACTTTCTTAGAAGACATTTCCACTTAATAATGTGGGGAAAATGACAGCAGAAATGCACAAGACATTTCAACATTTCGAGCACAACACAGTCCCACCAGAAGAACAGCTGAGATATGACTGCAGCAAACTGTTGCATTTTTCCTGACTGCTGACCATGGTTAGGAATCTCACAGAAATTTCGTGCTGAAAACTTAACAGGTTCTGCTTATTGTCGATAACTTCATAACTGCATTTTCTGTCTAATGCATATTTATGATATATTACAAAAACCTTTAGTGTAATGTCTGTTAACTGTTCCGTTGTCTTTAATTTAGTGAATTAACACAACCAAACGGCCAACAGACACTTCTCTGAAACTGTATTCATTTCCCACAATGCCCTGTTCTCTTAAATATTTTCACAGTCCTAACATTACATCCTCTTTCCTGGACTCGAGCGCAACTTAAACATGCACTTTGTATTTTTTTTTAACACAGATTTGGAAAAGTGGGTTTTCAATTCTCACAGCTAGTTGTAGGTACAAATTATCACACATTGTAAATGTAAATTTTCCGGGCATTATCATGGATAGCAAGAGAGAATGACAACTACAGTGCATCAGTGAGTTAGTGAAGTCTCACCTGGGGGCTAATTGCCTTGAGAGCATAATTAAATATTTCCTTTGAAGTCTGTGGGTCTGCAGGGAAAAAGTGGAAATAATATTCCTAGGTTGTCACAACGTCACAGTCACGGAACCCAACAAGCTTTAAACCATTGAACTGCTTTGCTCTAAAGGACAAAATGCCTACTATTTCAGATCATTTACACAAAATAAATTAAATCTTGAGCACCTTTACATTCACAATTTAAATTTTCCAGCTGTGAAATTTTTTTAAGCATAGCTAGCTGATTAGCAAAAAAAAAAAAAAAAAACACATTTATTGTGTCCATGTGCAATGAGTCAAGCATCCCCAATGCAGTGTCCAGTGGTCTCTTTCAAATACTACTATAGCTGAATATCAGCTGAATGATGTTCACTCTTGTTAGTTGTTTTGAATGAAAAAAGCACAGGATAAGCAAACCTTCCTCCATGGATTTGGTGAAATGAACCATGAGCGCAGTGAGTCCTTTAAGACATCCAGCAACAACTGGTAGCTTCGGTTCCTTTGTATGAGATGTCATCTACAAAACATTACACAAACTTTCAGTTTCTAATACATAGTATCCATGAAAATTTTGCAGTAATAACAACTCTGAGATTCAGAAACCAATATTATGTGATAATACCATTCAAATAACATATACAGTTCATCCGCAGTTTGGCAGACCTTGAATTTATGAATTTTGAATTTCAAAGACAGTGACGAAAGGTATAAGACAAATCATAAATACTGAAAACAACTATTTCAAGTATAAGAAGGAAAAATATAAACATTTGGCTCATTTTCAGATTTTTTGGATAAAATAACTTAATACATGTTTTAAAAAACTTTGATACTGCATCAAAAAAAAAAAAAAAAAATTGTTAGTGTGATGAAGGCCCCCTAATCTCCGTATAGCAGTGTTCTGATTGGGTCATATCAGCACCTTACTCACTTCTTTCTGCATATTATTTATTTCTGTATGCATGTCTCGGGCACAGTACTGACTTAATTTTATTAGGCACATTACATGCTCAGTGTATGCTCATTTGCAATATCTGGATACTTCCACCCCCACTATAGCCTAGAAAACTGAGGATGGGCTGTATTTTGAGGATACCTGAGATTTCAGCTCTCCCATGTAGGCTTTGAAGAGTTTTTCAGAGTTACTGATCATGTCACCAGGATGTGCTTCTCCAAGGACCCCCAGCAGTTCATAGATGATACCCAGAACTGATGCAAAGAGCAGAAAATACAACAATACAGCACACAATCTCACACACACACACACACACACACACACACACACACACACACACACACGAGCCTGACACTCCTGACCATAATAACTGCAATCCATCTGCTGGTTACAGAATATAGATGCCTGCTCTGAGAACAAATATGTTTTGACTTTAGACAAAACATCAAACCACACCAGACTCTATGTGGCTTCTGGTCCAGACCATGGTAACACCTCACCTGGACTAGTGCAAGTCCCTCCTGTCTAGTCACCTGGTCTCAGAAAAGTGGTAAACTGGTGTCATTTAGTGCATTACAAGAAAGAAGGGTTCATATGTCAAAATTTTTATTCTGCTTTATTTGAACAAAGAATATACTGTTTATAAAAATCCAAACACAATAGAAACCAAATAAAATCTCACCAGTGTCAGGCAATCTGCTTCTCTGGCCAAGTTCTCCATAAAATTTATTAAATAAGTCCGCAATTCTGAAATCCTGTATTATGCATGAGTCCTTCACCATATACAGAACCTTTAAAAATAAGCATACAGACCATGCAATCAAATACAACAAAATTATTAAAAAGACAAGATTTTTGGGAAAAAAGGGACTGTAATAGTATAATGTCAGCACATGCAAAACTAAATTACCTTAATTAGAAGTTCCAGTGCTTGCACTCTGCTTTTTGCTGCCTTATCCTTTGTATAAAGAACAAGACATGTGTCCTACAAAGAGTAAAATAAGAATTGTAACTTTAATCAAAGTTATCTCTTATTTTAGTATCAATTCTTGGCCTTTAGACAAGATGTTAATTGGTCCAAAAGGAAAAAATAAATTGATGATCATGCTCTTCGGACCACCCTATGATTTCTTATTAGGTCTGGAGTTATGCAGCCAATATGAGAAACCTGCTCTGCGAAATAACCTCTGGTGGGTCAAAATTCAAAAAGCCAGTGGAAGGACACTGTTTTCGCATTTAGTCAAGAGAAACTCCATAAAAAATTCTTGTGCCATAATGGGGCGCGAGCCACACAATAATGAAAAAACTGAATGAGGGGGAACAGGTCCCATAGGAGAACAACAGTAACTTCATTACCGGTCATTTAAATGGCATATTTATTAAGTTACTAAAAAAACCACTTAAGTCCTACAGCTGAAAATTATTTGTACAACATTGTGAGCTTACGACTAAAAAGGCAATATGACTTATTTATTTAGCAGCACTGGCAGGAATAGTTTAAGCACAATCTGATTAAGACATTAAAATGTATGCAAGACAAAGGTTTTTTCGGAGGATGCAGCATTATTGCTGCGCAGCTTGACTCGTTCTCGGCGAGAACGCATCAATGCCGCGCTGCAGTGCATTGTGGGAAAACATAAAGGACGCGTGACGTGCCTTGACGTCGGCTGCGTAGTTGTGCGATGTGCCGGAACAACTGGAAGACAACTTCTGGAGGAGCGTTTCCAGCAGGATGAGGATCTCTACCCTGGTGTCCCGGAGCTGAGCGTGAAAATAACATTAAAACCAAACCGCACCGTTTCGCTCCAGCTTCATCATAAATCACCAAAGTTACAAACCCACTTCTTCATTACTGAGGGATTTTCTCAGGAAGCCCAACAAGCCGCCTTCCTTCGACAGCAACAAGGAGGCCTGAAAAACTGCGCAAAAGTCAATTATTCCACCACTTGCGCCACAGCACACACAGTTTAAACGGGAAATGATGCACATTTAGAGGGACGCCAAGTTATTCTCACAGGAAGTCCCCAAACTGCGCTAGTGATCATAAACTTTTGTAATACAAATCGTCAAAAAGTAAATATAATGCAAGTCGACTCTAGTCATTGGCAGGGTTATAACCGTTCCTTTGTACCACCAAATCGTCGTGGTGCCTTTTGTTATTATGAATGTTAATACGTATCATTATCAATAACCACAGACCCAGATCGGACTCGCTCCTGTGCGCCATGAGCTCCTGACTCAGATCTCCGATGAGGTCGTGACAGCGCAGCGCGGCGAGTCTCACGTCTCCGTCTCCAAGGAATGAGTGCAGCCTCAGCAGGAAACCCTGGACTCCCGCGACGGTGCTCGTGCTCTCGGCGGCCATGGCCCCGGGTCCGCATACAAACAAGCGCGAACGCACGCTCGCTCCCGCTCCTGCGCGTCCACTCACAGAGCGCATGCGCGAGTACTTGCGTGGACGCGCTGACTGATTCTGGGGCGGAGCCTAAACGAACGCAGCTCGAGTCCGAAGAACACGGACCAAACCAGCCTTTATGCCTGAATTGTCGGAATCTCTCGGGAGTTCAACACGATTGCACATGAAAGTGGCTTCTATAATCACAGCTGTTTAAGATGCTTTATGTCCATGAATGCAATCTTTTCCCCCTTAAACTGTGTGTTAAACGAAGTCGATATTATAGTGAGGGGGTGGATTTCCCCACCATCCTTTGCTGTGTAGGTATTTGTGTTATTTAAATCACCTTTTAGAAGTGTTTAATGTGTTCACTATAATTTAGTCACTGGGGTGGTTATTATACATTTGTTTTCTGAATCTATAACATTTGGTTGCGGCCTATTTTGCATCCTGTGTAATCCATGTGTTTGGTAGGTTAAGGGTTTGAGACATAAAAATAGGCGGAAGTGGAGGCCTTGGTTGTCTGCCTTGTTTGCTGAATTAACCAACTGTCTGGAGCTGTTTGTCCTCCATACATTGTACCAGGGAGATTGAGTAGTAAGATTTACCTGGACTGGGAGCTCATTCTTTGCTCCCCTTTATTAAACACAGGAATTAACCACCCCGGTTTGCCAGTCCAGACGAATCTGATCCACCTTCCATGCTACCTCTGCACTCTTCTAACCTTGTAACATCAGTGGGTGAGTTTCATCCACACCTGCACTCTTACATGTATGGAGACCTTGCACCAGCATAGTGACCTTAGGAACAGTGATGTCAAACACTACATCCTGGTAAGGGAAGGTCGACCAGGTTGAAAACTTCCCCAGATTATAGAGCAGTAGAAGGAATAATCTATACAAGACCAGTCAGCACATCCACACTATTGCTAACCCCAGCCACAACCCTTGTGACTTTAACCCCCACGTTTATATGTGTGTGAGGAGGGTGAGTCCAGTGTGTGGAGGACAAATAATAAAAGGCCAGTGCAGTTCAGTGTCAATAATGCCCCTCCAGGCTTCACACTGCACTACCGTTTTTGTTTTTAAATACCCGTGTTGTAGAGAGGAGCTCCTTATATACTGACATCTCCTTTTTTGGCTTTATTTACTCTTCCTTGCTTTTTTGTTTGCCGTTTTGTTTTTCAGCCAAATAAGTTACTTTACAACTTTTCATGATCACTGTTACATGTGTGTGGACTGTTTTTAGAATAAAAACACACTGTGGACTGTGGGTTTGTTTGTCTGTTTTGCTTTTAGGTTCACTACTCTATTCCTGACTTCCATCCCTGTTCTTCCTGTGTGCTTCCACTTCCCAAGGTCCTCTATTCCACTCCAGTTGGAAATCCGGTGCCATGTCTTCATTCATCCTGTCCAGTTGGAATTCTATCCTCCAGAGGCCTCCACCCCCACTGAAACCTGGCCTGGCTGAAATGCAACACCTGAGGACCTCAGGTGCACCTGATCTTCAGCAACGTATGGATCCTGTTAGGCTTCAAACTCCTGGTGACATCTCTCTGTTGGCCATCAGACTGAAGGAACTCAACTTGGAGATTATGCAGTAGGAATATCAAAACATGCTTTTGCATTTGTGTACCTTGGAGGCTGACTCTGGCTGGGAGTTGACTTCATTACAGCCCACTGGGGCATTTGT